>JAOXNQ010000003.1:294889-524761 GCA_028571165.1 Hypoxylon perforatum
ACCTACTTCGAGACCATGCCTTACCGGGTAAACCTCGACACCGGTATCATCGACTACGACAGACTCGAGGAGAACGCCCGCAGCCGCAGCCGCAGCTCATCAACAAGCGTACCCTCACTCCGTCATACCACCACCCGAACCCGCAGCCTCGTTCCTCCTCCCCTCCGTCGACTACCTCCCCACCGCGCACCAGTACTTCCGAGAAGCCATCGCGCTAGCCGATGGCCTGCTATGGGGGTCGCACTCGCTGCGCTTATCCGTAAAAACCGAGTACGCGGCGTTCCTGTACGAGTGCGTGCACGACCGCGAGGGCAGCCGGCGGCTGGCGCGCGACACCATCGCCGAGGTGTACGAGGCGGGCGAGGGCATGGACGACGACATGTTCACCGACGCGTGCGAGCTGGTTACCGTGCTCGGCAAGATGATGAAGCGCGGGCTCGGGGGTGGTGGGGGCGGCAGCACGGCAAGCGGCGGGCGCCCGAGCCCGAGCCAGGCCGGCACTGCGACTTCCCAGGGCGGTGAAAGTAGCGCTACGGTCGTGCCTACGGTGCCGCCTGTGCCTATGGTGCCGCCCGTGGGGTTCGAGAATCTAATATAATGCGGAAACGGGGGCCAAAAATGACATCCTCCTTATGATACCCGAGGAGCGCCGACGAAATTGGTGCTCCGGGGAATATATCTATTTACGTTTTTACACTTTTAGTTCCGCGCCGGCGATCGTATTACGCGTGCCTCCGATGACTACCTACAGCAGTCCGGACGGTATGCACTCCGATTTCTGCCATAGCACCCACCGCTGTCTCATTTTAGGAGACGCAATTTACGTTTATACATCCTCAGCACCCAAGATATCGACCCTATCGTATTAGAGAGTCGACTCAGCTACACCCGAAAACCGAGGAATCTCAGTGCAAACTTACACCTAAAAACCCATGGCGAGCGGGAGATAAAAACCACATATACCCTACAATCTACAATCCTCACACCCCAGGCTCTAGCCCCTTAACCTAACATTTCCTTCGCCGTTCTCCCTCCTAAAAATACGCTAGACTGAGCGCCTGGGGAATCCGCAAATATCGCCTTTCCTTTCCCCAACCCCTAATCCCCCGATTTGTGTTTTGTCTTTTGTTCATAAGCGTTTGATGATACCCAGTTCTGCACCGCTGGATGGACGGAAGGATAGAACGGGTCTCTGCATCAGACCCCATCTACAACTTGTAGAAAGAAGAAGAGGTAGCTAGCTAAACCACGATGCGATTCCTAGCCCCGAGTGGCATTTAGAATCGTATGAAATCTTATAAAAGATATAATAAAAAGCTTTCATAACCCTCACTATGTCGAGCTATGTCGAGCTATGTCAAGTTATACCGAGTGTTTATTTCGTGACGGTTAACTACGTACGTTCTCCCGAGTGAAGTCTACTCCCAAGAGCCATAGAGTGAACCTCTAAACATACCACCTAGACCGGCCACAAAGGTATGTATATGAGCCGCGATTACACTAGCTCTTTCACATACGACCATAGGATCTGGAGAACTCGGGATCCCGTCCGCTCTCCCACCAGATAAACCAGATACCGCCAGATCAGTAGTTGGGTCGGTGACGACCAGCGAATCCCTGGTGTTGTATGTTTTGGGTTTTTACTCATTTTCTTTTGATGTAAGTTATGGTGTTCAATGAACCATTACATGACTGACTCCTTGTAGCTGAATATCATGAGCATTGAGACGAGTGATTTTTAGTAAATTCTTAGACTAGACATCTCTAAGAATCACTCGAAGGTAAGAATCACTCGAATGCTCTTTCGAAATTGTAAACACACTTTGATTTTAGCGAGGGCTTTAATAATCCCCGAGTTCAGATATCAGAACATTGTCTGTCCGCCCCTATATCCGAGTTTCCCGTGTCTATCTGCAGGACCAGCCACCGATTCCCGGGACCAGTAGCCAGCCGTTTGCCCATAATGGCCGCACTTAGATACTCCTTTTTTGTTCGAGTTATACCGTATAAACCTACCGTTCCGTTCCGTTTCCCCTTCTATATACCCAAAAAAAGAACAGATCGGATAGCAACGCCTCCTCATATGTACTCCTCCTGAGTTATATATGTATCCCCACACCTTGACCAGCCAGATCGACCCATCATCCCATCCGTGATCCCGTGATCCCTCATCCGAATCTAATCGTCCGTTACCCCGGTCGTAAAGTGAAGCGTAACAAATGTACTCAAGAATTTTAAACATGTAGATCTCCACCGCGTTTGCATACGTATATACCCTAGCAATTACCGCAGTGGCTCGTAGTCCTGACGCGAAGAGTCGAAGGTCCCTTACGCCTTCGACTGCTCAGCGCCGGTACGCCATCTCCGGGTTGGGAGTCGTCTCCCGTTTCGAACCGCTCATTGCCGACCATGATGACCTTGATTACGTTGCTGAGCCCGACTGCTAAGCTAGACCGGCCGACCCTCACCATAGGTCCGAGGCTGTTAACGTAAAGGTGGCCGTCGTCTTCGATTTTAGGGCACAGGGGAAGAGTTTCCCATGTTTCTTGATTGCCGAAATGGGAGAACGTCCATACCTCCCAGTTGTCTTGAGCAATCTGACCGTTCGCGTTCGCAGGCTGTGGAATGTTATGGCGGCGACGAAGTCCATTGAGGGGCTGCAGAGGCTGGTGGGAGGCATTGCCGCCTGCTTTTGGCTTACTGCCGGGTTTCCTCCTAACTCCAACCATAATCCCAGAGGGCAAAGCATCCCAGAGTCCGGGATTCTTAATAACCCGTCTTGACTCTTTGGCTCTCTGCCATGGGCAACAGGTTTTCCTCGTCGGAGAAGCTGGATCGCAGAAACATAGGGATTCCTCTGGGTTCTGTGGGCTGTAAGTCTGTACTATCAAGTCTCGCGTATAGGTATTGAGATACGCTAGAGTAAAACTCCACAAGGCAACAGAGCCACATCGCATCCGCCGTGGCCTTGAGTGGTAGCACTTCATGCTTTTTGGTTGAATTGGGTCCACTTTGAACGTATGGATAGCTTTGAGTGTCTGGGAATCTACGAGATCCACTGTCTGAGACCGGATGATGAGGAAGAAACCGAGTTCGGGCAAAGCCTGGATCGATACCAGCTCACGCTCCCTCGAAATCCCCGCGTTCACCAGTTCAGAGGTCCAAATAGAACCTTCTTGGCTGGCGGCGAGGACTTGGCCTTCTCGAGTGGAGACTATGACTTGAGCAGGGAACCCTTTCTCGTTGTTAGTATTAAATACATATGTACAGAATATAAAGTCATCTCACCTTTTTCCGCAAGAAAGCCCACCGAGGCAATTGCGCTCTCTTTGGTCAACATATAGCTGATGGGCTCAGGATCGTCTGCTTTCAGCTCTGTGAGAAAACCGTCCCTCCGGACAAGTATTAGAGGGGGGACCGCCGTGGCCTCGTCATTAGCGAAAAAGAAAGCCTCCGGTTTGTGTCGATCCGCCTCTATCCTGATCAGGGGACCCCATCGAAGCTCGGCGAGGTGCCATAACAGAACCTTGTCCGAAGTTAAGAGCGCTAGCCAGTGAGAATCTTCGTCAATGCATAAAGCCAAGACCGGGAATAGTTCCATGGCTGAATCTACATCTTCACCCAACGTATAGCTCTTGCCTCCGTCCTTGATGTCCCAAATTCGAATAACTCGGTCTAGTCCCACGGACACAAGATGGCCATCTGAGCAAGCCGAGAGCATGGCAACATCCAGAGCATGCCCGCTACTCAAAGTCCTGACCGAGAGGGATTCGCTATTTGCACCACCAGCTCTTGAGGATTCTGCTAGTTCATCCCATAACAAGTAGTTCATCAAGAGACGAACAGCAGCAGCAACGACAATTACAGTCAGCACAAAGGGGGCCGATTGATGACGTATAAAGTCATACACAGCCGGTGGAAACCATGGTTCACTAGATGAGACATTGCGATCTGATCCTGTAAGCACGAAAATCGTAGGGTGGAAAACCTTGGCGATGTAGCTATGAGCATCGGGTTTGATAACGTTGATAAGCTCTCTGGCAGTTTCGTGGTCCTGGAGACCTAGCCACGATGCCGGACTTCTTCCTTGGTGAACGTCAGTCAAGGCGGAAGACAGCGAGAGATCCTTGTGTTTAGGAGAAATTCGAATGATTCGACTTAGAATCCTAAGCACGCTCTCATGTTCAAAGAAGTGCCACTGAGCGATGAGAACAAAGCCAACCATTACGATTGTCCCAGCAATCCGAGTTGACATGGCTATTCTTCCTTGCAGCATTGCATCTATCCATGATTGACGCGATTGTAAATCAGAAGCAGACCGTTGGGATCGAAATGATGCTTTGGCAAGCGCATCGCTAAGTTCGGTTCGCCTGACATCGACGCTGAGTACAGACAAGAAAAAAGTGGACAGGTAGAAGAAATCGAATATCAGGGCGATTGCTGCAAAGGTGCAGAATGCCGAAACACCCGATGATACAACTCTCGACAAACCGTATAGAATGAGAAGGTTTTGCGATACACTAACAAGCGCAATATGACCTGTCTCACCAAAGGCATAGCCGATCCTATTACTGGTGCTATCTTCGGAAGGTGTGAGAATGACCGAATTGATGAGACGAAATATGTTCTCAAGACTCATAGAAAAGATAACAACTGGGTATCCCAATCGCGGTATTCTCGACAAATCGACCTTTAAGATGGCACAGATAGTGAAACTTGATAGGATAGCCAGCGCGATCTGAGCTATGACGGTAACCATCAATCCTATTTTCGACTTGATAGCCCGTAACTTAGACAGACTTGTCAGGAAGTAAATAAGAACGAGAGAGTACGCTAGCCACAAGGAAATAGCGTCTTGGGATGACATGGGACGAAATTGAAACTCGTACAACTCGCTAGCCTTTCCGTTCGGAGAATATTCGAAGATATCCCAATTATCGGCCGTATTATGTTTGAGAGCCTCGACTTTTTCTTGCCATATACGGCCGACCGGGGAATCCCGAAGATGAACGAGAGTGATAACTAGAGCATCAGCAGCTACGAGCTGGCGATCTTGAAACCGCTTCCCACTAAAGACGATGGAGTGTCTTAGAGTGACATTGACCGATGTCGGTTGCGTCTTCTTCTCATTTGCTGTTGCAATAATATCATCGTCCCGCTCTATGTTGTCCCGGGAGCAAGACCAGTATTGCAACGGAGACTGAAAGAACCAAGACTCATTTGTCAGACCATTGACAACGTGATAGGCATCCCGCTGGGCCGGCGTGAGGTCTGAAGGCGTAGCGTTAAGAAAATCCCTATCAACAATGTGGCTCCGCGGGTTGAAGTCAACGGTAGGGCCGAGAAGCTCATCCTGAAGCTCTAAAGCACTTAACAAGACGTTCCTATCGAGAGCCTGGAAGTAGTTGCCGTGTACCCATACCGAGCGCATAATAACATCCGGTTCGATTCTATTCTTGTCGTCGAGAGGTAAGGTACCGGTCCAGGCATCCTCCGGTAGAGGAGACGCGCCATTGGTGAAGTCGGTGGTGTAGAGGAACGGGAAGGGGTACATAAGTATAGACGCAACGGCGACGGAAACCAGTAAGGTGGTCACGACATGGCTGGCAGCATATCGGCCGTATCGCGTGAGGGCGGTGCGTAACGGATGGGTCTCGGCGAGCGCGGGAGCTTCGGTGGTTCTTGATTTGCCAAGCTATGTTAATTAAGCTGTTTGGGAGCAAAGTATAGGGAGCAGATTGTCACATACCCTCTGAAGGGATAAAGAAGGTACCAGATCATGCTTCGAACATGTACTGGGTAGCTATCGGCTTGCGAGCTACCCACGAAAATCCGGCGAGCAGACTGAAGAGAGGCAAATGGCCTATCGAGAGATCACAGGCGAGGCGCATGATACTCCGTAGGTATCGCATGTGAGGGGGAAAGCATGGACGTATATATTTATTCGATATTTAAGTACCTAGAGGAGACATAGTCGTGCCCGCAATCTAAACAATATGTGATGAGGCCGAGGAAGGCAGAGATGTAGACGGATCGGTGGAAAAAAGTAGGACCAAGACGAAAGGAGGAAAATCGGACATGGAGACGCTATTTCGAACTTCGTATCCTGTACAGTTTGAGATTTGGAACAGGGAAGTTGATTAGTTGGTTTCGTAGATTTGCCAATAGAAAGAGGACTAGAGCGGCGCCGCCGTGTCTGGGAGTTTCTTTCCTACTGTCTCTGCCTCGCACCTAACTGCGCTTAGTTTAAGTCGGAAAGGAGTTCGTACCGGCCGATTCGGTTTGGATCGATATCGGATATAATTATTTGGTAAAAGTTATCTCGATCTCGGTTGAACTCGCTTTAATTGCTCAGTAGTTAGCTAGATCGAAACGTACTAATTGGCCTTACGTATGTCTTCCGGGGCTGTTTCTAGATTTTCATCGTGAATCCCATCAGATTAGTAGATTTCCAGGCCTTGTCAGATTCATAGGCGGGTAAGAGCTGAACCAAAGGCCGGTTAGGTCGGGTTAGCGGAGTCGCGGATGTCGGGAGAGATCCTATTCCCTGTTTAAGTCGCTGTACCTTCGCTGCACCTACCTGGTAGTCCCTCTAGGGCCTTTGGGTAGGGGGCCCCTCCAAGCCCCTCCCACAGTACGAATAACTGAGTGACCGTTGACCCCTCATTTTCTATTAGTACCTTGCAGGAGCTTCCACATGCAGACTCTTGCAGAGTGTTGCAGGCGTCGATCTTGTCCCCGACCAAATCTCGGGTTGTTCATACTTCCCGGTGATAATTGACCAAAGCCATTGACCACAACCTCGGTGTGAGTTATCGTGTCCCAAGGCTTATGATATTAATCGGCGATCCGTATTCGGATCCGGTCCCCCGGAGATGCACTTAGTACCTGGTAGGAGGTAGTTTATAACATTGAAGGAATAAAATGTCACTAAACGAGTCAGCCATACGACATGACGTTATGGAATATTCTTTGTTCAATTAAACCCACTTGAATATCGAGAGTCAGAAATTGTTGGTCTTGACCCAGCGATAAGTAAGTGAATAATTAAGAGTAGACGTTTGCAAAATTGTAGGAACCAAGGAGGGACGACGGTCCTTTATATATATGCCTAGTATCGAGCACATATACCAGTGGTAGGGCTTTTATTATTTCTGTCACTTTTCATCGACCCATTCGTGCGGGTTTAGGTAGCTGACCACCCTATGAGATGCCTAAAGGTACCTGAGAAAAGGGGGAAACTCAAATCACCGGCGGGGTCGTCAAGTCAGAATCAGCTCATTTTTCCTCGCGATGGCCTCTATTGGTGTGCGGTAATTGGTGCGACGTACGCAGATTAGGCAAGGGTCGACAATCAGATCTCCCCCAACCCGTTTCTGGGGGTCAAAGTGAGCTGATTTTTTGCTCATGAGCTTCGCGCTAGATCCAGAAAGACAAAAGAAAGAAAGAGAAAAAAAAAACCTGTAGGGCTGCATTCTTCGATTGTCCCAAGGATCCGGTTTATGCCAGGGTACACCCAGATTGTCACATTAGGGATCTAACCTTATGACACTCTCCTAAGGATCCCACGTAACCTATCACGAATAACCGTCACCGCTTCCCCGGCAAAGTTACTGCAACCACACTAGAATCATCTCCCCCGCATCATACCCTGATTACCCTGGTAGCTCCCGACGAGATGGAGGATCTAAGCGGCGACCCCATCGCGGACCTAATCACATCGTTCAACGAGTTAAACTCCAGTACCGTCGAGGAACTAGACGAAGAGCCAAGTCCTCTTGAGTTTATGCGATATGTAGCGCGAAATACGCCCTTTGTTGTTCGTGGTGGTGCTGCCGACTGGCCAGCCATCCGGCGCTGGACAGCAGACTATCTACGGGAGCAACTAGCCGGGCACCGTGTCAACGTCGCGGTAACGCCTTTCGGAAATGCAGATGCCCCAACCCCTATGGAGGGTCAAGATGATCTCGTCTTTGCTAAGCCCCACGAGGAAGACCAGCACTTCGAGGAGTTTCTCGAGTACTTGACGACGCAGGAAAAGGGGGGTCTCGGGGGTGAAGTCAGATATGCCCAAACGCAGAACGACAATCTGCGAAACGAATACTCGTTTCTCTACGCCCAAGTCCCGCCGTCGATCCCATTCGCGCGCATCGCGCTGCAGAAGAGCCCAGATGCCATCAACATGTGGATCGGCAGCTCGCAGTCGGTGACGGCGCTGCATCGGGACAACTACGAGAACGTGTATGTGCAAGTTGCCGGCTCGAAACACTTCGTGCTGCTACCCGCCCTTTGCCAGCCTTGTGTAAACGAGCGGGAACTAGTACCCGCCTCTTATTCCCGAAAGGAGGATCGCCTTCATCTGGAAACAGAGGATGGAGATAAGGTTCCCTTCGCCGTATGGGACCCTGATAGTCCGGAAGTACGAGCTACCAAATATTCACACCTGGCGAGACCCTTGAGAGTTACGCTCAATCCGGGGGATATGCTATATCTTCCGGCTATGTGGTAAGCGTTTACAAGTCTAACAGGTAATAAAGCACATGTAGGTTGCTAATGAAATGCTATCAAGGTATCACAAGGTCTCGCAGTCTTGCTCTGAAGAGGGAGTATGTGTTGCAGTCAACTACTGGTAAGACAAGAACTACCCCTTTTATCAAACCAAGACTCACGTAGCTTTCTTTAGGTACGACATGGAGTTCAGCGGGCCGCTCTACCCCTTGACCTCATTTGTCCGCACTCTTGGGAACCAAGTAGGTAACGAAATGAATGACACATCGACAATTATTCCACATACGTACCTAGATAGGTAGGTATTTATTAGACCAGAGATTTGACACGAAATTTCTAAAGACTGTAAGTCAAAGTGTATTCTCAACTTTCCGTATCCTACCTAACGGATCAGAGCCGGAGAGTTAAGCTCTCTCATGCCCTGTAAAGCAAATCATGCAATAAGTACTCCCAACACCATGCCAGTTCAATACAAACATTGCACCAAGACAACTGGGGCGATTCGATCAACACTTCAGTTGTTCACACGCGAACGCCCATCGGCTGTCGAGTGCCATCGTCCAAGAAGCGACCCTTGTCATCGTTAATCTTCCTTCTGAAGAGGGCAAGGTCCTCCAGGAGCTCCTGCATGTAGTCCTGTACATCATTCGCCTTGTCCTCGTACACCTCAGACTCATCGTAGCCATCCTCCTCGCCATAATACGCCTCGTCAACAGGGCTCTGGCGTCCGCCCTTCTCCTTCTCCTCGTCGTCTACCAACTCTTCAACCTCGGCCTCCTTGTCTCTAACCACAACCTCGGGGATTGGGTTCTTGAGGCTGTCGAGCGCAAGTTTTAAGTGGAGTCTCAGGGCCTCGTTCTCGGTCTGCAAACTACGAATCTTGCCCTCAGCCACGAGGCTGCGCTCCTCCATCATGCGCTGCATGGCAGCAACACGATTCTGGTACTCCTCGAGGCGCTCCTCGCCCTCGCGGTTCTCCTTCTCGCGGCGCCGGGTGTCCGCCACCGACAGCTGCAGCACGCGGATCTCCTCGGCCATGGCCGCGATCTGCGCGTCGCGCTCCGCCGTGCTGATGTGGTCCTGGTTGACCACGGCGCGCGTGCGGATGCGCTTGGCCTGGTCCGCGTACCGCAGCGTACTAAGAGTCTCCTCGTAGTCCGACGGCGCGATGCACGCGATCATCGCCGTCTTGCTGTTGCCCCCTAGCGAGTCCTTCAGCAGCCACGTCAGGATCGAGTCACGGTAGGGAACAATGTCCCGGTTGCGCTTGCCGGGCCGCCCCGCCTTCGGGTCCGCGAGCGCTGCTATCACTCGGCCCAGTGTCGTGAGCGACTTGTTGATGTTGCTACCTTCGCGGAGCCGCGCACCCGTGGCCTCGGTGGACTTGGCACGTTCGCTGCCCGCCAGGTCGACGAGACGGATCCGCGAGCTGCGCTCCGTGGTCTCGTCCGTCTCCATGTCGTGGTGGATCTGCTTCAGCATGATGGTAAAAACTGCGTGACTACGACTACTCGTGTCGTTCATCTTCGTGCTGGCCGTCGTGCGGCTCCTGTCGCCGTTGGTCATGTATCGGAGGATCTCATTGAGATTGCGGACCGGTACTTCGGTCAGATCCTTGACGTACGGTCCCTCGGTGGGTGACTCGCGGATCTTAAGGTAGTACGGGGGCTGGTTGGGCACCACGGGGACGAGCAGGTCGCGTACGTGCTCGTTGTAGACTTCGAAGTACGAGGCGCGTACGTGGTAGGAGATGTTGGGGGTTTCGTTCTGCGCGGCTTCGATTCGCTGGAACAGGTCTTCGCAGGTGCGTGGGATCAGACCAGGTTGGTCAGGCGTACCCATCATGGTGTACGATTTGCCAGAGCCCGTCTGGCCATAGGCAAAGATGCATGTATGGTAGCCCTCGAAATTGTGGTCGAGGAACTCCTCGCCTAAGCTGTTGTATACTTCTGCCTGGTGTGCGTAATGTCTGTCTTCGATATCATGACTCCAGAAGGAATTGTCAAATGTGAATGACTTCTCTTCAATCACCTTACGGGATTTCGCTTTCGCGTTTGCTGGGTCGCTGTCGTTCGGGACATGAAGTGTAGTTGTCTGTGATATTGGGTCCATGCTAATCAAGCACTCAGCTCCTCTTTGGATTTCTTTGATAACTGATATTAGCTTCTATCATTTTAATTCAATTAAACCGAACTGAATCTAATCTCGTAGATTCAAAGTAGAAACCAATTAATCATACCTCTGGGCAAGAAAGCCCGGACTCGGACGACGACCCTCACATTGCCTCCAGCATCCATTCTCATGTGCGGCGGTACCGTACCATCGCGGGCCCTTAGGGAAGGTGTCGAGGCCATAGATCGAATGGTCCTCATGTCTGGAGACGGCATCAGGCGCGGTTCCAGCATTCCAGTTAACGTCTCACAAATTTCGATGATGATGTCCTTAGTGCGATGCCGGTATGGATATGGAATGCCGTAGATAGGCATATGGTTGAGTGGGCCGGGGGTGGCCCAGGTTTTTATTTACTTTCAGTGAGCAGGGGGCTGGTTGCTAGGGCAGCCGGCGTTAGTGGATGGGTTGGGTAAGGTGCTACCTAACCTAAGGTGAAATTGGCCCCGCCTTGTGACGTGTGATGTGTGTGTTATCGAGCGAGGGGCATTGATCATAAAAGATGCACAGATGTATATTGGAGAGTTGTATTGGTCAAAGAGTTGAGTACGGTAAAAAGAATTAGTGAGAATTAACCAAGAGGAAAATTTGAAATTCTATGTTTACCCATCGTCTACCTATATGAAGTAGGGGAGCAACAGACTTGTGTAATCTACGCCATGCTAACCCAGAAACCAACGCGTGCTATGATATAAAGACCTACTCCAGTCTAGGTAACTTCTGAGGTATTACAACCAGCAACAAGCAACCTTTATAAACTCCGAACCCCATTGGAGAAACACTTGATCTTCAATGAGAACTGAAACTATTTCTTTGCGAGACCTTTCCCTAGCAACTCCTTTCCAACTTCATCGATAAGCACTTCGTTAGGGAATTGTTTCTTCTTGGCAAGGACAGTGCCCTGAGCATCCATAACCCGTAGTAAATCGATCAAGTCGCCGTCCATTGGCATACGGTAGGCCAAGAATCCGAGTGCTAGCAACATCCCATGCAGGGCGTCGCTGGAGTCGTTCTCTTGTGATATAGCTTCTAGCACCGAAGCTGCTAGCTCTATTTGGTCGCTTTCAGGGATAATTTCTCTGGCTTCCTCTCGCTTGTGGCAATTGGCAGAAGCAACATTGAACAGCAGCGACGATGCAGCTACTCGCACGTTGCTGTGGCTGTCATCGAGGAAGCTGCTCGAAAGGAGCTGAGTGACAGCGCTGCGTAAAGGCTCATGGCCAAGAATCGGATCCACGTAAAGATGGCTCGAGAATAAATTGCAGGCCATCTGCAAAGTTACAAGTCGCAATGCGTAAGGGCACTCGGATTCCTTATTCACAGCATCTAAAACGGTGATAACTGTCTTATGGTCATGCTCTTCTGCAAAGTAGCCACTTAGGCGCGGGTCCACTAAGGCGCATCGGAAGAGATCCACCACGGTGAACAAGGCGTCCTTAGGTATATCAGTGACTGCGGAACATAGGAAGGCCGAGAATGCGTGTAGATCCGGTAATGTAGCCTGAGCAGCACCTTCCGCTGACCTGGTCTCGATGAAATGTTTCACCCCTTGCACTGATGGATAGTCGGCCTTGGATCCAATCTTAGCCAATAGCTTCGGAAGCGGAGGTACTCGAGTATATAAGACTGGTTTTTGTTGTGTGTTCTGAAAGTGGGGCAGTTTGAGCAGTTGGTGCGGATGACTTGAAACTGCCATCTGAGCTAGAAGCCCAGCTGTCCCTCTGAGGCGAGGAGCATCAGCTCCCATCCACCGCTCTGCCTGGGCACCGTGGATAAACGTGATGAAAGTAGGCGTTGCACTAATGGAGTATCTCTGTCCAACGTCGAAAGCTTGAGACGTATCAACCTTGACAAAGGCGACTTTACTGCCGTGTTCCGCAGCTAAGGCGTCATATAGCGGATAAAGTTGTCTGCAAGGACCGCAGGTGATAGAAGTAAAGAAGACGATCGCGCAGGATGTTTTGGAAGCTTCTAAGACTCTGTCCAGTTCTTGAAGATTACCAACAATTTTTACAGCGGAAGTCGTAGTAGTCTTAGGCCCCGACTGAGACGCCTGGGCGCTGTTCTGGGGAGCGACTTGATTATTCAAACCAAGCAGTCCGCCGTGTTGGGCCTTTCTTTGCTCAACCATTTGCGTTATTGAAGGTTGGAGCATTCTGCCGAACGGCGAATCCAGCACGGCCTGGGGCATATTTGAGATATGCTCTGGTATTCCGTTTCCTACCAAAAATGTAGAAAAGTCATTACTGAAATTGTTGCAATTGTGTCGGAAGAGATCATACGCCTAAATCTGGAGTTAGTGAGATGCTCATATCGTATAAGTCCCGATAACTTACCTGAGGGGTATATATTTCTCTAAGAGACTCTAGATATTCTGTGATTACCTCCATGGGTAGTTCAGTTTGCCCGAGGTGTAGTCGTTGCAGAGGCTTGCCTAAGTGGGAAGTGCCGGGTTTGATCGTGTTTATACCACTATCGTAGACGTATTCGATGCCTCCAAGCTCTATCGATGTATGATATATGGCATCCAGCTGGAAACCTAGCAAGTTCTGAGACATCTGTCTAGCTAGACCATTGGATAGGTCGTAAACAAGTAGATGGACATCCATCGTGGTGAGTGATATGTTTCAGTGAATATTACTTCACGGCTTCAAGCTGTTATTGTTTTCAAGATTACAGTTTAGTAAATTCGAGTTGTTGTCGCAGTCCCATCGGTGATTTCGAAGGTCTAACTACTCAGCAAGGAATTTGAGGCGCTAGTTACCAGATGATGGGGAATAAAGATAATAAACTTTGACACTACGTGAAAAACGATTAAGAATACGAGTGACAAGGAAAGAAATATGTAGTAGTTGTAAGGGAGGCAACTACTCATACGTAAGACCTGGCCAGCGAACTGAGGTGACCTGAGTATAGCGAGGTACGTACCTAAAGTTGCGGCTGATTTCCAAGGATATCCATCGATCAAAATCCGCCATCTACTAAATGTGGCTGTGCAAAGCTTGAGGCGTTCTAAAGTCGCAGCCGGGATCCAAGACCCGTAACTGCCGACCCACTGTAGATACCGGTGTACACCACTAGAATCGCGAAGGCTTAAATACCTACAGTTGGCCTAAGGCAGTTGCGCCAGGGGGTTGCAAGGGTTGGTGCATACGCATACGTTAAACGCAATAAACCGCTGAAATTGGAGGAAAATCTTCGAGAATTTGTCCTGAATATTGTTGCGCTTCGTGTTCAGTGACACCCCCCTATTTTTTACAACAATTATCCTATTTAACAAACGCCCCTATCCGGAATTGATCCTCCCACACATCCCCTCTGCACAATCTAGAACTGGTCGTTGTTACATGCACGACTGAATCGCTCGTTAAACCTTCTTTCTCCCCTTTTTCTTCTTTTTCCTCTTTCTTCCCTCCTTTTATTCCCCCCACAGTATTCGCCCCGACTTTGGTGCTGGGGTCGCGTTGTAATTAAAAGGTTATGAGGAGAACATCAGTCTCGTTGCCTACGAAGCACGTCCGACACGACCCTCACGAGAAACCGAACCGCTACGACTCGGGCCACCGAGAACCCGGCATCGTGGAGAAGTTACAAGGCGCCACCATGAACCAGGCCCAGAAGAGCCGCTGGCTCAAGACCGGTGCCATCGTCGTCTTCCTGGTATTCCTGTTCTACTATCTTTCTCCGAAGGGTGTAGATATCTATCAAGGTGGTACGTGTCATTAGCCGAGGCTGCAATCCTGCAGCTCTCCCTCTTTTCTTATCGACATTATCTAATCGGTGGGATTTCTAGTATCGCATAACGGCGGCCAGGTACCTTCTGATTCCTCATACGGCACCGAGAGATGTACGAAGTCGTTTTCTAAGGACAAGCCGATCGTACAATATGTTCTCATGATCGACGCCGGTAGCACTGGATCTCGAATCCACGTCTACAAGTTCAACAACTGCGGACCGACCCCCGAGCTCGAGAAGGAAGAGTTCAAGATGACCGAGAAGAGCGTCGGTGGCCTGAGCAAGTATAAGGACGACCCCATGGCTGCCGCGAAGACCTTGGATGACTTGATGGAAGTCGCCATGAAGACCGTTCCCGACAAGTTGAAGGGTTGCAGCCCTGTTGCCGTAAAGGCGACCGCTGGTCTGCGAATGATTGGCTCCGAAGCTAGTGAGAAGATCCTTGAGACCGTTCGCAGCCATCTGGAGAAGGACTACCCCTTCCCGGTCGTCTCCAAGGAGGAGAACGGTGTGGCGATTATGGACGGTTCCGACGAGGGTGTCTACGCCTGGATTACCACCAACTACCTACTAGGTAAGATTGGCGGTCCCGACCAGAGCCCGACTGCTGCCATTTTCGACCTCGGCGGTGGTTCTACCCAGATCGTTTTCGAGCCTACATTCAAGGGAGCTGCTCACGGCGGTATGTCGGAGAAGCTGGCCGAGGGCGACCACAAGTACGACCTGAAGTTCGGCGGACGAAATTTCGAACTCTACCAGCACTCTCATCTCGGCTACGGCTTGATGACTGCTCGCAATTCGATCCATCTGAACTTGCTACACGACATCTACGCTAAGGAGAAGAACACCAACTTCCTAAGCAAGCCTATCCTGAACCACCCCTGCATTAACGCCGGCAAGACCGACAAGATCAAGGTTAAGCTTGACGAGAACAGCCCGTTGGGTACCGGCGTGATTGAACTCAACGTAACGGGCCCAGCAACCCCTGCCCCAGCCCAGTGCCGCGCCCTGGCCGAGAAGATCCTATACAAGGACGCCGACTGCAAGCTGGCGCCCTGCTCCTTCAACGGTGTCCACCAGCCCTCGCTGGCTAAGACCTTTGCCAAGGAAGACGTCTACATCTTCTCGTTCTTCTACGACCGCACCAAGCCTCTCGGCATGCCTGACTCGTTCACCCTCCGAGAGCTGCACGACCTCACTAACGCTGTGTGTGGTGGCGAGGAGTCGTGGGATGCTTTCACCAACATCCCAGACGCTCTGGACGAGCTCCATGGCCGTGGCGAGTACTGCTTGGATCTTAACTTCATGATCGGCTTGTTGCACAGTGGTTACGACATGCCCATTGACAGAGAGGTCAAGATTGCCAAGAAGATTAAGGGCAATGAGTTGGGCTGGTGCTTGGGAGCCAGGTAAGCCTACCTCCCTCCTTTCCGTACCTCTAATTTGTTCATCAAACGCTAACTTACATACCAGTCTCCCCTTGCTATCAAAGAACTCCGGCTGGTCCTGCAAGGTCAGCCAGACCTACTAATCATGACGAATGTCAATCTTGCCGAGCGCAAGGACATTACTATAGACGCCTTAGATTACCTACTTAATGAGGAAGGCACGGAATGCGGTGTGAACGAATGGTTATACATGCCCTACGAGGCTGGCGTTTTTTTAGGACATGATACTTGTACAAGTGATGTATGTGTACGGTTTACCCCCGCCGTCTTCGACGAGCAAGCGTAGGCTAGAAAAGGACCGAAAAGGTACGAAAGACCACGAATAAAACATGGCGACTTAATCAAGCTTTGGATTTGTTACTTATATTGCTTTTGTTAACGTGATGTGATCTGTGATCTGTGATCTGTGATCTGTAATCTGTAATCTGTAATCTTCAAAATCTGGGTATCATAAATTCATAGAGGCGCCATCACCTCGGCTAGCACATCTTCTATAACGTCCTCGGGCCCTACACTTTCGAGTAAAGCCTCGACTGCTGTCCGGCTGCTGCCCCATTGCATACTTCTCTCCTGCTCCGGTGTCACTATCTGCAACCTGTGCGGGTATATCTTCTTCGCGGCGAGACCAACTAGTGACGGTGTAACATAATCCAATCCGTGCACTGCGGCTAGGCATTTTGCTAGCTGCGTGAAGTGCTTGGTTGCCAGGGGCGTGACGCTGCCGCCGCCCGGGGCCACGGCCCGATGCATGCGCAGGAACGACACGATGTTCATCTGGTACCGCAGCACCTCGATGTCGAGGTTTACCTGGCGCGCCAGCTGCGCGAGAGACGCGATGTCCGACTCGCTGACGGATACCGGCGTCGTCGAGATAGAACTCGAGCCGTCATATGTAGTGCTATCCCTTTGCATGTTCCGTACACTGCGGCCGCGGTCCGTCCTGGGATTCGGCATCTCGACGATGCTCCGCCGGACTACGCTCGACGCACTGTCGAGACTCGCCGTCTCCCCTCCGTCTCTCCCGTACCTGTCTATACCCCCTTGCTCCTCGTTATCTTCTTCCTCCTCTTCCAAGTGCAGGAAGCCATCCTCGGGGTCGTGCCAGTGTGACACGTAGAAGAAATCATTCAGGTGCGACACCAGCCCGGTCCCGCCAGCACCACCACCAGTTGATTCCAGCACGGCCACGAACAGGAACTGCTTCGGCGCCGTCTGCACGCTGGTCCGCGTCAGGATGCGCCGCGTCCGCAGCAGCTCCAGACATTGGATCTGCACGTCCTTGGGCGCGCGGTCGAGGTTTCGGGCGAGTATCACGTTGGCGATGCGCGGCTGCGGTGCTCCGATCGTCGGTGTGAAAGCATTGTTATTGTTACCATAACTACCGTGGCGCGAGTGGTGGAAGTACGACGACCCCTCGGTGCCGCGACGCCTTAACGGCGACACGGACGATGATGAGCGCGGCGTGCCCAGGGCGCCCGGCGAGAGCGACTGCGACGGCGGCTTCGGCGTTGAAGGGGAGGGTAGTTGAATGGAGGCGGCGAGGTCGTCGAGCGTGGTGTGCGGGGTGCAGTCGACGACGACGGGCTGCAGGTGGAAGGTCTGGGTGGCGACGAGACGCAGCTCCTCGGTCAGGGTGTCGAGCTCGCCGGGCTCGGTGCTGATGATGCAGTGCTCGCGGCTGACGAGGCACAGGAGCGCTGCGAGGTCCAGGTCCCCCAGCCCGTGGATCCGGTGCAGCAGGTGCTCATCCGCCATCGATTCTCTGTGTTGTTAGTCTATTATTTTCCATTGAGGTCGCATCGTCCTGGTTTGGTTGGGATGCTGCGTTGAGTGTGGTAGACAAATGGAAGGTTGAATGCTTCTAAGCTGTCGGGGGTTTAAATTGTCAGCTGTAGGGCTGGAAGACGCCCGGGCCAGGGTGCGTCAGGGGTCAATACAGCTAACATCACAGCTAACAATGGCAGTTGAGAGCCGCTATCTTAGACACTCTCACAAGCATACAGGCTGCTAAGTTACCACATGATTTAAAAACTGATGAATGCTATTCGAATCTTCAGTTACTATAATGGTGAAATAGCTCACTTTATAGAATTTTCGACTTTTCAAGGATGATATTACATGCCTGATAATATAATACAATGACTGTGCAGCTACGCATACGAATGCATCGTCAAGCTCATCCCCTTCCGACTAATTTTGACAAAGCCTTCAACTAGGCATTCCAACCATCCTTATCCATTCCTTGTGTCAAACCTCCCCTGTTCCCCATAACCAGTCAGCGGTACTGCTCGATTTTGAAAACGCCACGACAAGCAAAAGGGCCATAAAGCAATAACGCAAACACAGCAATACGCGCGTGGTTACTCACGTCCCCTTCCAGAATTTCGAGTCGACCTTGTCGTCCGACGCGGGCTGGGCGCGGTCGTGGCGCTTGTCAAAGTCCTGGTTATGCCTTTCGACTTCCTGCTTCTGTTCGTCACTCAAGCCCGCTTTGACCCCGGGGATAGACTGGTTATGGATTTTTGGGCTGGGTGTGCCTTTCCCCTGGGGCCCCTTCAGCGCCTCGCCTCCTTTCTGGCTGGCGGCGTTGGCGATGCTGCCGCCGGTGGGGCTTCCCCCGGTCTCCGTGGCCTCCTTGGACCGCGACCCTCCGGACTGCGCGCTCTCGTCTTCGGGCTGCTTCTTGCCCCCCGACTCCTTGGCCGCCGCTTGCTTCATGCTCTCGCTGAGACCGGCCTTGGTGGGTCCGCCCTGGCCCACGTCGGGCGCGCTCGGTCCTGGGTGCTCGGCATGCGACTGCGCGTCGCTTGTTCCCTCGGAGTTCTCTCCGGCCGGGTCTCCTTTGCCGTCGCCGTATCCCGAGGCGAAGTAGCGAGGAGACGTGGCGAAAGAACGGTAGGTTTGAGGGGCGCGGGTGCGAGCAGCCCGCAAGGCGCTCAAAGAGTTTGTGATACGAATGGCTACCATTGTGAACTGAGTGAGATTGAAGAATTACTTGTGAGTAGAGAGGTAATGTTTCGTAGAGAAATGATGTTTATTGGTCTTTTTCAATATTATACATGTAGCTTGAAGAGCTTAAAGCTCGTCGTAGTTGTGATGCCAATATGGACATGATGAATTATGACATCATGACAAGGGCAAATTTCCCCTGTCCACTTACAAGATCTCTGATCTCATTACCTACATGCGTACAAACGGTGGCAGAACGGAGGCTCTTATGCAGCTAGGGTACTAGGCTGTAGATCAGATCATATTTGATACATTAGGTAGCTGTAGTTTCTCTAATACATGTGTGTGTTGCTTTTGCTCAGATTTAATAAGTGCGGCGAAATAATGATCTTGCTTTATTATTCCACGGCAGCAGTCCAACCAGAAATGAAAACATAATTCTTTTGAACAAACCTACCTAGATTAAAGAGATCTAGCACGCTCTATCTACTAAGGTAGGTGGGATGAGGAGGGTTAATGAATCCTTGTTGGCTCGGTTCTACTTAGAGTCAGGCCGTACATGATGGTCTTTCACGAATTCTATGCCGCCCTCGAAACCCACCTCTGTAGCGGGTCTACAGACAATTGGCAAGTGTGACGAACACTTATGGCAACGAGTAGATTCTACTGAAAACTATTTCCTTGATAATTGTCTATGTTACACTATGCTATCTTAAATATAGTCTGACTGGAGGACATCTTCCCTTGCGCTGTTACACTCAACTGGAACACCACCGGCGTGTGGGGCCGGCTGTCTGCCGATGAACCGCTAAATGTCTCTCGGAGGCCGTAAATGAGTCTCGGAAGTCTTGGGCTTGGTGGTTGAGAATTAGGTCGAACTCGATAACCAAAGGGTTCTAGCCTAGCCAGTAAGTCGTATTCTACTCCTCTAACTATCGTATATCTCAAGTACAGATGGAACGAGCCCTTATAAAATGGTAGCGTCCCCTATCTCAAGGGAGATGGTACATGCAAATCGTGATCAAAGATCAGTAAAGGTAGTAAATGATGCCCAAGTGAATGCCAGCAAAAAAAGTTGCCTAATAAAACAAGCAGCTTTCATTTGCCCAGATGACGAGGGGTATAGGGATACTTCAGCGTGAGTATAATACTCGATAGGCCGAGGAACCCGCCTGTCTGCCTACGAGTTCAAGGCTGATAGAGTTGGAAAGATTGCATTAGTAGCAAATTTCCGGGTATGGATTAGGCCAAAATCAGCCAGGTAGGTACCTAACAAAATGCGGTTGAATCAGAATGCATATTTCAAATGGAAGTTGAGCTTCTCGATCAACTGATCTGTGGCTTCGGAAGCAATGGGGGAATGTGGCACGCCGTAACCCCCCGGAATCGTCAATTTGCAGGTGATCTCGTGCTCACTAACAGCGGTCTTAGCGTGTCTTAGCAAGGTTGAGGGTCCGAGTCATAGCGCCTTATCAGTTCTGATCCAATCAGGCAGGTTATCAGCTCAGGTCCGACCAGCGCCAAACCGCCAAAACCATCAGCTGTAACCTGGGTCTTGGTTCTCCCAAACAACTACAACTACAGCTACCTCACAACAACACAACCCGAGATTCCACGATTCACCTTCAACGAACGTCGCGAGCTTAGGAACCTGCTCGGATACAAACTTGGATCCTACCGCATTGACCAGAGTTCTTTGGTTACCCCCTTAATCTACAAGACGCTTTCATCTTAGACTGTTTACCCAGAGCCGCTCGGCTTGATCTCCACCATGGCTTCTAGGAAGAAGGTCCTTTTGAAGGTATTATATATGCTACCCAAACGAAGATTCCTTATAGATTGGTGCATTGGAATAGGCTAAATACTAACACTCTGTATTCAGGTCATTATCCTCGGCGATAGCGGTGTAGGCAAGACGAGTTTGATGAACCAATATGTACGTTACGGTCGGCAATAACCATGCGAGCAGCCTCCATCGCTCATCCTCCGCTCCGAAACTGATCCCATATACTTCTTAGGTCAATAAGAAGTTCAGTGCCAGTTACAAAGCCACTATCGGTGCCGATTTCCTGACCCGAGAGGTGCTTGTCGACGATCGACAAGTTACGATGCAGGTACGAAACGACTGCTGATGACTACAGCTTGTCAAAGAACGATGGCTGATAAAGAATTAGCTTTGGGATACGGCCGGCCAAGAGCGATTCCAATCCTTAGGCGTTGCCTTCTATCGAGGTGCTGATTGCTGTGTGCTGGTATTCGATGTCAACAACTCCAAGAGCTTTGATGCACTGGATAGCTGGAGAGACGAGTTCTTAATCCAGGCCTCTCCGCGGGACCCCGAGAACTTTCCTTTCGTAAGGAGAAACACCCCCACCAACAATGGATACCTGCTAACGAGGTGATCAAGGTTGTGCTTGGAAACAAGATCGATGTCGAGGAGAGCAAGCGAGTAGTGAGTAACCACCATCTACAAAGTTGCCGCAGTTCAAGCTCACAATATGTAGATCTCGAGTAAGAGAGCAGCTACTTTCTGCCACTCCAAGGGTGACATCCCCTACTTCGAGACGAGTGCAAAGGAGGCCGTTAACGTCGAGCAAGCATTCGAAGGTACTTTCATGCTCGTTTCCTCCTAATGAACCTCTTCTAATCTGGGCCTATAGTCATTGCACGAAATGCGCTGGCGCAAGAAGAATCAGAGGAGTTTAGCGGAGACTTCCAAGACCCCATCAACATTCACATTGAGAACGACCGTGATGGATGCGCATGCTAAGAGCTATGCAACTTAATATTCACAGCGCTTCATCAATCGCTCGTATCGTCGCGAATGTACAACGGTTTCTTCGACCGAATCAATTAGACCATAATTCTTTGCGACTCATTTGAACCTTCTCGACCATCGTTCACCTCATTAATCGGAGACTTCAACGAATCTTGGGCGCCCTCCGGAGCTGCAACATGCATCGGATCTGGAGGCAATGAAATTCCAGGGCCACGTCGCGTATAGAAGTTGATGCATTGTATTTCGTTAGTCCCGTTGGTACAGGACTGAACTTGAGTCTTTGGCGTCTTATTAGGGTATACCGCTTGAGGGCTCTTTACATAGCAATGCATCTCTCTCGGTGTATCTCAGTCATGTAGAAAACAGTACTAAAGCTATCCGTTTACTGTCATGCTGTGAAATGTATGCTGTATCACCTACCTATATCCGGACTTGTGACTTTTTGGTGTCGCCTGAATATATGAAATATGTTACCTAAGCGTCACCAGACGTAAATGCGTGCCTTGGAGGTATTCAACTATGTGGTGTGCTGAGTTAATAAATGTTCCAAATGTCCGGGTTCTTGGAGGTGGGAGGTGTGAATCGCTACGTAAGATTCGGGGGAGTCAGGGGTTTTTTAAGAACACTCGGCGTCTGAATTCGCCGACGGCGCGGCAACAACGAATTCGATCCTTGAGAGAACATGCAGCGATTTTGTTTCAGGCCAACTTCTAGCTCACCATCTTTTTTTAGGGGACACACTTTCATTCTCTCTTTTTCCTATTACGTGTATTATCACTAATCTCCCACACCTCCGGTCCCTACCCCTCGAAACCTGATAAATAATCGATAGTCGTTTTCGCTCGCTAAGACCGATAGATGCTTTCGTCTCACGAGACCGTTTCTATACCCCGGAGGGATTCGTAAACCACCCCTCCCACCTCTCCTACTACGTTTAATTCGACATGTCTATACCGACGCCGGAATCTACGTTTGCGAGCGATAGTCAAGCGGAATATGACGCCCCGACAAGGAGATTATCAGAGCATCTTGCTCCCTCAGAACATATGACGGGTTCATCTATGTCTTGGGGTAGCATTCCGAGCTTACGGCCAAAGGGCGGAGTGTGGAATATGGCCAGGAGAACGCTGGGTATTAGCCTCTTGCTAGTCACCGTGTTCCTCTGGACAGCATCGAATTTCCTTGCCAGCGTGAGTATTCCATGAGCGGGCGTATACCGGAGGTTCCCTACAGCCCGGACTAACGTGATAACAGTACATTTTCTCCGACCACACCTACGACAAACCTTTCTTCCTCGTATACGTAAATACGTCCATGTTTGCACTTTCAATGATCCCGATATCCATAAAATACATCATACAGAACGGCGGTTTCGCGCGCGTTAAGAACCAGGCGATACAAGAATGGAGGGCGAAGTACCGCGGGGGAGGGGGACTAAAGACGCAGGAGGAAGAAGATACATCGGTGGGGGAGCGGCTGCTAGTGGACGACGAGGGCAGCCTCGAGGCGGTCGACCTGCCGAAGCCAGCCGACAAACTATCGTTTTTAGAGACAGCCAAATTCAGTCTTGAATTCTGCATGATCTGGTTCCTGGGCAACTACTTCGCGTCGGCGTGCCTGGAGTACACGAGCGTGGGCAGCGTGACGATCCTGACGTCGACGAGCAGCGTCTGGACCCTCGTCTTCTGCGCCGTCATGCGCATCGAGGCCTTCTCCGTCCGCAAGCTGGTCGGCGTGCTGGCGTCGCTCGCCGGCATCGTGCTGATATCGACGGTCGATCTGTCGGGCACTGACAACGACGACAACCGCGGCAACTTCCCGCACAAGAGCCAGCAGCAAATCGCCATCGGCGACTCCATGGCCCTGTTCAGCGCCGTCGTCTACGGACTATACGTGGTCGTGATGAAGGTGCGCATAGGGAACGAGGAGAGGATTAATATGCCGTTGTTTTTTGGTCTCGTGGGCGTGTTCAACGTTATTTTCTTATGGCCGCTATTCGTGATATTGCATTTCACCGGAATCGAACCGGTAAGTGACAGATAATTGCTACGGTCTGCTGGGATCACTGCTAACAGAGGAAACAGTTCGAATTACCGCCTAGTGGTAATATATGGGCAATCATCATGCTTAATTCGATATCCTCTTTCATATCCGACATCTCTTGGGCCTACGCCATGTTGTTGACCACCCCGCTGGTTGTCACTGTTGGTCTATCCTTGACTATTCCGCTATCCCTGATCGGCGAGATGATCCAGTACGCGCAGTATTCCAGTTTTGTGTATTGGATCGGTGCGGCAATCGTACTCCTATCCTTCATCTTCATCAACCACGAAAGTCAGGACGATGAAGATGGGGTGAAGAGTAATCCCGACAGGGGGTCTAGACTGGCAGAGCCGTAGCCTTTTTCTCTTTATCTTCAGTGACTCATGTTTTTGTTTTGGGGTAGAATGGGCGATTTGGCGTTAAGGCAGGAAATGGTCTCGGTTTGGGACTGGTTGCATGAAAGGCTGCCTGACGCATGGCATAGAATGGGTGTCTAGCACACTGTATTATATAAGAAACTAAGAGGCAAACAGCCATACTCGAATACCTACCTCCTAACATAGCTACTTGCATGGTAGCATACCTTTCTGGTTACCAAGCACGCGGAACATAACCGGGTGAGGTATGGGTATCCTTGGCATATATGACAGTATCAATATCTGACTGGATGAAGTTTTAGATTGATTGCTTCCGATGTGACCGATGGATTAGATTAGATTAGATCTACAAATTTTGCCTACGTACCTTGATAGGCGGACCAAATCCTCAAAGTCACCATTTCACTTGGCAGTATGTCATATTTATCCATTTTTCAATTCTATTAATTGGCGATCCCAAGCCGCTTATATTGAGTCAGGCATCTTGAAAGATGTTTGGCTAACTAGACCGTAACAGCACTAGCCCGCCATCACTAATCACTAATACACGTAGTATTCCGGATGACATCAATACGTCCTGACCAGGATGATACAATCAGTCCCTTGACCAGTCTCAGGCACATGAAACTGACGCAGAGAATGGACAAACCCCGAGTCATGGGATATGGTGGGCTGGCGCTACTATACGCACCAACGTAAACGCTGAGAGAAAACAAGGCGCATCTCGGTGAGAACCGATGGCTTGGTTTAGGTTTGCTGATACATCCATCCCTACCTGGGTAAATAGTAAAGACCGAAATCGTCCCCAAGGGTTGCGTGGCAAACAGAGTCAACAACGAATTTTTATATTATAGAACGGCGTTACTTGTTTGTGTGTGTCCCCCCGTTGTGGTGAGGTCCCTGTTGGCGTTTGCGCAATTAATTTTCGCCTCTTCGAAGTGGCTTGCCCGGCGGACGGCACCGATTATCTTCATTTTCGCTAGGTCTCAAAAAAATTAGGACTTATACCCACGTGCTCATAGCAGAGCCTCATGCTTTGGTTTCCCCAGACTGAATCATCTGCGCTTTTGATACTAGCACGTGTTGGGACGAAACAGGGACAAAGATTCATAAGCGTGTAAGGCGCGTGGTGTTCTTCGCGGGTTACACTCACCTTCGTTTTCAAACCCAGAAGCATTTGTCACTTCCTACCCGTCTCGTTGACGCGAGACATAGACAGGTCACAACGCATACATATGACTATTTGCTGAGGAAAGGACTCTTGGGCTTCAACTCTGACCCAGTCACCCGCTTATTCACTCACTGTCCACCTCGTCAGCCATCAATCTAGACTGCATATTTCATCCCATTAATACTATACCAAAGGCCCCCCTTTTTCTTTTCCTATATCAGGGCATCGACATAGCTTCTTCTCCCTTCCTATTCATTGTCTCAGCATCGATAATCTCATCAATACCCCTAGACCTTGAACCTTACACGACCCTGGGCCCTTACCTACAAGGAAGCAAGATGCCTTCTAAGACTGAAGATGCCGCCGCCGGTGCTGGTGCCGGTTCCTCCGCCGGTACCCCTGCAGATCGCTCCATAGGCACCGCCATCAACGTGGCCACTCGCTCCGTCCACACCAAACTCAACAAGCTCATCATCATGCGGCTCCGTCTGGCCCTCCCTCCTCAGGCCGACGACGCGTCCAACTACGTGCAGGGGCTACTGCACATCACACCCATCTACCAGACCTTCGAGTCGCTATGGCAAGACATCTTAGACGCGGACCCCGTAGACACACCCCGCGAGCCGGCCGCCGCCGCCGCCGCCGATGACGACAAACCTTCGGACCAGGAGCCAGAGAACTCAGACTCGGACTCAGAGGAACCCCCCACGGCCTGCTCCCGCATCCACCTGCTGCTCTTCCAGCTGCGCTCCGAGAAGATGTTGCGCGCCTCGGCGCTGCGGCAAGACCTCGCCGCGCTGACGGGCTGGTCCGACGCTGTGCTCGCGGAGCAGCTCGACGAGATAGTATCGGAATCGCCGCTACTAACGGAATTCGTCCAGCACATCAAGAAGGCCGTGGCGAAGCGCCCCCATGTCCTGCTCGCGTACGCCTGGGTCCTGTACATGGCGCTGTTCTCGGGCGGCCGCTTTATTCGAGCTTCGCTCGAGCGCGTCGACGCTGCGTCGCCCTTCTGGACGCCGCTTGCCGCTGCTGCTTCCTCCTCAGGTGCCTCGGAGACAGAGACCATTGTTGATGCCGCTCCCGCGGTCGCGCAGCCGGTTAAGGGCCTGGGCGTTGCGATGCTGGGCCCGTGGCTGGCGAACCAGGTGGGTCTGGGCGGTATCGGCATGGGCGCGAACAAGGACAAGGACAAGACTGCTCAAAAGCAGACGGGAAAGCCACAACCGCAGCAGCAACACCACCACCACCAACAACAAAAGCAACAACTCCATCACGCACAAGAAGGAGACGACGAACAACCCCAACACCCACTAGCCTTCTTCCGGTTCGCCACGCCAAGCGACGGCGAGGACCTCAAGCAGACGTTCAAGGCGCGGCTCGCGGAGGCCACATCCGAGACGAGCGCCGGCAACCTTTTGTCGACGCAGGAGCGCGCCGACGTGGTCGCCGAGGCCCAGCTCATTTTTGACTACATGATCCGCGCCGTCGGCGAGCTCGACGAGGTGTGCGGGACCGAAGAGGAGACGGAGGGCGTGGCGCGCGCGCTCAGCCTGCGCAGCCGCGACAGCGTCGTCGTCGAGAAGGAGAAGAGGAGACGGCTGGCGGTGATGATTGCGAGTACGCCCGCGGGGAGGGAGGCGCGGAGAGGAGAAGGGGAGCAAGCGAGGGGAGAAGCAAAAGAGGAGAGTGGTGGTAATAAGAACGGTAACACCAGCAAGGGGGCTATGAGGTTCACTTGAGTTTGCTGTTACGTGCGTACCTCGTACTACCTACACGGAGTCGCTAGACTGGAGATTGCTTATTTGAATTTGGCTGGTACATTACATGGGTAGCGGGCAGCACCGGCGCTTTGGCTTGGTAGACTGGGTAGTTGCTTCAGGAGGTATATACGGACAGAATAGTTTCCTGCATACCTAGGCGCTTTAGCATACATAGATGCAGCATGAATAAGATACCCTGGATTTAGATTGCCATACTTCGGATATCTAGTGTATTGGCAGACTGTGAGTGGCCTTTCAACCGCGAGTATTGACTATCATAAATCATGCCAGTAGAAAGGAGGAACTCTAGTGACCCTAGGTTAGTTAGCCCAAAGTCTACCCAGAGCGCAGACTGGCGGCCGTATGGTATCGTAGCTTCATCTCTATACTCGTTTTTGTATCACAGAGGAAGAGTGTATATATTAAGAGGGTTGTTAACTTTCGTCCTTAGCACAATCAATTCATAAAGATCAAAGATGTGTTGTGTATTCTTCTCTGGGATTGTTTACTACGAACTGTCTAGGTAGCTAAACCAAGGTATGTGCTATAAAAGAATAGACACAACCAACGGCCAGCGAGCCTGAGATATTCACTAACCAGACGAATGCACAAACTGTCCTTTCTGGACCTCCCTAACTCCCCGAACGAACCTGCAAATATAACCACCATCCGCCGAAATACGCCGTGAATCATCGTGAGAGGGTATACCGTCCGTACGCCTCTAAGTGCAGGGAAAAAGCGAAAGAAGGGTATAAAAGAAAAGAATCGGAAACCCATTACTCATCGTCACTGGACTCTTCGTCGTCTCCACTCTCGTCACTCTCCTCCTCTTCCTCCTCCTCCTCCTCATCACTGCTCTCGTCGCTTTCTTCCTCGTCCTCACTGTCATCAGTGCTGTCGCTCTCCTCGCTCTCCTCCTCGCTCTCCTCTTGAGAGTTCTCAAACTTGTACTTGAGGATCTCGGCGCTGACGACGCGACCCGTCATAAGGGCGAACTCGGCTTGGATGAAGAGCCAATAGTCGGTACGGACGCGAGCCTGTAATCATATTAGTAAAAGCAGCTAAATAATAGGGGTTGTGTATTCGTAAACTTACCTCGGCGACAGCCAGGGCTTCACAATCAGCAACGCTGAAGTGCTTGTCGGCGGTGAGGAACTTCTTGTCCCGGTATGAAGCAGAAAGTTGCTTGAGAAGAGGTCGGTTCGGGCCGTCGGCAATTGGATAACCGACGGGGAGAGCGGTGTTGGAGGAAGCAGAAGCAGAGGCCGTGGCACGCGCCTTGGCTTTCTTGTCGGAGCCCTTGCTCTTAGCTGCACCGTTCTTGCCGGCCGTCTGCTTGGCTTTGGCCTTGCTGTCGTGCTCCTTGAGGTCGTCCTCGTTAATGGCTTTGGCCATTTTCTTGGACTTCTTGTCACCCTCAGCCGCACGGGCTTGGACATGCTCGGCCACCCGCTTGTACCGCATCTTGAGCTGCTCCTTGCCGCGTCGGAGCGTGACGTCTATCTCGCTCCAGCTGTGAGCATGTTAGTAGAAAATTCATTTGTGCTTTTCAAACCTCGCAAGACGATGGAAGGGAGCGAGCAAGATGGGGAAGAGAGAATAATGGGGGAAAAATGAGATGAAAACTTACGATTGGCCATGGTTGCGAGAGTGAAAGAGGACTGTGTCCTCGTTCGTGGACCAGTTAAGGTCATACTCGTCCAAAGTGGCATAGCCACCATATTTACCTCCCTTGTCCATGTTGTTAAAGGGGCTGGCGTGTTGCTTGTCCTGTTCGCCTTGGTGCGCACCCTGCTTACCCTGCACGATCTGCTTCTTCACGTTCTGCGTCTGCACGCTCTGCACGCCCTGCTTGCGCTGGCTGTGCTGACTGGGCTGGCTGGGCTGGTTGCGCTGACTAGGCTGGCTGGGCTGGTTGCGCTGGTTATGCTGGTTGTTTTGCGGCGGGTTAGAACCCGAGTTACTGCCGACTTCAACAGTTACAGAGTCCGGCTCGCTGCTCGGGCTCATCACATGGACGGTCTTCTTAGGACCGGGCTGGGGGAACCGAAAGTCGGTTCGGAGGATGCCCTGGGCTTGGGGGGCTTGGACAGTTGCCGTGGCTCGGACAGCTCGGACAGTTGCCGGGGCTTGGACAGTTGGGGCTTGAACGGAAGCCTGAGTGGCCTGGGGGGGCGGCGCAGGTGTCTGGCCTCTTGTTGTACGGCTACGACGACTATCAGCTTCCCGCAACATCATCTCGAGGAACTCATCGTTCTCCTCGGCTTTGCTCTCCCAATATCTGTAAGACATGATTGCAAGTACGTAGGGAAAAAGAGAGCGATGACGTGAATTTATGTGCAACCGGTGCAAAGCGATGCGCAAAGCGAAGTTATACAATGCGTAGTGGTGCCGGAGAGAAAGATGTGAGAGAACGGATTGACGGCCAAAGAATTGAAAGTGTGCAGAGGTACGTGTGCGCCGTTGTGCTTGTTTTTCAAATTCGGGTAGCGGGTAGCGTACTTACCTCGTTAAAGGGTTCGACGGTAGCGACTACCTCCAGTATCTATCGCCAACCTCGTTGTCGATAGCGCTAATCTAGATATGGATGGCGCTGATTCGTCCTTCGCTTATTTTGTGTGGGGAGAATTACGATTTTTGGTTAGCGTGTTTGCAAGTGGGGTGCTGTAGGTAGAAATTTGAAGTTGAAATCTGGGCACAGTCCGCCAAAGTACTGAGAAACAGCTGTCAAGGGCCGCCAGCTGGCCAGCAACTATCAGTACTTGCATACATACCTAGGTAGGTAGGTATCCATGTACTCAAGGCACAATAGCCTCTGTTACTACATGTAGGCACCTTAGGTATGTATACAGCTACTTACCTGTAGCTATTTTATTTACACGTCCTGCAGTTTTCCAACCAACCCCCTTTTCTCACAGTTTACTCCTTAGCTTCGGTCTCCATCGTGCATAGGGATGCTCTTCTGATCCGGGGACCAGGTGGTCGACAGCTCCTGTATGTAGCAGTCCTGGGTGAACTTGATCGAGACTAGTGATGCCACACATCTGCATGGTAGTCACCAACTCATCCGTGAGGACTTTGCGTTTATGCCGGTTAGTGTATGACCTATCACCGGGAGATCTTGAAGAATATACTTACTGTTTACAAACTGCTCGATGCCCTCTTTTCCATAGTTCAATGCAAACAGGAACCCTCGACCAATACCAACCGCCCGGGCCCCTAGACACAGCGCCTTGAAGATATCTGTGCCCCTAGTTATGCCGCCGTCGATGTATACCTCCATATTATCGAAAATCTGCGGACAATTCTTCTGGAGTTCAAGAAGCACCAATATTGTCGCCGGAGAAGTATCGAGGCTCCTACCGCCGTGGTTCGTGATATATATAGCGTCGACGCCGACCTCCATCGCTTTCACGGCGTCCATGGACGTCTGGATACCCTTTAGTACGATCGGTAGCCCAGGCACGGTCTTCCTAAGCCAGGCGATATCTTCCCACGTCATTGAGGCGTCGATATAGCTACCCATAAGCCGCCCCAGCGCTCCTCCCTTCTTGTCGTTCTTGGCTGATACCCCTGACATAGGCGCCTTTAAGCTCTCGTCGGACTTGACCCTTTCGTCAACCTCTCGTTTCCCAATGACTGGGGCGTCTATGGTCAGGAATATGGCTTTGACTCCGCGTTCCTTGACCATGCGTAATAGACGCTCAGACTTCCTTCGATCCTTGTCTACGTATAATTGGAAGAAAACAGGCACGGAAGCATCCGAAGATAGGGCCTTCTGTTCCTCCTCAACAGCATCCATAACCTCGGGTAGAGAGTACGAGCAGCTAGTCGATACGCACTGAGGAATTCCAAGGCGCTGGCATCCACGTCCGAGTTCTCGCTCGCCTTGAGGGTGGAATATCTTGCCCATAGACGTAGGGGCACAGAATATCGGGGCCCTAATCTTGTGCCCCAATACTGTTGTACTAATATCCACATTGCTGACATTTCTCAGCACTCTCGGCCGCAGCACAATCTCCCGATACATAGACGCATTCCGCTCCTTCGTCAGGCAGTCCGTCGCGGCCGAGGACACGAATGCACACGCCTTGGGCGTAAAGCTAGCCTCGGCCGCGATCTCAAAGTCGCGCGCGTTGATGAGACTATCCAGCGGCGGCTTCTCCTGCGTCTTCTGAGGAGGACCGCGGGCACGCGGCGGGGGCTTGGCCCATTCTTCGGTCACGGTGGATTTGTCTAGGGCGCCGATGCGGCTGGAAGTTGGCAGCACGGTCTTGACGAGGTTCGGCGAGTGGACCTCGTTGTACGCAGCGGAAGCATCGCGGCCGGCGTACTGCGCGATCACGGCCGCGCCGCCGGGGTGTTCCGTTACGAACTGGCTGAAATCCCAGACCACGCCGTCGATGACGAGCCACAGGTCGTTTAGCAGACGATGTCGCGATAGCTCCTCTATGCTTACTAATCTCGGCTCCGACTCCTGCCCCGCACCCATTTCCTCGTCTGTTCCTGGCCAAAATTTAACACGGTATCCTAAACTACGCCACAGTACTATATATCAACCGGTAACGTTTCTTTCCAACTCCGAACTCCGGGATCAATATTGAAAGCAATACTAGGAGAGACCCGGCGGGCCATGGTGTCACATATATGTGCTCCCCGAGTCGGCGGAATGAGAACCGAGGCAGGAAGTAGCATTGCCGTAATGCCGGCTTCCCCACACGCTATCCCGAATAGTGTTGATTGGGAAGCTGGACTACGAAACTACCCCACGATACAAGGCATTATTTCCACAATTCTTAGCTCGTTTCATCGTTGTGATACAAGTGATAGGGTTGCCTAGCACACGCATAGATGCGGTGAAGCACATGGAAATATCGCACTGCAATTGGGCACTTTTCATTATGTGGTTTTTGTTATTGCACTAGTGCTGTTGAGTCTCAGCTAGCACTGTCTGAGCTGAAAGAAGTCAGCACTAGAATATATATCCCTCCTCGGAAGACACTTTCGGTAGGTAGCTATGAATCCTGGGTCTGTAAGAAAATATGATCCGCCCGAATTTCTGATCGATTGAAAAAATCCTCCCCGACCGAGATGCCATAATGGGACTGAAAAGGAAAAAATGAGGAAGTCCTGTACAATCCATACTATAACTAGTCGTAAACTCATCCAACACATGAAAATACTTGGGGTTCCATTCCCTGAAAGAGCTTTTTCAAGATTAAGCCGCCGCTTGTCCGCTCCTAATTTCCAATAAAATCAACAGGTATCATATAATTTACGTACCGCCGTAACGCCCAGACCCAGAGCTGACAAAAAAAATGCCTATGCAATATGTACATTTAAGCTTAGATAGAAAAGATCCATATGTCCATCAAAAATTGTCTCGCTCTACGAGTCTTTCTGTGCTTGTGTTTCGCCCTTGGCGACCCGTATTCGTTTAGGTGCCGGGATATGGGCGATACGATTGAAATTGAGGAGGGGGTGGCGGGCTATACTGAGAATATTCGGACTGAGGGGGCGGTGTCGGATTCGATATCCAGGTGTACGTCGCGGGGTCGTCCGCAGGATTGAGCTGATCTCCGGGAGTTATAGGCGACACTATATCTTCCTCGTTCGGCTTCGGCGATCCCGGTACGAAGGTAGACGGCCTTGTCGGTCGATGGATATCCCTAGGTACAGCTACAGGTTCGTAGTGAGGTTCGTAATTCGATTCGTAGTTGTGATCGAAGTTATTCGGTGGCGGGTATCCTGTCATATGTTGAGTCGATGATTGCGCCATCTGCGGTGGTAGTTCCCCATAGAAATCTGACGTGTACTGCGGTTCAGGTAGTCCGGATGGATATACACTCGCGGCTGGGTAGCTTCGCCGGGGATAAGGCGGTGAGCCCTCGACCTCTTTCGTCCCTGCTCCTCGTCTCCTTCGATAGCGCAAGAAAAAGAAAATAGCGGCGAGGATCAGTGCAAGTCCAGCAACACCGCCGATCGTGCCGCCAACGATAGCGCCCGTCCTTGACACTCCCGAACCACCCGTCGCCGCCGCTACTGGTGTCGACGAGGCTGAAGAACTCGTACCAGGGAACACGGTGATAGTTATCGCATTTGTTGGATCAGTGCCTGTCGTAGATGGCCCGGATGTTATTGAGCCAGTTGATTGCGCAGAGCCCGTAGTTGTCGTTAGCCAGCCTGGCGGTGGAGTGGTCCCAATCGTACTAGACGCAGCCTCGCCATTACTTCCGCAAGCCAAAAAGCTAAACCCATTCAAATTCTCGAAGAAATCCGCATCGTATAGATAAGTTACACAGCGTGGTTTTGCTGGATCATCGCTTTCTTGGTTTAGTTGAAGGAATCTAGAGAAATTAGTTGATCTTGGACTTACCAGACGAGTGTTCTGGAATCAGGCTGAGTTGAGTCCGTTCCTGTCAAAGATTCGACACAAGTCGTCGGTACTCTGCAATCCTTACGGTTCGATTCACTGCAACACCCCGCAACACTTTGCCACTGCATCGCCAGACAATATTCTCCATTGCTACATGTAATCGCGGGCGCTATAGGACATGTTAAGAGCTTCTTCTTCGCGAGCATGTTGAATTGATGCATTGGCCAATCACCTACCACTAATATTATCTGCTGGAAAGCCGCACGTAGCAGCGCTGCTAACTGATGTTTGTTGCCTCCTCCGAAGGTCGAGGTCGAGCGGCTTGGCCCCCGGCGGCGCAGTCGGTTTCGGCGTCCATCCTACAGGATCTATTTCGGTCAGGCCAGCTGTCTGTTTGGCCGGACCCCAATTGCCATTGCCCGCATCGCGATCGGTCCAGAACAAGAAGCTGGCATCAACAAGAGCGATCGCGTAACTCAAGGTAGCCAGCCTGAGGACGGATGTCATGTTGGTGCTTGTGGTAGCCAATTGACCATTCAAGAACCCCCGAAAAAGTCCAAAAAAAGGTCAGACTAAGAAATTCCGAAGGGGTTTCGCGTAGAGGGGGGGTGGGCGGACCAGCCGCTTTTAACCTGCCTTACAGGAAAAAAGGTGCGGCGACTTACTTGCCGGGACCGGCTATCCAACTGCCCAGTGAGGCTTCAGCTGAGACGAGATCCCCACCTCTGCAGCTCTGTACATTGGTGGTATATGGGCTCGGATGGGTGATGAGACCCTGGGATTCCTGAATGAGACCCTGGGGATGATTCGTGCGACGTCAGATTGGGGCGGAGCTCACGCTGGTAAGCAAGCCATATCACATAAAGTAACTCATGAGTTCATTCATGATTCATCCGATTGCACCAATCAGCCTTCTACCTTATCCCCGAGGTTTGAGGGTTGGGAGAAGATGGGACGGCTCTTTGCGTCACTTTGTCCCATTTCCTATAATATCTTCGCCCCCCATGTCTCTCGGTATACCAGACGGACAACACCGTCTGTGCCGGTGATAGACGGTCGACGGTGTACGAATAAAAAGAACATAGCCCACGGTCGGAAGTACTATTATATGGTCGAAAGTACCTATTATATGTGCGACGGCGTAGTCCGTTCAAAGGAACAGATCTATCATCATGTAGGATGGAGATGATCGAATCAATGGATCTAGGGGTTCTGCTAGGGGGTTCTGACGTTCTGACGGTGCCGCAGTATTGAACCAGAGCCAAAACTGCAAGGAGCTTCTTCGGCCGACCAGCAATCTGCGGCTAGATCGGGCTGGGAATACTGGCCACTTGGCACAACATTACATATTACATAGAAAATATTGGACGACCCCTTGCCACTTTCGCACTTCCGCTGCTTCGTTGGTGCAACCGGTTGCGTGCCGGGGGGTCCGAGGGGGGGATCTGTGGGTTGCAATGCATTCTAGAAAAAGTAATTATGTCAACCCCGCAAGCACGAAGGATTGAAGAAGCGCGATCTGCCGAAAATCATTGCTTGGAGCCAGAGTCGTCAGAAATAAATTTAGGAATTTATGACGGTCCATCAAGTCGGGACCGAACTTTTATCTGCTTATCTGCTTATGCAACGGTGTCAGCAAATTGCTTAAGAAGCCCTCCACAGCTGGTCACCCGCTGTTAGCACCTGCTAGCTACAAGCTGCAAAGACCCTTAAGCCTCCTTATCAAGGGGTGATCCGCATGATGCCTGCGATAACACATCACCAGCTCTTCGACGAATGAACATTGATGGATCTAGACTTCTAGGATATTTTTTCTAACGTCAAATACGGTTTGCATTCCATCATAGCCAAGACACCGAGCTTTAAAGGGATGCGAGAGACACCTTGCGGCTGAAGGGTTCGTCTAGACCCTAAGGATCGGCACAGCAAGACGTAAGTAGCCCTTCTTGACAGCTCATACATGACATTTGCATCGTCTAGTATTCGCGTATGGGAAGGAGTGTAAATCGATCATCAAGCGTGGGCGGTCGAGACAGCGAAGATATAAGAGCTAAATTACTAGGTTGTCACACGAGGCAGACAATTTCTTTCATGAGAGCGGGTACGTGCTTGAAGTCATATGTACTAAGTATTGAATGATGTAGCTCTTAAAATAGAAAATTGATCTATATATCAACAGTGCTGTCATCATCAGTGTTTCGTGCATCCTTGACCAGGATGTGGGAGTACACACCGAATATTTAATACTTACATCTAATGCGAGCAACCTTTGACGATTTCCAACATACGCCTTACAATCATTACAATCATCATTAATGAAAAATGGGTTGATAAACTTGTTTTTCTATTTTAAGTCGGTGTTTCGTGTAAGTACTGGTAGGCGAAGCATACCCACAGAGCCAGTTAGCTCTTATGATCTACGACACTTGGACTTCTAGAAGGATTTTAGGTACAACTACTATTACAGTGTCAAGAGATGGCATCCAAGTGCTACTAACCAGTCTATTAGTCCATGGGTAAATCACGAACTATGGAACTAGCGACAACAGATTACATACGAGTTATCGAAGATCTATGGACACGACGACGTACCAACCGACAACGACGTAATATCGAATAGCTTTCAGCATAATCAATTATTCAAGGCGACATGGATCCTATAAATAAGTGGGAAACTCGAGCATGGACTTATCTCCTCGCATGTTCTTGCCAAATTCTTTTTGCTAAGGATGCTGAGCAATTGAAACTGCCATAACCCACATTCGATCCGCCTATGATTCCATATGAAAAAGCGGTGGTATGAGGTTTACTTGTTATGTGTACCTAAGTCAGGTATGTATGATATGGCTCGTCATCGTAGAAAACAATCCAGAGAGACGGGGGAAACTCGTACGAGAAGACTGAAGTATTTGCCGCTTGGGCCATACAAATTGACCTCTGGGCAGGTACCTACCTAGAAAGAAGATTCGGTGTGGCTTTGATATATTTTATATCAGGGACCTTACAGATCCAGCAGTAGCACAACAGCCGATGCCAATTTATGTTCCAGCCATAGCCGAGCGACCACCTTGATATTTTCCTTTGGCAAATGTCCCAAGGTACGATCACCCAATGTCTATAGAAGTTTCTGGCTTGCTCATTGAGAAAAATCGTACCGTCTATAGAGTTTTAGGGTGGTTACGTTGCATTCAACTGTGATCGTAAATTTCCCACCAACCCCCTTTCAATGAAAATTCTCAGTCTTACATCCTCATCAGACCTATCATACCTAAATCCACACCATAACAGGTATTAAAAGTTTACAACCCCTGATATATAGATATCTCCACAAGTTCCATGAAGGATCCTGAGCGAAGCTCGTTACGCAAATCACACCAACTCACCTAGACACCAGCAGAACAAGGTGTACCAAAAACAGATAAATGATTCATTCTCAGGGAGAGCTATATAAGTTCAAACTCTTTGATGGTACATGCCGCCCAAGTCGGGTAGGTATAGCCCTCTAAGATATACCATACACTCAATTTTCATCAATCCTACAATCTTCCCATTGCCGCTGCTTGAGAACGTTCCTCTTAAAGTTCCTGCAGCGTGGTTCCCACCCAGTCCTCAACATGCCTCCGGCGTGGTTCCCAGCCTTCCCAATGCAGTCCTCAACATTCCATCCCACTCGTCGATGCTCTTGGTGAAGCTGGTATAGTCGTTCTCGCACGCCTCCCAATCCTCGTCCGTTGGCACCTGGTCGAGCAACAATTTCTGCCAAGCCGTGCTCATCCGCAGTTTACCCAACTTGTCCGAGACGTTATTCTCGGCAGTGCTAGACTCGGCTAGATCTGCGTCGATGGTCGCGATGACGGCGTCGCTTATCTCGGGATAGCTGCAGACCAGAAAGATCCTGGCGTTCGCTCTTTGGAGGCGCTCGGCGGTGTCCATGGCCGTCTGCATTTCGGCCTTGGTAGGTGGGGTAAAAAGCATCTTCGGTGTATTGTGCTCGTGAGGCTGAAAGATAAGAGGTATGTATAGTGTTTACTTCATTCAAACATTTGTTTAGTTGGTCGGTGTGAAGCAGTGTGTAGGATGTTGATGCTGAGTTCAAGAGATAAAAAACTGCGATTCTTAGGCAGACAGAGAGGGCTTTTATAGATCTATACGACCTCCATTTCCTATCTCAACTTGGCATATAGTCAGTCAGTACCTAGTCAGTTAGTAGTCAGTATTACCGAGTATCATCTTATATTGAATCTAATAGGCATTCTAGTAGACTTAAGATCGGATAACTAGCGCTAAAAGGCAGAGAAAATTGCAATGATTATCCGAGACAAAGAAGACTTGCGGCTGTCGTACTACTCCAAACAATATCCACGTCAAGGAAACAAGTCCTAACTGACGTATTTTTCTAGGCACGTCCACGTGTGTGTTGAGGTGATTAGGAACTTAGGTAACTATGAGGGCCTGGTAGCATCCATATAACCTCTCCCATGTTGTTGTTTCTCTTGGCACTACGGCATCAACGTCGTAGTCAGCAGTAATGGGAGCGGCCTACGCTGCATGGATAGAACTCGATAGCTACCGGGGGCCGCGATTTGATGAGGAATGTATGTACTTCCACTGCTTTCGTTGTGCTATGTAGGAGGTACCCAGTACACACCCTTGGCGAGCGACCTTACACCGAGGGAGTCCCAAATACAGCTCATTTTCACCATGGTATCACATATTGCCTAAGTCCTGTTCCCCTCTTCTCTCCTCTCTCCCTATCCCCGAGGCTGAGCTAATCCTGCAGCTACCAAGGCTTCGTGTTGGATACTCTCCAACTCGATCATTTCATCGTGTAATTCGCGGGCAGTGCCCCGGATCTCGACCCAGTCCCTGTGTCTCCTTCTACGGCCCTCATCGAGCCGCCTGTAATACCTGGAGCGACGGAAACGGCGGAGAAGCCTTCGAATATTGCCACCTATGCTCACAGCCCCAGCGTCGGCCATCTTAGTGTCTATGATGTCTCGTTGCTGGTCTGTAGCTCTGCGATAGGTCGTCTTGAAATCTTGTGCTCTTACCTCGCATAGTTGAGCAGTTATTTGATACTCCACAAATGTCAAGGGCTGTCTCTGGGATTGGCTGCTGCTCGTTGAAGACATTTTCGGTTGCTCGAGTCCTTGAGATCAAGAGACAAAGTGTCTAATAGTGTTCGCTTCTCATAAGTGTATGATATCGTATCAAATTTGAAGTTGATTGGTGGAAAGCAAAGTGTTTGGTGTTGGTGTTGAGGTTGGACATGAAAACTCAAGGAACCGCGGTTTTTAGGCGAACGAAGAGTGCTTTTATGGACTTTCCTACCTTCATTTCTCATTTTAACTGGGCATATGGCGAGGATCTCGTGGGTCGTTCAATCAACATTGATCAGAAGCTTATGTTAGCCCAAACCAGTTTTCTACAGATATGGCCAAGAATTAACTTGGGAGCATAATGCACATGACCTTGGATAGCTATGTTAGAAGGCGTAAGAGACTACCAGACGAAGGACCTGCGGCTATTGTAACACTTCGGATTACGTATAGTTTGGAGGAGTTCGTCTGAAATGTTAAGTGACGCACTAGTTGACGTTATCAGGTAGGCGATACCTTACACCCACGTACTGTTAGGAGATCATGAGAGACCAGGAGATTACTTGAAAGGATGGTCATAGGGATAGCCTACGTAATGTTCATAAGGACGACTTTTGGGAACCTGACGTTCTCCACCAGCTTATAAAGCACCGATTATTTTTATATCTCATTCTAACCTAGACTATGGAACAACGTCATATTCATTAGACTTCTCTCCAGGTTGAAAAATAAATCTTAGCCTGACCAGGAAAAAGCCCGGGAGGTATCCATGCCAACAGCTATGAGACACATCTATGAAATATCCAACCCAAGTAAAACTCATTCTAGTTATCATACAGTACCTAAGCCATATGGCCTCTTTAATTAATTATAGTAGAATCATATAAGATTAAATGAAGTTCATTTAAAAAATAAAAAAAAGGTGATAGGCGACTGTTCGACAACCTCCTTGGTAGGTAAACCCAGAACCATTCCACAGAATCCCGCTTCATTCAGCTCCGACGCAGTCTCCCCTCATTACCGTGACATCAAACAGGTATGTAGCCCGCATTCCTCAAGGCTCTATCCTGGATTATCTTCCGCCTGTTCATCTCCCTCAGGAGATCGCTAGCAATGTGCCGAACTGCGTTCCAGTCTCCCTGCGTCACCCCGAGGCCCTGCTGGCTCTGGGAGAAAAAGTGGGTGCGGTTCAGATCATTGCGGATCGCCCTGATGTTGGCGGTGATGGGCTGGGCCGCGCGCGTAGTCCTCTCTATGGCCTGCACGGTGGCGGACGAGGTATGGCGATCCCTCAAGATCGCCTCGATTGTGCTGGTTACCGCGGCGAAAGCCTGTATCCGTTGAGCGAACTGCTCGTACGTCAAAGACTGTCTGTGCCTTTGGCTTTGGCCGCTGCGGTGCGAAGATCGGTGCGTAGAAGACATTTTAGGTTGCTGGAATCTTGGAGTCGATGATGAAAAATGGTTGACGTCCACCTCGTCTAGGTTATACTCAGTATCGTATCTCGAAGCGAAGCCAATCGGCAGAAAGCAATGCACCTAGTGCTGTGGTCGTATATGAGAGCTGAAGGGTTCACAATCAACAGGCGAACTGGGAAAGCTTTTATGGACTGGCACATGGCTAGAGAGTGTCCTCTGGACAGGGTTAACATTATTGAATGCTATCGTATGCCGACTTTAGGAGTTCTCGCATAGATGTTCCTAGGCGATAATACGAGAGTCCAATACGCGTGATCCTCGGAAGTTGCTATTAAGAGGTGTAGGAGTCCAGAATGTGATCTCATCTTAAGTGACGCACTCTTTCAAGCTATGTAGAAAACACATTCGTCACCATAAAGACTTAAGAAGTATAGATATGTCCCTGTCAGTTGCAAAGAGTTCAAGGCATACACGCAACCTCTTTTGCGCTGCATCTTGTGGTGTTATTAGCGACGTAAGATTTCCACTACCGTTGGAAGGTGATGCCAACAACTCATGCTACCTAGTATGAGGTAGGTATACACTTGCTTCCTTTGCTTTAGTGTAATTTCAACGATGCTTCGCCTTGGGAGATGGATAGCAACATCAAGTTATTACATCGACCAACTCATATATACCCTACCTAAGGCCTAAGGCTAACACGGTCTTAAATGAGAAAAACTGTAAGCAATTTAGTAGTTTGAAGCTATAATTCACCTTGGTTTGGGTAGCGGCGTTATCGCATGATTGCTAGAGCAAATATAAAGTTTTCCCATCCAAGCAGGTTTCCCAGCACCTTCCTTAATATATACCGTTATTAAACACAATAGGTAACAGGACGTACGAGCAACATCTCTGGTAAGCCGCACTAGAGAAATGGTTAACTCGTCGGCCTTCTACAAGATTAGAAAGCCGAAGATTCTGGGTTCGAGTCCCAGGTGCGGTGACTTTTTGTTTTATTCTACTCTGATTTTTTATATTCACCGCTGCCTGCTTTTATTATAAGCATGCAGTGATACCTCGCTTAATGCATTCCTATTTCATACGAATGGAGTCGATTATAGGTTGCCATAGAAATTGGTGCAGCTATTTGCATCCACACTCACGAGTGAAGTGTGCAAGTTACAGCTTCACGACTGCATTCGAAATTGGAGGAACGGGACGTAGAAGATTAGCGTATATTATCATCTCATAATTTCATCGTTTTGATGTTCGTTCATTGCGACGGCTTGCGGTCAAGTCGTGTATAGTAACATGTATGTTACCCTAGTAAATAGGGAAGATCGTTTCCCCATAGAAGGACCAATGATCCATTCTATACTATGAAATTGCACTTCAAATTGATATATAATTTAACGTGATGGTTTTCTAGCGCCAGTGTAGAGGCAATGCCCATCGTCCATTGATAGAAACAGGCTTAGAACCATGTGACTATTCTGTCTGAACCTGAAAAGGAAAGTCCTCAAACTTCAAAATTCATGATAGCTCGGTCTAGGCAAATGCTCGATAATTTAAGTCTAGGCCCTGATAGGCCCCGGATCCTTCGCCGAGAGCTACCCGTGTCTACATATACACGTGTTCTATGGATACTAGAACATATGTGGAATCTTCAGGAGTCACAGCGGCCGTATGGTTACGGACGCACCTCCGGGAGACGACAACTTCAACCCCGGCACACGATAACAGAAGCAGGATCGCCGTGTGTCTAGAACGCGATATGTGGTACGCTAGGTACGCATCATTGCTTGTAAGGCTGTTAGTGTGTCTAAGAGCACGGAAAAGCAGAGATCCGGCCAGGCTGAACAGTGATGGGTAGCCAAGGCTTCTTTATTCGTACGAAAAACACGACCCCGTCGAGGCGAAATGGATAAGACGGGGGACGATTCCATCGGAGATGGTGATGCGCGATTGTCTATGATTGATCAATGGCGGTCACGCGAGGACACCGACCGCCGTAGGTACCTAAGCCAGCTCATCGAGGCGAATATCAGCCTCACTGACCGAGGGTATGAAGTGAACAGGCATATAGCTTCCTCGATAAGGAAGCATCGAGAGAGGCGAGCCACACCCGAACTGGTTCTTTCGCTTTCTTCGCTCACTCGACAAGGGGCCCTGATCTCCAAAAACAATGAAACCGTACCCATATGCTACGCGAAAGCCTGGGATAAGTAGGCGGGTGACCGGCGATCAGTCACACCTCTCTGCCTATGGAGGTTCTCCAGGTACCTGGGATGCATTGCCCGGTCGTTGTTCGAACTGGGAGATCGTCGGTTGGGTTAGATGGATGGGCAAGGGTAGGAGTGAAAGAGGGGGCCAAAGCCTCGCCGCGTCCGAGCGGACAATCCGCACCGCCGGCGGCGGATATTGAGAAAGAACAAAAAAAAAAAAGAATAGATCATTTAAAAATTTCAGCGAGCAAGCCGCGAGCCCGGGGAACCCTGAAAAAAAAAAAAAGACGGCTAGGGAGGTTCGGGTTCCACGGCATATGCAGACGCCACAATCTCCAATGACATGGAAACCTGATAATATTTTTTCAGTGAAAAGCCGCGAAGCAAAAAGAAGATGTATGTAGGTAGGCTGTCCGCTAGGAGACATGATGGTCCACCGAGGTACATGACGGAGTATGTAATGTAGTTTAGTAGGTTAGGTATCTATGTATGTGTATGTGTATGCGTATGTTATGTAGCAAGGGTAGCTGGATGCAGGGAAGAAAGGGGCGGGTCGCGACATCACGACCTCGTGGGCTTTTGGTCCCCGGTTTACTGGGGTAAACGGTGCCTGCTCTTACATATGTACACCGGTATATAAGGTATCGTGCAGTAGGGCGGGACCGCGGGTTCTTACCCACGGGACGTGCTCATACGACGGGATGATGTAACTTCACCAAGTTGCCTGGAACAGAGGAAGAGATGTAATGCTAGGTAATGTACGTGCGTGCGCGCGCGCCATGCACGCACGCATCGAATCGCTCTCCGGTCCTTCTAGGGGTCCCTGCTTCCGTCGCTCGCGGAGTTATAGCAAAGCCTCATTAAGGTAACGTCCACCCCTCCCCTTTGGAATTTCAAGAGTTACTGGCCCCCATGCCTTGGCTGCTTGGTGGGTGCAGTGGGTGGCGGCTGACGGCAGCAGGAAGAGGCTGCATGATCGCAGGGCTGGCGCACCTCGGACGCGTCCGTGTGGGCGAAAACCCCGGACACGTTTGCTTGACCCCCATGCTCGATCATCGGGGAAGTCATAGCAGACCCAGATCGCGGGAACCGCCCTTGCCGCCGGAGCGCCGCTTACCCAGCGCGGCCAGGGCTGCGCGAGAATCACCAGAAATTGGATTGAGCAACTTGGCAGCCGTGGGCCAAGATGGGACATCGCGAGCAAGGGTTTCTAGCTCCCTTCGAGAAATGCGGCATGCCGGTTTGCTCGTAGACATAAACAGGTACCTGGGTATGCTAACGACGTTTCGAGCCAAAAAAATTTCACTAATCAAATTGGTCGACGTTTTGAACTTGGAGCTACCCCTGTCCGTAGCACATTGGGACGGCCCTTAATTGGCTAGGCGAATGAGCGTTCTCCCGTAACAATTTCAGCGTTCATCGCGTCTCCCTGGACTTGATACTGTGACGAAGTGCAGCTGAAAATGTGAACTTTTGACATGATACGTCCCCTTCCATGCTGGAAGAATTCTCGCCTGACCTTGTCGGCTTTGGAACGTTACTGTCCGGTCTAATAAGCTTCTCGGTCGATGGGAGATTATAAGGACTGGATGTTGATTGATTGTTACGAGGGCTATTTTTAGGAAGTTGAGCAACCACTCCTGTTTGCATTACTCTTTTACGGCCTCAAAAGGTCATTCGTTGGTTTTAGGTAAAGCTTCAGTAATAGAGAGAGCTGTGGACGAAGCTCTAGAGACATACGAAAGTATCCGTAAAATCTCCATTGCTGGCACAGCTTGACTCTATTCGTATTGCATCAAAAGTCTCAACCTTATGGTGACCTCCGCTGCAGAATAGACCGATCAACGAACCGCGTTAACTTCAATGAGCGACGGCAGCTGCAGCAAAGCCGTGGCATGAAACCCAGACGGTTGGTACGGGATCGGGAGACCCAGTGACTCGGGCCGCATGCGTGTGAGCCGACAAGTCGTTTTGGGACAAGGCAAGCCACCTGAAATTAGTCCCGGCGGAAAAAAGTGAGGCGCGATGGCGGAATGACAAATGCCATTTCCAGCCTGCGATATACCATCCAAGTCGTAGCTTTACAGATCGTTCCAATGAAAAGGGTCGACAGCAAGACCGGAGGCGGGGCCCCTGCATGAAAGCTCCCGCAGCAACACGAGACCCGGGATATCAGATGCATCTTCACGTACGTGCGGTCAAGGCGTTTTTTCAGGTGTAACCAATGTCGACTAACCTTTCAGCGTAAGTTGGGAAACAATTGATTGATTTCTAGTAACTCATCAGTAACACGACTGGATAATTCGTCAGCTCTTAAGATGAAATGACCAACGACAGGGATTATTACAAGCGAAAGTGCGTAAGACCAGGTAGCTGGTAATCTTGTAGTTCGCTCACGTTTGCATTCGTTCATGCGGAGAGCCGCGAGGAAACCCGTAGTAGCAGCAGCTAGTCTCAGAACAATTGATTCCCAGGTCCTCATAGTATGATGTACATATGTTCCTCCATGTCTTGGATTTGTAGTCAGGTAGTGTAATGGTGCGAACGGTTTATTCTTTTTTCATTTTTTATTAATACTGCCGATGGTGTCCTGCTGTGCTACCAACGTTGATGGCTTGGGATTGTGGTTAGCCAGGTATCAAAATACCCTTGTTCAGACGCACGACCTTTCACCTAGCGATCACTCTAGTTATATTGAAGCTTACAGATCGGAGGCGTCAGACCGTCTGAATATCCTAGCTGTCGGCCTGTCCTTCGATCACATGTTGGTTAAAAGGGAGGTAGGTATCGTAATCAATAATTGGGATCGCGTGCTGGAATCGATAGACGTGTGACGATTCGGAAAAGAGGACCTGGTCGAGGATTCTCGTTCAGCTGCGTGGCTGATTCTGGATATATTTGAGAAAATATGTAATATAGAGGTCGCGAACTCCTGCCTAGCATACGATACACGATCACATCCTGCGGTGGTGGTGTTCTACAAGCGCAAATGTGGTCATGATGCTAAATCTAAGTATCATCATCTCAATGTACCATGTAGTGGGTGCTGCAGCTTACCCGGAAGGTGAATATCGAGAATTGCGGTCGTTGTGAATTCGCTTGTGCTTCTTCATACTGCCTGGCTTTTAGACGGAAACGATAACCGAGAACCCAGAAATATCTGTCGCTATGCAAGTAAATGCTGTGGAGGGTTGCGCAGAGATCGATGAGAAGTTTACACTTCCATTGTTTACGTAGGGGCGACTGTACTGTGAAACGTGCTGAGCAAAAGGCATCAAAGCTGTTGGTTGGCCTCATTTTCAGCTCCCTTCAACACCTGAACTCCAGCAATACGGATTGCCCACTCGCGTATGCGCTAAACCATTGGCAGTTTCAAGTATACATGCAGCCCTCTCGGCTAATGCCAGTATGTGACAACGCGGTGAAGATTGCCACTGGCCCGTTTGCCTTCTGATTGAATGCGTGCTTGACAAATAACGAAATAGTGACAGGATTGCAGCGCGAAGCTGAAAAGCTTGGCAAGTATAATGGGCTGGCACTTATCGTATAGGCTACCCAGGTAGACCTCTTGCTCGAGGTGCTCGGCTCGTCCTCCATAAGCGATGCTGAAATCTTATTGGTTCTAATATAGAACTGCCACAATCGTTGCTGTCGACACACGGCATACTTAGCTGTGCTACTGAGATGCCCCATCTGCCTGGAATTCGGTGCTGCAACGTTCCGGGGGTGATAAGAGATGCGGTGTTCGGGGCGTTGTGGGCTGGCTGGGTTACGTTAGCTGTTGATTGGATACAAAAGCCGATACCGACGCCATAGTCGTGGGATTGCTACACTGTCGAGATTCTAGGATCTCCGATAAATACAATCCACTTCTTAACTTGACGATCGTCAAAGAAGAACGTCTTACTCGGGAGGCGTAAGTTGGCTGGTTTGACCGGCTTGGCTATTTTGCGAAGGACTGCATAGTGGCCACTGCACTTGAGGCTGAAGTGAGCCGTCCGTGCTTTGATGTAATCAGTAATTAATAAATACCCACTTTCATACTCGACGAAACATATGCAGAATCTACACACTCGCCTTAACTCCAGGAACCAATCGGCTCCTGTGATGTTCTATTTGTGTTTGTGATATGCCGGAATACATTGTAGGTAATGGCAGCTTAGACGAGGATCAAGGTGACATTCGTCTGTTGGTTGCTGATCGTCCTGCAATTTCTCCTGTAAAAAAGACCGGAAACATGAGAATACAGTAAAGATGCTACATAGACCGTTCTGGGGGCGAGGTCCTACGGGAGATGCCCCTGTCTATCAGTCTCGCGGGGTTAATTGTCGCCGCTCCGCAAGCCGGTTAAAGATCCGACCGAGGAATCTAGACCAAAGAGGCTCGCAACCGATGCAAGGCTGGACAGGACTCACGAGGCCGTCTACCGCCGACATATCGACTTTGGTAATGCCTTCCGAGTTGAGGCCTCGTGATCTCCTCGAAAGATCTTTTCATGCATAGGACCCAAGATATAACTCGGACACCTCCGGGCGGCAACGGTGGTGACCATTAGGAACACACGATTCGTTGTGTTGGGAATACCGCTTGCGCTTGGTAAGCTCGGGGAGCAAGAAAAAAGGACGGCTTGGCAATTTGATATCTGCGAGGGACCTAATGCTGTATGGGATAATATCCGTAAAGGTGGGATGGCAACATGGCCACAAAAAACCGAGGCTACGAGGTTGGATGTTGATGTTACGAGGCAGAGGTAACGGCCCTGTCTCAGATCAGTAAGGGGTAACCGGGCGAGGGCTACACAGATTCTCGGGAGGCAAAGAAGATTGCCAGATCAGAGACCAGGTAAGACGAAGTCTCAGCGCTCTCGGACATGGATAGTACCTATACCCAGACGATAGTAGGAGCTGAGAAGGACAGAATCGTTGATAGCGCTACACTGCTAGCTATACTGCTACATACCATGTAGATGCTTCGTATGTAGGAAAGTGGAATAATACATAGTTAGTACGGATTAGAGTCGGCGAAATGATGCAATTGTGAAGCAGAAATTTTGGTCGGAGGCCTGCCGAAGCTCCAGTTCTTTGCTTCATTAGCCAGCCAGTGAAGGACGCTTTCTTGTTCGGAGATGCACAATTGCACATGCCTCACACATTTTAGTCTAGCCCTAGAGCCTAGTTGAAAGCTTGTCTGCGGTCCTGTAGTTCTGTCGTTTTGTGTTCTGCGGTTGTTCTGTGCCCAGGTGGTGTAAGGGCAAGTATGACAGGTATGAGAGGCATGAGAGAGGATGTGGTTGTACTGTACGCCAACATTATCAGCCAGGTAGTAGCCTGCTAAGGTGCATGTGGGATGGGAGGTAGGCAAGTACGTACAGCAGCTTTTACCACATTCAGGTGTTGTTGTTACTCAGTCACAGGGCTGTAAGCTTCTACACCCCCCCTCATATCCCACCTGAAGCTCCCCTTTAGCTGCTACCACCCCACCTGCCCACCTGTGTATTGCGCTATTCCAGGGTTCCAGGGGTCTTAGTCTGGTACTATTTTACGTGCATGTAATTGTACTGTACTTTTTCTGTAGGTTCTATCTGTTTATCATCGTAGAATTTCCTGAGTTCCCATTCCCATTCCTACCTGGTCCAAGTTCGCAGGTGGCGCTCGCAGGAGAGTGGACCGGACTACACCCCTAACAGCTAAGCATCCCAGTCCATCCCAGTCCACCGTCCCCGTCGCCGCCGCAAAGTTCCTTCCTGTCAAAAAAAGGTCTGGGCTTTATGTCCAATGGTTTTCGTTCGCTCTAGCCCGCCGCTCCGATCTCTTCCTCTCTGGTATAGGCCGGACAGGGAACGACAGGGAACCCTACTTACCTACATTACATATGCGGCAGCGACCCTGACTTTTCTACTCTTGAATCTGGGCTGCCCTGGGCCTTGGCCGCCCTTGGTTCCTTGGTTCCTTGGTCCCCATTGGTTAGAACACCCTTAGCGGACGCCCTGCGCTTCGTCAGGGTCTTTCTTCCGCCATGCGCGAACACATGCATGGATTGCCTCTTGCAGCCTCATCTTTCTTAAAATCATCATGATCATCGTCATCATCGACCTATTCCTTACTGTTTAGATGCTTCGCGAGTTCCAAAAGTTTCCATTGGGCTTCTCTTCGAGCCGGCGTTGAATGCGTTGAATACCCAGGGATCGACGGCTCCGCTTCCCGACTCGACCGCCGTGCAGCTCTCTCTACATTGCGATGACAAGTGATCTTCTAACTGCAGTCTAGCCTTGATGTTATGTCTGTATGTTTTGATTCTCGCCTAAACTCTTCACGAACCAAACCCCTCCATATCGAATCTAACCCGAGAAATCGCCAGACGACAAATCAATTCCTTGCGTCATCCTTTCGGAGCCGCCCTAGTGCTGCTTCTGGGCGGACGTCTTTCGAGCCGGACGGAGTAGAACACAAACGCCGCGTCTAGGTCCCATGGGTGTTCGTTAGGGGTCCCTTGGACAAAGTCGGGATCCAGTTGCGATGTCAGACCTGTTGTGTTTCTGGAATTATTTTTGATGGTTCTTCTGTTCCCTTTTCGGCCCATGTCTCTTTTCGTCCATCTCGTAACTGGTTGAACCCTGTTCGGTACGGTACCAAGCCTCACAAGTGTGATCGGCCCCCCACAATGACTACATCTAGATCCTGTCGTTGAACCGACTCTACATGCCGCACAAGTGGCGGACCCTCTGGTATAGTTCTCGTGGTTCAGCTGCCGAGGACCGGTTACCGTGACCTTCTCTGTGACCTAGTCACATTATTATTCTTTTCTTTTTTTTTTTTTTTTTTCTTTTTTTCTTGTCGGTTTTCTTATGAGGTGACTTACAGCCGCCTCCCTCCCCCCTTTCCCTTAACTTAAAGCGGACTGGTCTAGATGAAAGGTACGATGTTAAGGGTAGAAAGGAGCTACGATTCCTCTAAGAGGTATTAAAACCTTCATTGACCCGCTGCCTTCGACTAGTTCCAATATCTATCACCAATTTGACTTTGTCTTTTCTAATTGGCGTACCTCGGGTCAAATCCAATGTGGAGCATCCGCGATGCTCTAGTATGGTACGCTCTCTTTCTTGCTTCTTGATACATGTCCTCCCTCCCGTCGAGTCGTCTTCACGAACTAGCTACCGTGTCTAGACAATCGAATCGGCGCAATACAGTGTTACTAGACACTTCTCGAGAGGCTCTTGGTCGGGGACCAGACGGCAGTCACCAGCACTCCAGACGTATTCGGCGTACTCGACGTGTCCGTCATCGTAACTCAGACGGTATGGCTTTCCACCCTCCCGGCGGTGGACCTCCCGGATTCCCTATGCCATTCCCACCATCCCGCTCTCCTCGGCAGTCTTCATCGTCTGCCGGTGCACGAGGCATGGCGGCGGAGATGAACCCGTCGGGGCCTTTCTATCCATTTCAGGAATCTCAATTCGACATACTCGAGTGGTACCCGCAGTTCCAGTCGTGCGTCCGCTACTTCCTAGATCACGCTCAGCACAGCGGGCCGGTCCAAGCTGTTGCCGCGTTCGTGAACATTCAACTGCCTTTCCAGAAGCCATATCCCGTTATCTCGTCAAAACCGCCCGGGTCACCTCCGGGTATACCGTCACCTTCACCAATTGCGGCGGGCAAGCTGCCGATGCCCAGTCAGCCGCCTATGTCAATCTCATTAACCCCATATATCCGGCGGCTAGTAGCGACTGGATTGGATCTCCCAGGCATACTGCATGGGTTCTTCGGAGATGACTGGATTGCCGGTATAGGCCATCTTCACGAGGTCGAACGGAGGAACTTCCTCTTTGCGGCTAAGAGCGCAGGCTGGCTCAAAGTTAAGTCTCAATATGACATGTCAGACGACCAAAGCATCCCTTTCCTACGGCCACTTCAAAACGTTACGGAGAAAGAGATCGTCAACGCAGAGGAAAACTGGAGTGAGTGGCTGGCAATGCAGGATTGGATGGTAGGACCGCGCTCACCAGACGTTGATAGAGACATGGCAGTTGTTGTGAAGAGTGAAGACGTCTGAACAAACAGGACGGCATGGCGGCGGTATAACCGTCAAGTTACTGCATATTTACTGCATACCTCGCGAAAGGACGGGGAAATTTTGATACGCATAAAGCCTATGCACTAGCTGGGCTTTTCTTTTTTAGACGGGCAAGATATTGATTGGTGTTGAAGAGGCGGATAGGCGTACGTATGGGCTTCCAACATATTAAGTGAATAGCGTCTCAGCTAAAATGTTTTTAAGTCAAGAGCACTATTTGGTTTTACTCAGGAGTATTGATTTGGTGCTGAATGTATTCTATCATGGCCTATAGCGGACTCTAGGATGGTTAAGAAAATGGGGGGGGGGGGGGCTTTGAGAAAGCAAAACTGTACCTTAGGTACCTAAGGTTCCTACCTCCTTTGGGCACTATGAATTTTTAAATTTGCGTAACGGAACTTGCGGTGTTATAGCACATAGGTAAGTTTCGTATTCCATGTCGTATGAAAAATCAAATAGATTAAACACTCATATTGTGGAAGATCGCTTGCGGCGGTAATGGAATAGGGGAATTTGCTATAGCTGCATTAACATATGCTGTAGGTACACGTTTACAAAAGATAGTGACCTTGTTTACGTGGCCCAAGCTCCTTTGAAGCTCCTTTGGGGCCTCGGCTTGGCGAACGCATGGTCTTGGATTAGCGACATAAGCCAGCAGATCGCTTAACCGGAGTAGCGTTAAGGTGGTAGCGCTAGCACCGCTAAGATCGCTAAAGATAAACTAGGCCAACGTCAATTAAGCAGTTTAGGTGGGCAATCCGCCTGTGGAGACTTCCGAAATAATTCAGCCTCGCCCTGCTTTCAACATTTCAACATTTTCGGTATAAAATCAAGGCAGCAAGGAACCGATTCGATACGAATAACGTCACCGCATCAGCAACATTACCGACGTGCATAATTAGGGCAGTACATGGTATCTGTATCAGCTATGGAGATGGACGTGGATGTGATGGACTTAGGAGGTCTCGAGCTAGGAGCCGCTCCCGCACACGATCATACCCAATCAAGAGAAGAGTGGGCTAAGTTCCTGGACCGATGCATCTCTACTCGCCTCGATTCAGACACCTTCGAAACTTACGTATCCCTACTATATTCGAAGCATCCTTTGCCGCCGTCACTTGTCGCCGACATCTGTTTGAAGCCCCGTCCTTCGAACCATGAGACCCTCGACCCTCGAATCCCGCGCTACGTTGAAGTCCTCGCAAACCATAAGCTCATCAACACCTCCTCTATCCTCAAGGCCCTTTACAACTACTCCACTTCCCACCTACAGGCACATAAGGCCGGCAACGTTCCTCCCGAAGCTTCGAATGACGGGATACAGCTGAGATGGGGGAGTTCGTTTACTGCTGAGGAGGTCATCTTCTACCGCCTTACTAAAGCCGTAAGGATGGACGTAGGGATAGCGAGTGCTGCCGATGCTCTAGAGATATGCAAACTGATTGCTAAGTGGATGGTGCTGTTCGTCTCGGCGTCGGCAGGCTTTGCGCAGGATGTTATGGGCCAACTGCAAAGTCCTCTCATTAAGACCGAGATGGAAAATACGAGAGCTGCTTTCGTCTCAACCCTCCTGGCGGTCAGCGAAAACCAGATTGCTCTTACTGCTTTAAGCCGCCCCTTTGCCAAAGGTATGTGTTTACTTAATATATCCCTTATAACTTGCGTAAAGCAACTCCAAGCTAATGTCGTAAATCTCTAAGAGGTACGAAGGGCGCTATGTGAAAGCATGGCTAGTTTCGTTTCTTCTACCGTCCCGCATGGATCGGATATTTTCGAACGGCTAGAGTTGTTTCGTACCGAAACGCTTCCTTCGTTCGAGCCGGCTGGTAAGAAAAAAGAGACTACTAACCCCGTGATCGATGACATGGAATCAACCATGGCTCTTGACAGTTTCATTGTCAACGAAATACCAAATATCAACTCCCGAGCTGGTTTATATATCTACCTGAATGCCTTAGTAAGACCCAGACTCCTAGACTTGCAAACTCAAGAATGCGTGACATAGTCGACTTACTCTATATAGCTCGTTGGTCGACCGATCATGGATGATGCCGCCCTCTTCAATTATCTACATAACCGATACCAGGTATGGATGATACAATTTGAGTATCTGATGAAATGAATTCTGATCGAAATAGGGAGACATTCAAGCCACTACAGTCGATCTTATATTAGCCTCCTTCGATGTGATTGCAAATATAGTATTTCGCAACGAGAGTCAGCATCAGCAGGTTGGACACGTACTTCGATCATACCTAATCAATAAGCTTCCTCTACTTCTCGCAACATTGGCAACGTCTATGTTCCCCCCTCTATCAGCGCAATTCTGCATCACGGAGGCACTAAGTCAGGTTGATACTAATGCTTTCCCTACTTTATCCGCCATGTTTGATGATTCGCATACCAACAACACGTTTACCGACAGTGTCCGTCAAGACTTTTGTTTTGCGTGCGCACTCCATGGTCTAATTCCCGAGACGAGCATCGAAGATTTGCTGGGTGAGATTACCTATCAAACTCTCCCACAGGCAGGTCGATATATCAAAGAGCAGCTCGTTGAAGAATGCATGAACGACCCCGAGAGAATCTCAAGCCTAATTGGCGAACTCGACAATATGGATGGTAATGTCGGAGCAGTTTGTCAAGCGCTCGCAGAGGTAAGCGCAGAAGCTTCAATTATGCTGAATTTCGGCATGCTAACGATGCCGCCTGTTAGTTAATTGCGCGCTTTTGTAATGACAAAGAGACCATGACTCTGAAGCCACTCTGCATCAATCTGGCTAAGAAACCGTTGTCGCTCGATGTGATGCTTCTATTCAATAAGCCGATTGCTATACTTCGTCCCCTCTGCGAGCTACTCGATAACTGGCGGTATGAGGACGATCAAGGAGAGTATCAACCCGTCTACGAAGAATTTGGCTCTGTGCTCATTCTAGTCCTGGCATTTGTTTACCGCTATAATCTGTCTACGACGGACATTGGTGTCCACTCACCAGATTCATTCGTTGCCAAATTGTTAACCGTTGGCCAACTCAGCAAGCCACTAGATGAATTGACAGACCAGGAGAAGAGTCTTCTTGACAAGTGGATAATAGGTCTCTTCGATACTGAATCTGGTGGACTAGCGGATGAGCTGTTATCCTCTTGCTCGCCTCAAGAGTTTTATCTCCTTGTCCCTACGCTATTCCATAACATTGCCCTCGCGTTTGCTATAAACTATATCGATGAGGAAAGCCTGAAGACAGGCGTTGAATGTAAGTTTTGCAGTGATATAACTTCTGGGGAAATACTAACTGCGGACCGAGACCTTGCAAACACTTTTCTACTGCCGTCCCTTGTGCCGGCAATAATACACTTGTCCAACCAACTTTGGACCGAACTCAATAATGCCCATGAACAGAAAGCTATTCTTAAGATTTTCTCGCTGATCGTCCTAACGAAACCAAACGCCGCTGACGCTCAAGCGATGATGTTATCGGTGCTTAATATAGTTGCAATACCACTGGAGTATTCTTTGAGATCGTATCAACGTCACGACCCCAAGAGCCAAGCCGTCGAACCTCTTCTCAAAGCAATCAGGGAGAACATCAGGCTCTCACGACGAACTGCCAGCGCCGCTAATAACGAATTGGAATCGTGGACGAACAATGCGAACGGCGGCTTTGCCGCAAGTGTGCGGCATGTTCTTCAAGGCTTCGTAACATGGAGTGCTCATCCAGGCCTGAATGTGGCGCCAACGGCCTACACACATCGGCAGATCCTAGCAGCTTTGAAGATGTTAGGAGCGAAGCGATTGTTATACATCATCCTAGAGGAGGTCAAGGCGCAGACAGATGCGGGCAACGGAAGTATTGCTCATGACATAGCCATTGCACTCATATGTGCTCCCGATGTGACGAACATGCCGCCGCCTCCGGAATCTACACTCCTCATAGACCCATCTGGCCATCCTACAGTGCCCCCACAACAACTCATCTCACTTCCGGTGGCGCTGAAGCATGAAGCAGAGGATTGTAAGATAATTCAGAAATCCGATCCCGTAATGGCCGAGATCATCGTCCGGCTGTACCGCAAAGTTGAAGCACAACTACTTATGCCACCGCCAGCCGAGACGATGCTACAGAACGGGCTGGCCACGTTAGACCTGGGAGAAAACGCAGCCGCGCTAGGCGATGCGTTAGCAGCTGCCGCGCAAAGCGACGGGCTCGGCGGGGACGACGCGAATATGGGCCTGGATCTCGGTAACGACATGAGCGGCCTCGGCGGCAGCACGGGCGACTCGGGTCATCATGGCCTCGACTTCAGCGCGGACAGCGACATGTTCAGCGGCCTCGGAACAGGTGGGAGCGGCGGAGATCCTTTCGAAAACTGGGGGTTATCTTAGGAAGATAACAGTCAGTTGATGTAACTTGGGTTATCGCGAGTATTGGCTGTTGGCGGCCTGCATCGGATTTCTGTATACGGGCGGAAACTGGCGTTTCGGTATCAGTAAGGAAGAAAAAATTCCGGTCTTGAGTTTGAGCAGATGGGCTTTTTTCAATATACCGATACCCCGAAGGAAAAGATAACGATGCTCGGATTCAGCGGCCTTGGTTTTGATGGTTTGCGTTGAGTTCTTGCCGTTATGGCATATAATACTCCCGGTTGGGTAGTTTTTATAGGGACTACGAAGTACCTATGCGTTGCATAGAAAAATTGAAGCTAACTCATGTCAATTGTGCATTAGGTAGTGCTTATCTAGCATTATAGCTAGTGGTTGTCATTTGCGTGTTGGCTATTAACATTGGTAATGGGATCAAACTGTGCTAAGGAGAGGTGAGTAGCTCGCTGTAGTCTTCCTAGTTTACGCGTCCTCGAAGCGCCATTCGACCGCTTGACGCTATTCTCGAGCACGCCATACAACCCCTGTCTTCGATCATTGGGGATCCTCGATTACCTAAAGCAACATCAAGGTAACCTACGTCTTAACTAGATAAATATGTAAGGGTAAAGTAAATCTAAGATTTTACATGTTGCAGTGCATATAAAAAGTTAAATACTGCTCTAAGATAGAGAGTCAATTTCTTGTTTTAAGAAAGGGTCATTGCGGATTGCAGCTCGAAAATGCGCATCGCGGCTCCAACCGCCCTACTGCTGCTACTGCAGGCCGTCTCCGGCGCCGCCACGACGCCGGATCGGGATGACGACGCACAGCAGCTTCCGCTCGTCGCCGGACCAGGCCGCGGGCTGCAACAGCAGCGGCGGCAACCGAATGTTGTGTTTATCTTGACGGACGATCAAGACGTGCATCTGTCGTCGTTGGATTACATGCCGCTGGTGAAGAAGCACCTGCTGGACCAGGGCACAAATTTCAAAAAGCATTACGCGACGACGGCGGTGTGCTGCCCGTCGAGGGTCACGCTGTGGACGGGGAAGTTCGCCCATAATACGAACGTTACGGACGTGATGCCGCCGTACGGTATGTTGGATTTTAATTTGGTCAATTGCAATGGCGATGGAGGAAAAGTGGTGGATTTATATCTTCCTATATATGATTATGTCTATGCTTATACCTAATCGTCATCCTAGGCGGATACCCTAAATTCTTGTCTCAAGGCTACAATGACAACTACTTCCCCGTGTGGCTGCAAGAGGCTGGGTACAACACATACTACACGGGGAAGCTTTTCAACGCGCATACCGTTGAAAACTACAACTCGCCTCCTCCGGGAGGGTTCACAGGCTCGGTAAGCATCTGAACCATCATGGAACTAATACCTACCGTACGTAAGAGGGTAAAGTCAGAACTAATCAGATGTTAGGATTTCCTCCTTGATCCTCATACGTATGACTATCTGAACAGCACGTTCCAGCGGAACGGCCAAGAGCCGCGCAGCTACGAGGGACAGTACAGCACGGACGTCCTCGCCGAAAAAGCATACGGTCTGCTAGACGAGGCGGTTGACGCCGGAAAGCCGTTTTTCCTCGTTGCCGCGCCCATTGCGCCGCACGCCAACGTCGTGATGAAGGGGTCGCCAAATGGTAGTAATGACATTCACTCGGTCTACTTCACGGAGCCGGTGCCCGCAGAGCGCCACAAGCACTTATTCAAGGACGAGAAGGTGCCGCGGACGACGAATTTCAATCCAGAAAAGGTACGTGTAACCTAGTGGCTCTGACTGGCTTGCTTCTCGATTTTTCTATACTTATCCACCCTCACAGCCTTCTGGTGCGAATTGGATCCGTGAACTACCCGTGCAAAACAGCACTAACGTGGAATACAACGATCACTTCTACCGGCAGCGTCTACGGGCGCTCCAAGCCGTTGACGAGCTCGTTGAAGGCTTGGTCGATCGGCTGGAGAAGCACGGTCTCCTCGAGGACACGTACGTCGTGTACAGCAGCGACAACGGCTTCCACATCGGCCAGCACCGGCTTCAGCCCGGCAAGAGCTGCGGGTACGAAGAGGATGTCAACGTGCCGCTGATAGTGCGCGGGCCGGGCGTCGCTGCCGGCTACGTCGCGGACGGCGTCACCACGACGCATGCCGATCTTGCACCCACCTTCTTTGACTTGCTGGGCATACCACCCAGGGCCGACTTCGACGGTTCCGCGATCCCGGTTGAGAAGGAGAAATTTAAGTCTGTAAAGCTCGCGGGTAAGCGCCGCGAGCATGCTGGGATAGAATACTGGGGCTTTGCTATGGGTGAGGGGATGTATAATAGTAAGTCCTCTTCTTTCTCATTTGACGCAGATTGCAGCATGTGTCTGACACTATGTTAAAAAGGAAACCCTCTTGAGCACAACACGTACAAGGCTATTCGCCTCTCGGGGCCGGGGTATAACCTGTACTACTCGGTGTGGTGTAATAATGAGCATGAGCTCTACGATATGAACGTGCGTATTCTCTCTTCACACCTTTTTCACTTATGTTATAATATCAGAAGCAACCGGAAGACTTACTTAATTACTAGACTGACCCCGGACAACTTCACAACCTGCTTGCCTCCTCATCCGCCCAATCTACGCCTTCCCTGGCCGCAGGCCATCGTGCGGACAGGGTTGCAGCGCGCCTCGACGCCTTGCTTCTCGTACTCAAGACATGTGCGGCTGAGACGTGCCAGCAACCATGGCATCAGATTCATCCGGACAGCTCGGTAGAGTCGTTAGAAGATGCTTTAGAGCCTCGATATGACGCGTATTATGAGGATAAGCTCGCGGCGCGTGTAGAATACAGCTACTGCGCCAATGGGTTCATTGAGGACGCGGAAGGCCCGACGTGGCAGGCGAATGGGAGACCGTTTGGATACGGATATGAGGAGTTGAGAGATGGGGCGAGGTGGGAGGATTGGGTGTAGAATCGGGCTTTACCTCTGAACTATAGTATGAGGCATATGTTGGAAAGGGGGCTTATACAATATGCTTGAATGACCACAAAACTCTATGACTTGACAGTAACAACTGATGAAAGATCTATTATACTTACCATCAAAAACGCAGCGAAAGAGTTACTCTCATCACATATGCCGACTGTCCCAGTGCGACTGTAGTTCCTCAGGCTCCTTAGCGAATTACTTAGTATAACCCAGCCACGGCGCCACAATTTATAGGCTTCAATTGTACCTCCGTATCCCGAGCTGGGGGGCTCTAACCGTTGCATTGACGCAACCCCGCGTCATTGGCCCGTTGATTAGCTCAGGGGACCCATCGTGCCAATTGATTTGACCAGATTGCACACAATTTCCGTGAAGCTTCCGTCTCCGATTTCTTTGATCCTGAACCCTTAAACCTGAGAAACTTTGAGAAGCTCCTTCGCCTCCTCACGAAGCTTCCCTTCCCCCTTTAATCCTTCCACCGAAATCCTCCGTCAATTCTCCCTTTTTCTTTCTGTCCCTCCTAATCAACTGGTCCTTCACTCATCATGGTCGCCTTCCGTTATTCTGTACTCGCCGCATTGGCGCTGCGCGTCGTGTCTGTCTTGGCCGCTGAGGGTGATGTAAGTTGAAGCTATCCCGTCGCCCGTCATCCTTACCACGTGCCTTAGCTGTAAGATCAATTGCTTACCAGTATCGCGTACATAGCCCCTTGCCGACGATGCAGGCAGCCCTCCCGAGGTCGAGCTCAACGCCGAGGTAGTCGCCACCTTCCCGGAGGCCGACGACATCTTCGGCGTGAAGCTAGTCAACGGCCGCCCGACCAAGGCTGTGATCGACGTGACCAACAACGAAGACGAGCCCATCCTGGTCGCCTTCATGGGCGGCCAGCTGCTGAACCCTAAGTCAATCGCCGACATGCAAGCCGACCCCATGGGCGCCGTCGTTCGCAACTTGACTACCGTCCGATACGAGGCGCAGGTTCCCGCTGGCGAGAAGGCTTCGCTCCCGTACTCCTTCGTTCTCGACATGCAGCCCCAGGATGTGCGCCTGCAGCTCGTCGCCGTTGTCAGCAACGCTGCCAACCAGATCTTCCAGGTTGGCGTCTACGACCAGACCGTCTCTGTCGTTGAAGCACCTACCAGCTTCTTCGACCCCCAGATGTAAATTTCCCCTATATTTCCCTCACTCCTTAACCTCGGTCTTTACCTCACCTACTTCTCCCTATTCACGACTTGAAACTAACATATGCGACTGCAGCATTTTCCTGTACCTCTTCCTGACCGCCGCCTTCGGCGCTACCTGCTACTTCGTCTACAAGACGTACATCGAGGCCCTCTTCCCGCAGACCAAGCGCACCGGTGGTGCCGCCAAGGGAACCAAGAAGACCCGTGTTACTCTTCCTGCGGGTGAACCCCTGTCTGGCGGCGAGGGTTCTGCTACCGGCACCGACAAGGGCTACGACGAGAGCTGGATCCCCTCGGACCACATCAACCGGCCCGCCGCGCGCCGCGTCAAGAGCGGCGCCAGCACCAAGTCCAAGACTAAGACCGCCGAGTAGAGCCATCTCGGTTCCGTTAAAGAACCGAGTGAGTTAGGTGCTCTTGAGATAGGTTATCGATCCCGGTTGGACGGCTAGGGGACCAATGGCTTGGGAAAATACTGTATCCAGCTGAGTGTACGGAGAAAATTGGTGACTGGGGAGATACATCAAAAAAGGACAAAAGCATAAGGCTAAAAAGGCAGAAGGGACATCTATGGCTACCGCTAGCAACTCGATGAGATAGCCGCAAGGGATTCCCGGGTTGTATTGAAAACTGATTGCTTCATGTACATGAATCGAACCGACACGATCGAAATCATGAAATGATCTCCTTTCCTTGCCCTTAGCGTGAATATGTTGACCTTGTTCCATACTTTTGTGACACTGACTGTAATATGTAATATGATCTGCAGGTTTGGTCTTGCCAAAGTTTTTCCTCCCCCGATCCCATAGTGGGTTTACTACCTAAGTTATCCGGATACTTTTAAGCTAACTGGAAGCTGTTCTCGCCGGTGTCTCTTGCTCGGTCGTTATAACCTCTATTCTTATTCCACATCTCTATAGACGCATGGGTAGCCGCTGGTGATAAAACTCGTTCAAATATCTATCCCTTCTTGAGCCAACTTCCTACTTACACACATCTTCGTCCTAACATAGTTCAACATATGACTTCGTATAAAAGTACATAACTCAGGATCTCATCAAACACATCCAAGTACACATCGTTTCATGCACCATTTCACTTTCACATCTCGAGCGACAACATTTGAAAACAATACGCGTTTTTTTTCTTTAGTAAAAAAACTGCATGTACAGGTAGAGGTGTTCTCTAATCTCTATACACCTATAGGGGAAGCAGGCGGGGAGAACCGCCTACCACACGCACGCAACCTGCTGTGTGCGTCCGTGTTCGTTCGTTCGTCGTTGATATGAGAAAACCACTGCGAATATTCAGAACAAGTTGCGCACTCCTGCCGCCATAGCGATGGCGTTATCCTTATGGAAAAAGCAACCCGGAGTAAGCAAGTCCCAGTCAAGCACCGTATCCTGTTTCTTACCCACAGCCAAACGTCTATCTCAGTCCGATAGGCTCAGGGGGAACAGCTCCTACTCGTCGTCCACCAGCTTCTTATCGTCCCACGCCTTCTTAGCGGCTTTGGTCAACGTATCCATGTCTCCGCTCATCTCGCACATGCTCCTGAAGTTTCCGTCTTCCTTCTGTATAAGTTCGTGTGGGTGGCCGTATTCTACTACGACGCCGTGGTCTAGGACCAATACCTTGTCGTAGTCGACAATGGTGGCGAGTCGATGCGCAATGGTGATAATCGTGCTTGTTAGGTCCCGGATGGTCTCCTGGATTTTGGAGTCTGTAGCATAGTCGATGGACGCCGTCGCCTCGTCCATCACGAGCACTCTTGGGTTCTTCAGCATAGCCCGGGCAAGACAAAGGAGCTGCCTCTGACCCTGCGAAAGGTTCGTCCCAGATTCCGCGACTGGTGAGGATAGGTCGAGGAAAACATTCTTGTTCGTCGTAGTGGGTGTGGTAGGGCTATCCGCTACCTGGGACTCTTGAGCCTCACCATTCTGGATCGACTGCAGAGCAGTGTGCTCGGTGACGGGGAGCGCCTCATCCTGTCCCACCAGCCGAACCTTTCTGAGAGCAGTGAAAATCTCCTCATCAGTGTAGAGGTCGAAAGGATCAAGGTTTGTTCGAATGGTGCCGGTAAACAGGGTCGGGTCCTGGGGTACGATCGTGATCGCTTCGCGCAGATCCTGCAGACCGATCGTAGCGATATCTATGCCGTCGATGAGAATCTTGCCGCTGTCCGCTTCAAGGGCACGGAAAATCGCAAGCGTTAAAGAACTCTTTCCAGCACCAGTTCGTCCCACGATGCCAACCTTTTCCCGAGGTTCAATCTTGAAAGTGACATTCTTTAAGACCGGATCAAGCTCCTTGCGGTACCTTGTAGAGTATCCAATGAACTCCACTCCGCCATGTGCGGGCCAATTCTTGTCAGGGCGATGCTTCTCGTTGATCAGTTCAGCCTCTTGTTCGACGTCGAGGTACTCTTTGACACGTTCTACGGAATTCATATTCTGCTCGTTCATGGCGTACAGTCTCACGAGCCATAGAATATTTTCCGAGAAACCAATGGCATAACTTAAAGATATACCCGCAGAGCCAGCATCAATCTTCCCTAAGCTGAGGATAACGAAGACGCCGGCGAAGAACGACACGAAATCTCCCAGTAAGTCTGTTCTGAATGCCAACCAGCGATTAGCTGCCCACAAGAATATGAACGGACGAGATTGCGTGTTTATCTTGGTCAGGTTCTCTCGAATAAACCGCCGCTCGTCACCGTAGGCGCGGATGGTAGTAACACCCGAAAGAGTTTCGCCAAATTGTTGGAAGAGGGGACTCCGGTTGACCGACTCAAGCCGCTTGAGATCTCTAGATGCTCGAAGGTAGAACAAACCAACTAGGACATACAGACCAGTGATGAAGACACCAGCAATCAAGAACCCGGGGGTGATGGCTGCTATGAGAATGACAGTGATGATGATGCCAATAGCACAAGTCATCACGCCAATCGCGACGGGTGCAACTTCTTGGTCGATGGCCTCAAGATCTTTGCTGAATCGGTTCATCAGTTGGCCAAGAGGGGTAACGTCAAAGAACTTGAACTTGGCTCTTGACACAGCCGACATGAGTCGGTTATGGATTTTCCAAGACGCAGTAAGAGACCCAAAGAACAGCCACAAATCCCGAATCAAAGCTAAGACTGCCCCCGCAATTCCTATTAACGCGAGGACCGTGAGGTAGTAGTCTACGTTGACTTCTGGGACATTGTCGGTGGCCGAATAGTTCGCGGGGCTAAGGAAGGACGTGCTCTTAACGAAATTAATGGTTGATGCGAAGTATGCTGGGGATAACCAAGAACCAGCAGAAGACCGCAAAGAGTGCGATGACTGCGGAGGCATGCTGGCTTGCATCCCGTAATCGTTTTCTAGGCCCGCGGTGTACTGATTCGCCCATTCTCTTATCCATAGGTTCGAAGCGACACTGCTGAGCTGCTGACTGCCAAATACCACCACGGCGATAGCCCAGAACCACCAGTGGCCCATAGCGCGCAGGTAGAGACTAATGACTTTCCATTTGACGGCACCTGTAGCTTTCATCTCTTCCACAACTCCCTTCTTTTCTGGTTTACCATTGCCGTTAGCATTTGCCGCCTGGTGTCCGCCATTGTCAATAAGAGTCTGATCGCTTTCGTCACCGACACTAGATGGTACTCTAGATGGGACACGTGAGATATCGGAAGAGCCCGGCCGCGATTTGGTCCGAATTTCTTCTCCAAGCTTGCCGGAGGCAATGACCTCCTCAGCTGTTCCTTGTGCGTCCACTCTTCCATTTTCAAGTAAGACAACATATTCGGACAGGGGCGCACAGAGGGTGGTATTGTGTGTAACAAGGATACATGTTCGGTTTCTCATCAACTCGCCCTTGATACATTTGCTGAAAATCCACTTAGCGGTATGCGAATCGACGGCACTCAGGCAGTCATCAAGTAGGACATGTCGAGAGTTGGAATACACAGCGCGAGCTAGGGATATACGCTGTTTCTGGCCGCCGGAAAGGGTAATGCCGTTTTCTCCTACGAGAGTCTCGTCACCATTATCCAGAATTTCAAGGTCTCGCTCCAACGCGCAGGCGATTAGGACATCCTTATATCTCTTCTCGTCATACGGCGCGGAAAATAGAATGTTGTCTTTGATATTCGCGTTCACTAACCAAGCGGTCTGGGCAACATAGGCGCATGTTTCAGTCAGGCCGGTCTCGGGATCAGGTCGAACGTCTTCGCGACTACGGCCGCCAGGTAGGTAAATCTTGCCCTTGGTCATAGACATCTCGCCAAGGAGAGCCATAAGCATCGAGGTTTTTCCGGAACCCGTAGGTCCCGCAATAATGTTGAGTTTTCCGATCCTGAAGTCAACATTAAGGTCTAGAAGACGGAATGCCATCGATCCATCTGCTGCAATCGCGTCTCTGCCACCCCAGATGAAGCTAGCATTTCGGAAACCAATGACCCTGTTGCCATTCTCATCCACATTATCTGGGCCTAGCTGCTCGTATTTTTCCGTTTCTTCCTCGTTCAAGAATTCTTCGACTCGATCAACGGAAACCTTGGCCTCTTGCACATGAGCAATCATGTCTCCAAGCTGGTCCAGGGGCACTCTTAAGAGCATAAATAGAGAAATAGCGGTAAACGCGACCGAGGGATACAAAGGCTTATGCTCTACCTTGGTGTAGACGAGGAAGGAGAAAAACGTAATCAGGACGGGCACGGTGTTCCAAATAGCAACAGCCAGTGCCCAGACCATGTATCGATTTCTCAACGCCTTCAACTCCGCCCTTCGCTTCTCGTCGACAATGTCGCTGAAACGTTTTTCCCAGGCGAAGTATTTGATGATTCGAATGTTCTGTAGGATTTCGTTGGTAGTGTGGATCCGCTTGTCAGTAGCAGCCATGATCTTACGCTGGGTGATGTTGAAACCTTTAGCTAGAAGGATGTTGATCGGTAACAACAGCACCATAACCACGAGACCCGGAATAGCACTCAAACCCATGACGCGGTAGAGCAAGGCGATGGATACGATGAGCTGCGAAGGTGCAGCTGCCAACAAGAAATGCAGATACGAGGTGCACTCGGAGACCTTGAAGCTATCGACCGACATAAGGTTGATGATGGTTCCGATGTTCGCCTGCTCGTCTGCACCCTTAGCTCCGTCCTTCTTATCGGCATCGCCGTTTTGGGTATCGGTCTTCTTGTCGTCTCTCTTTTTGAGTCTTAGTAATATCTTCAGCTTGTCCAATCTTGTCTCTTTTGTATTTGCGCCTGTGCTGCCAAGAGCAGCGTCTTGGCCACTTGCCGCCTTGCGTCGAAGGGCTTTCGCATAGATCTCTCCGATAATGATAGCTCGAATTCGGATACAGATCCTTCGGCCGATCCATAGAGCTTGGCCGTCGGCAATAGAGCGGACGAGGTCGGATACGGGAAGCAAGATGACATACAGCCACAGAACATTTCTCGGGGCAACAGTGGGCAGCTCAACATACTCGAGAATGGCCTTCAGAAGAAGCGTAGGAGCAAAAGTGAGAATGCCACCCATTGTGGCCCATACGCACTGCATTAACAACATGGCCTTGAAGTACTTGATTAGATGGAGGGCGAGAAAGGTAGTTTTCTTGGCTTGACGATAGTTGGCGAGAACCATGGCGGCCTTGTCGCGCGGCAAGAGGTTCCATACGTGCGAAATCTCAAGAGGCTCCTTGTATCCCTGGTAGAGCATTGGGTCGATCCAAGAAAAGGTCAGCAGTGAGAGGACTGAGGCCAGAGGTTCATGCGATGGTTCAATATTCCCCTCCCATTCCATAACAACCGTCTTGTTACCTTTCCTAGAGGTCAAGGCGATTCCGAATAGTAGGGTAGTTAGACAGAACTCCACGATGACCAGAACTTGTGCAAGTCTGGAGCTGGCACGGATGAGGACGGAGCGGAATAAGACAAGAGTGAAGAGCCATTGGAAGCCATATATGAAAGCAGTATGGTTCCATAGACGCGGGACTCGCCATTTGGTGTTCCCTAAGAACAGGCGCAACGTCGCGAGGACGAGAACATACATCCAAGTGACCAAGCCTACTGCTGCTGCCAGCTGACCACGGCCACTATATGTGTTGTCCACCAAAGCGATAATGTTCGCGACTACCAATCCACAGATAGCAATTTCCTCTATGACGACCAATAGGTGTTGGCCGAACGGAGTGTCGGCCTGGATAATAGAACCTTTAGAGGTGGTCTTGACCAGGGCAAGGCGGCCGCCGCCGTTCGGGTTGATAGACAATACATCGCCATCGTCAGAGCTCAGACATTCGTCCTCCTCGGGCGGCACTTCGGTATGATTAGGCTGGTCCGGGATTTGGTCGTAACCGTTGGACCGTTTTATCCTAACATTGCGGTATACGGCTTGTAGTAGGAGGTGGAGGAGCGATAGAGATATCAGAATAAGCGGGAAGAGAATCTGGAGGTAGCTATGTCAAGGCACGAAGAGTGTTAGCAGGCAAGACACGAATCAGACTCGAGGATAAATAGACGGAGAAACTCACTCGGATTGAAAGCAGGTAGTAAAGTCATCAGTTCGCCATATCGGCCATTTACAAGAGGCAAAGCTCATGTTTCCTCTTTGCTTCTCCCCAGCCCCACTCGCGAAAGTGGTACGGTAATTCGGATGAAATCACCAGACTGATGAGATAGCAAATCGGAATGGGGAATCAATTGACGTGAAATGGAGGCAGCGCCGGGTATGACTACTCGCAGCGACAGGATCTTGAAGAGAAGACTACTATTCAGCAAACCATTGTCCAAGGATGAGGAAAGAAGAATGGACGAGGTAAAAAAAGATGGCTGCATGCGAAGTTGATTGGGGGGGGTGGAGCGAAAGATAGCATAAAAAGTTGTAGATATGCTGTGATTGATGGGACCATGATACAAATGATACAAGCGACAAGGTCATTCACTTGCAGCACTTGCAGTGGAAACTAACGCGAATTTGTCGGTACTCGGCCGTTTTACATGGGGTACTTTGGTAGCGGCATACCTAAGGTGACGCACGGGAAGTCGTATTGCAGTTACAATGTGGACATTTATGTGCCCTAACATACCTTGTAAATTAGAAGGTCCCGCATGGAGGATGTAGTGAATGACTCTTATTTCACATACCTCTTCTTTCTCTCCGATCCTACAGTTCGGCAGTCAGCTCACAGTTAACACACCTGCATCCTATTACTCACTTTATATAGATAGTATGTATGATTATCTAGATGGTATTGTCTTAGATATTAAATATCAGCACGTCCCTAAGACATTGACAAATGTATGACATGTAGATTTCCAGCAACTCGGGTTGATGTTCCTGATAGAGGATTCTGATAGCGGTCCCGGCTAACCAGCCACTAAGCCTTAGCTCTTATTAGCTTCTTTTGTAGCACGCGAAAAAGAAGACCCCACTCTCTATGACACCCCAAGCACGTTCCGAATGCAGATAGAGCTATTACACCAATCTTACTTATCGCCTATCGGGACTGTGACAATCTTCCAGATCACCTGGCTGGCTGTCTTAGGCAATCAAGTCAGCAACGTTTCCTCCGTGTTTCCTCTAAGTTTCCTCTGTATGGCATATGGCATATCAGACTTTGAAAAACTCCGTACCGTGACAAACACCTCTCAATCAGTACGTAAGATCTGTCATCGTTATCATCATCATCGACTCATCTTTTATGTCTTACAGCATTACCTAATCTCAGAGCCATCCATCTTCTCATGCAATATCATTCTCAGCAATTTGGAGACAGCTAAACCGGTGTGCTGACTCAAGCAGTAAATACCTAGTCAATTACCTCATCTGCCTCGTACAACATACAATATCAACTGTACGACCCCTCGATGCGGGGAGCCTCAGATGAACTACAAGTTGTGTTACCCAAATGTAACCGAACGGGCTTCAGGGGCCATAAGGTTATCGACATTATCGATAGTTCCTCTGGTATTTACTTATCTTGATCAAAGGTCGAAGCAAGATAAGTGCTAAGGCGAAACTCGCTTCTTCGACCTGCTAAATCCAGCTTCGCGAACGTTTCTAGGGTTTTGACTAATGTACACTATTAAGCGCGGCTCTTTTCCTAGTCAACCTCTACATTATCCCCATTATTTGGTTAGAGATTTCTTTTTGCTATTGGAGAATTGAGGAATAAAGAACAGTTAACCCACCCGTCCGAACTCTCTTCTGCAGGACTCGTGGGCCGACCTAAGACATGCATACTGGACTGGCTGACTGGTCACTGGTGAGTCAAGTCCACCGGTCGCGGTCCACATGCTACTTATATATGCGGGGTGAAGTACAATTCCGAGTTGCATGCATGAGACTAAAAAACCATAGCGACAACTTGTGATTGGCTGTAAGCCTACATATTTATCCATCAGCGTTGGACACGACCCTTCAACCTTCCTACATAGTCAATAGGCAATTCCAGGCTCTAGATCCCTGAGAAGAGGGTCTCGACGCGAGGGTTTGAAATTCGTCTACTTTGATTCGTTATAGTATATGTAAGTTCCCTACTTTCGGTATAAGTCGTACGCAGCCACGGCTTGCGGCTTGCTGAGTTTGAAGGCCACTGCAATACCCATGCCGCTCATGCAAGGTTACTGCAATTTGCCATCCATCGGCAGCACGTAGACCGCAGGGTGAAGAACATACATATGAAGTCCATTATAATCCTCTAGACCTCCGACATCGTCTGCTGCAATGACTCACCGACCTTTATTGTGGCTGTTACATGCAGCATCTTTGCTATAAGAATCAATTAACATGACGATCATAACTATCTCCCCATGGTTTAAGTGCAACTCAGCTTGAGGATAACTCAACTTAAGAGTAACATGAAAGAAGACAATACCAATACTCTCTCCAACACCATATTCATTAGACTTAACTTCGGCTATATTCAATACAGCTCATCCCGTTAGATAGTGGAGTTTTGTCAATAACAGTGCCGACAATACTGGCTACCTTGCACGTAATTGATAACAGATTCAGAAGCTGCTCCAAAAAGCTATGTAAGGCGTATGCATGATGTATGGCGCTATCAGATGACTGTCAATCTTAGCTATGGCACACTGTCTTTTTCTTCTTCTTTTCGTAAAAGGAAAAGAAAAAGAAAAAAAGCGAAGAGACGAAGAAGAAAATCCTCATATCAGGGACTCAATTTAATACCTAGGCAAATCCCTGGGATCATATATCATAATACGTTTCTCGTGTTATGAATAAAGTTAATCTTGCACTAGGATGATTCAAACCACCTGTCATAGTACTGTTATCGAGGTTTGCTAAAGCTACCTTACTACTAAGACTTTGCCACGTAAGTAGCGGGTTGACATTGTGCCCATGCGGAACTCTTCCGGTCTTTTTAACTGCCAGCTTTCTATCTTACCCATTGTGTAACAGTAAGGTTAACTACGGCGGTTAGACGAGGGTTATATGCTGAAGAGGGACACCTCTTGCTTTCAATGCGTCTACCTCCAATCTCGGATCAAAGGTTATCAGATCGTTATGGTCATACCGGTCTGAAACCCAACCCAAACCCCCAGAGGACAGCTTCCTCTCCTTCCAACCCGGGGGTAGTGGGCCCAACCTCGGATCATGCAGACTCTCGGTCTTTTGTACGTCGTTGATATACCTGTCCACACCGCCTTCGGACAGCGCCCTCCAGCCTGTAGGAAGTTCCCCTAGTAAGGCTTCCCGATTCGCATACTCTGGGTGGTAACACGACCCCATTATGCGGTAGGCCGCTGCATCTACTCGTCTCAGAACGAGAGGGGCATCGCAGCCCGGGATGACGTAGATGTAGTCTCCTTTATGTGCCTCGCCTGGACCTAGGACGATAGAACCGTCGACGGTCAAGTGACACGAGCGCCCACGGATGTTACGGTGCAGCCGGCGAAGGACTCGTCCTTCGACGGACGATGAAGTGGCCGGCTTGCCGCCCGAAACCTCGTCCTGCCAAGAATTGAAGAACGCCTTCAGTTCCGACATGCTGGCTATGCTACTCAGTTCGTAAGGTAACAGTGCCATGATGAACTTCTCATAGGTAGTATCTCCAGATAGCTCGTTTCCCAGTATCTCGGAAAGCATGGCAGTAACTGACCGCTTAATATCGGCGATCGAGGAGGAGAAGGGTACCGAAGAGAACGAAGCCTGGATAGTGCCACAGTGGATGCCGGAGACCGATATCCTATCATCTCCGAGAAACTCCAGCGTCCCCGATGCAGAACCACTTGCGTTTGATATGAGTGGGTAGGGACTATCTCTTAGAATTTGTAGATCGGGTACCCAGCTGGGCTGAGATGCCATCTCACAGAACTCTAACAAGGAAAGATCCCCATATAGACGAGAATAATTGATGACAAAGTCTCTGTAGACTTCCTTGGTGCTTAGGCTGTAGTTAGCCGAAACGAGGGCGTCGTCGCTGTACTTTGCCAATATGCCGAGCACGCCGTACACCCGATCGCGATCGTCCATACACAGGGAATCTCTAGTAAGGGCTATGACATTGGTATTCGACATCCCCGCATTCGCATATGTGAGAGACTCCAAGTTCTCTAGATTCTTCTCGTATCTGACAAGGCAATCATCGTCCAATTTGGGCCGGGGAAGCTTCTGCACTAGGCAAATCGCAGCGTTCCTCAGCAGAGCCCACGAAATTTCAGCGTTCCCGCAGATGATGGTAGCTTCGCAAGCCAGGGCAATCTCTTGCCTCACCCAAAGCCTCTTGAACCAGGGTCTGTCAATTAACTTCTCGATAGCCTGCCACTCTCTTCGAGAGAACGGGAACTCGACATCCGACTTAGTGAAGCGTTCATCGGACTTAGAAGTCGTCGACCAGGTTGGCGCGCCATCATCCCATCCTTCAGAGACAATCTGGCTCCCCGTAAGCGCCAGCTTCTCCAGCGCGAGCTGGCTATCATCTACTTCGGGTCCAAGCCAGGAAACGACCCTGTCCACATGCAAGTACAAATGCGCCATCCGCTGCACCTCGCGCTCTCTCTCGGCCAAGTCATTTTGGTTAATGCAGATAGAATCACACCAGAGGGCCCTTTTCTTACTTTTGCGCCGAAGCTGGCGCAGCGCCGCAGCTAGATTCTTGCCGATTCGCACTACGCCGTGGTTCTTCTTGGTTGTGGACCAGAAGGGGCCCGAAATCGTGTAGATGGTGATTTCTTCCGGATCGGACTGATCGCCCCAAACGTACGATAGGGCCTCGAACCGAGGGATGTGCCATGATATATCGGTGCGCCCCGGCGGTTCAAATCGTCGGAGACGAAGGCATCCTTTCAAAGGAGCCGTTACGCCCGCCTTACTGTAAGGGTCTAGCTCTAATATCCTGATCAGAGGACCGGTGGTTAAAGATACATGCGAATAATCGAAAGGTGGGTACTGGGCTGTTGAACTCATAATCGTGTTTCTCGTATAAGATATGAAGATGTGACATCCGATGCTGGAGTCGAAATATTCTAGCCCGTTTCGCATGTAGCGCGGCCTGTCTAATGAAACGACCTGGCTGGGGTATGAATCCTACAGAGTACTTAGGTACTTGCTTGGAGATATTGAAGGGAGAGAACTGGAGCGATCGGCATGTTTGAAATCATGAAGATAAGATCACTTTGATATTATAATGGATTCTACCTAATTATACAGTTTTACTTCTCTTATGTTTTCGGCCTCGCTCTAGCTCGTCCAACTCCTCCTCCAGCTTGGTCTGCTCGTCCTCTAGCTTTCTCAATATTTCGGTAGATTCCAGAATTTGATCACATAGATCCTCTAGACATGCATCCCAGGTCTCATCATAACTTACTGCCCTGTCGTCGATTAGATCCGCTATTATACACACGTGTTCAGCCAGGGCCTTGGTTTGCCTGTATAGGTGTACTATTTGGGCGCGGAGCACCGATTCACGTGCGCTTAACATATTTGCTTGAAAGTAAGCTCGTTATATCTGTCGCAGGGAGATGAGGTAGCTTAATTTCTACCTAATATGTTGAGAATTGGAACTCACGAGTAAATGTTGTCAACTCGGAGTTCTTCAAACCAGGTAAGAAGCAGGTAGTCAAGAGGCCTTTGTTCACAAGACTAATTCTGAAAGGGGAATAGGATCACCTACATATAATAATTTGACATCAGCGACCAGCTGAAACTATACCGTAACTTCTTTTTTGTGAGTTGAAACATCGGCAACCCTGTCTTTGAGCAAAAGTTGGCGCTTTGTGTGAATCGGTCAATGAGGCAGCATTTAGTCCAACTACACGTAACACTACACTCCGTATCCTTCAAACTACATTGCACTCTCATCTCGGGCGAATAGCCCTATTAGCAGAGAATATCGTTTATAAGATGTGTTCCACCTCGGACTTTCTGCGCACTAAACTATAACATTACATAGCGACTGCCCAGCGGGTTCTCTGAGGCTCGGCATGCTGGGCCAGCGGATGGCCGCAATGCACATTAAGAAACCAGCTGCTCAGGCTTTTCAGCCCTATTTCGCAATTTTCCCACTACAGAACTCTCTCCATTGCGTAAAAGGGAACCACTCCGGGTCTGGTGCTTCTTCTGGATCCTTCCACAGCGACCGAGCCGGATAGGGCGACTCGTCCAACACGAGGCGGTACGCGAAGAGAGGTGCCCAGTCAGGCACCTTGGGCATCTTACGCTCAAAAGCTGTGTGGAAGCTTCCCTTTTCGAGACGTGCGGAGTATGTCTTGGGTCCGAATGCCGCGTTGGTTAGTCGTTCGTCGTTGATGGTGATGTGATCTAGGGAACCTCTGGAGGTTATGGTGCGTTTGGTGAGAGTGATCTCAATGTTGAAGTGACTCAGAAGTTGTGGCTTGTCACCCGTTCCACTATCTGAACCACTGGGGTTGTTTGTTTCTTCGTTCGGAATATCAATAGAGGTGTCAGAGCTGAGCAATCTCCATTCTGTCTGTGCCATTATCCTGGTAGATGTATACATATTAACTGAGAAATTTGGTAAGCTTTTCCTCCCTTGTTATGCGCTGCTGTGATATGTATTTTACCTCGCCAGTAAAGTACTTCTGGAACGATATTAGGCACTCGTTAATAGAGTCGAGGTGCCACGGCTCTGCGCACAAAAGCGAAATCAGAGCCTCTTTGCTCATTGTATGCTGACTAGAATAACAGATATATTAAGTCAACAAAATAGGTTATCGCAGAAAGAGACAACAAGAGCCATATGTTGCTCGTTTGTTTGCTCGTAGCCAATCACATCATGCCGGGCCGTAGTACAAGAACGTCATAATTCATCAAACAGAGAAACCGAGCTCCGTGCATGTTCTATCGGCACCTATGAAGGGATTACCACAATCATATTCTACCTAATAATTGACAAGCCTATTGGCCAAGTTCGTATATACCGTGAGATGGCAAGGGCGGCCTGGGAGCGATTCCATCGCCTGTGACTTCGTGAAGCTCACGGCCGGGTGACAGCTCATGCGCCCAGCTCTGCTGCCCTGACATCTCATACTTCTCCTGGACGTAGGGTTCTGAGGTTGCGTCCGTAGGTTGCGCATCGCGACTTAGTTTCTTTGACCGGCGGTAGCCTAACACGAACCACGCGAAAAGCCCGATAGCGCATAAGCCTGCGACTGCGACGCCTACTCCGATACCGGCCTTAGCGCCGGTCGATAATCCATGTGACGTATGTGACGAATCGTTGTTAGGAACGGCCGTTGAGGTTTGGGGCGCCGGAACATGACTGGAAGCTACCACAGAAAGATCTGAACTGCGCCAATTCAGTCGTATCATCGGCGCGTAGATGACTTGTTCTGAAGTGGTTATAAGGGTGGTTCCGTCATCGAATGTACGAGTACTGTAGGTGGGTACGACAAAGGATTCGTAGTCGTTAGCATGGCTCGTACACCATGCCCTAAAAGTATCGATGGATGTGGCAGTATAGACACAAGTCTGTACCGAACCTGCGTGGCCGCATACGAAGGAGCTATAACCGTTTTTATTAGTGTTATCGTTGAAAGGGGAGTAACTGCTGTCGGCATTTTGATACTAACCTCGGGCAACACCCGGCTGCCGTCTCCCCTTCGACGAGGGTAAAGTCGAATTGCCAATTATACGCGCCCCCGGCCGTTGACTGACACGCAGTGGTATGACCATTAGGACACACAACACCAGGGGAGTAGAAGCCCTTTTCGATATCCCTTGAAGACGATGACCCTGGTGGCCAGCAAGCTGAATCGATTGTCGAGTAATGTAAAGGATTTAACACGTATGTAGAATACGTGGTCGTGTACGTGGTCGCGATTTCTTGGGTGTCCACGACGGATTGCCAGTCTGTTTCTGTAAACGTCACGAGTGTTAAAGGAGGATTTCCAGAGGTGCAGACAAGGCCCCTTGCAACAGTCAAATCAGCGGCCAAACAGTCGGTTGAGGATGGGCATAACACCATAAGACCACTGCATGTTTCTGGTTGTGTCCATTCCCTTGTAAGCGGGCCAAAATTCCCAGTTCTCGCCATAATAGGTTGTTCGATGGTTGAAATGATTCTCACGATTATACGTGCTCCAACAAAGGTAGTAAATCAAGCCAGGACTAGGCGAATTCAATTTTTAGCTCAAATTTCTCAAGAATACTCTCAATGACAGAATTAAGTAGCCTGCTCGTACGGTGGCGTATAGACAGTGGACTTATGTCGCATCACAATTTCCGAGGTCCTTATAGCAGTACCGGATGTCTCAAACGTACCTCGCCGTCGATTGGTAAACTACAAGCCACTTTGGTCTGGGGATGTCCATTCCGACTAGGTTCGCCATGCCAAGGGTTTTGCACATCATACCTAACTTTACATGACCCAGGGCTGTGATTTGAGTCTTGGGGGTTTGATTAAGTTGGGTAATGGGAGGGAGAATCTGCGGATATATGAGGCCAGATGGGAATAGCCGATTGAACGATATGATGAGTGAAAACACATGAAGTGGTCCATTAGGATTTATTAGGAGCTTACTGTGAATATTGGCAGATGAATGTGGCTGCGATGTATTGAAGCCACTTATGAAAATCTCACCCAAGGCCCGTTCCGCCTGACAAAAGCATCTATTCTCAATCAAACAGTGCGATTTCAATAGCTTACGGTTGCAGGAAACAAATCGACCCTAGAGCTTCTTCAACGTGCATCCACCTACCCGAAGCTTTACGGCTCTCAATGTTGACCGTATGCATGTTTGCCGACCCATCTTATACGATCTACGGAGCACGAGGCAGGGTTATGGCAAGTTGTTGAGGTGATGAGTATATAGACATCATATTACGATTGATTATTATATACATTTTTATGTACAGGTGATCTAACAATTGCATCAACGTCTAGCTGCATTTATTTCCATCCCCATCTTCTGTTGGGGTTTGCAGGCTCATCGAAAACCCAGTCTGTTGGTCTGCACTTAAAAATAAGTCAGGTCGAAGCTGGTGGGTCCGGTGTAGCTCTGGACGACGGCGTTAGGCTGGTTGGAGATGACGAGCTCGTCGCTGGGGATCAGGTGAGTGCCAGTCTGATTGCTGGAAGGCGTAACGGGCTGCGAGACGGTGAACTGCAGGCCGTCGTCGCCTCGGACGACGGAAAAGGTCCTGGACGATTGGCTGCAGGTGCCCTCCTCAACATCGGGCAGAGTGCCGTCGGTGTTAGCAGAGACCAGTGCGGTGCAGTTGACCCCGGTGGTCTCCATGGTGCCGGGCTGGATAACAGTGAAGGAGTACCTGCAGATGCATCTGTTAGAATCCCTGTAATGCGATGCAGAGGTGAGACATGGGCGCTACTTACAGGCACTGGGTGCTGTGGGGGATGCACCCGGCTGAGAATGAGGAGACCGAGAAGACGGTGCTCTGCCTGTTCATAACGGCGGCAGAGGCGGCGGCAGCGAAAAGGGTGGCGGCGGTGAACTTCATTTTGACTGATTTGGAGTCTTTAAGAGATGAGTTATTATTAAGATGGAAGTGAGATTGATGAGCGAGTGTGTGAGTGATTGATGTGATTGTTGGATGAGGCTCAAAATAAAGTCGAGTAATCCGGAGCCTTGGGATGGTTTATATAGTTGTCGCCGTCCATTTTGAAGTCTCATCGCAGGTGGAGCGGATGGTGTTGATCGGCAGAGCCAGCAGTGGTGGGGCTTGGGCTGGCTGAGCTGGGCATGAAGCTCATCTCGTATTCGGCGGGGTCGCGGATAACTTGCCCCCTTCGGCACTCGTAATGGCGGGTCGGCCGGTATTCTACGAGGGTTCTACCCCACAAATGCCCGTCATGCCGGCTAATAAAGGGTGTCAGTGATGTCATGGGCAAGGCGCTACGTTTGATCCAGCTCAAACCGGAAAGGCAACACCAAATCCACGAGGTCATTCGACTTCAACTGGTGACCGCCAACAATTGAAATTGTTTAATAGTGTCAAATTCAACTGGGTCTGTTGATCTGCACAGCCTAATTAACCAATTCTATAAGTTCAACAATGTAACTGGTCGCATTTTATGCTTGTGGAAATTTATCAGAGATGAGGCTATTCAGACATACATAAACCTCGCATCCCTTTGCTTTAATGAATGGCTGTTTCAACTTCCAGTTTCGCTAGCGCGACTTTTGGTTCAGTTTGAGTGAAGCATCAATCAAGACATATTAAGGTTAACCTGAGTCGCTTTGATCAAGATAGATCAAACCCTTGAGCTGAGTTGCATTAGTTACTCGCTTCCGCTTCCACATAGCATTCATTGATGGCCAGGCGGACTCGCAACGTTAAATGCCTGCAGGCTCTAGAAGGCAAGCTGCAGGCATGTTCATATGGCTTAGATAAAATGCACGGAGTCTGCCTGGCATCAATCTCGTGTAACGTGTAGGCTAATATTACTGATGTACTTATCTCGCAATTATGGCTGATTGGTGAGATTTCTGCAGTGGCAGCGGTTGTGCTGCGTCGTTTTTCTATTTCATTCTGAACCCCTCTCTTCCCATCGACGATTTCCTCCCTTAACAATCCTCAAAGCTGCAGTCACGATGAGCTTTGGATTCGGTATCGGTGATTTCATCACTGTAATCAAGCTGGTTGATAAGATCCGCCAGGAATTTGCGGAAGCCCCAGGAGAATTTGAAGCTATTTCAGACGAGTGAGTCCCTTTACGGAACGTGCGAAGACAATAAACCACTAAGCTATGATGAAGGGTCGAGAGCCTCTCTATCGTCCTTCGAAAAGTTGATAAAACTTGGTCTTACCACGATTTGGATGATAACCAGAAAACAGAGCTTTGGAATATTAGTAGCAGCTGCCGGAGCGTCCTTAACGACCTCGAGAAGGTTCTCGGTGGCTATAGCGGCCTAGATGTGAAGCCGGAAGGCATTCTCCAGAAGCGAGGGAGAGTGTGGGATCGACTTAAATGGAAACCTGACAATATACGTGACTTTCGGAATAGGATTATTTCGAATGTAACGTTATTGAATACATTCTACCAGCAAATTGCTGGAGATGGTCTTATCCAATTAGTACGAATGCAATACGACCAAGAGGATCAGACAATCCTCGACTGGCTTACTCCATTCGATTACGGCCCTCAACAGTCTGACTTCATTGGTAGACGACAGCCTGGCACTGGGCTGTGGTTTCTCGAATCGCCAGAGTACCAATTATGGCTGGGAAGCAAAGGTCGGACGTTGTTCTGTCCCGGGATTCCCGGAGCTGGAAAGACAATACTGACTTCAATTGTTGTCAACGATCTGTTTGAACGCTTTCAAAACGATATAGGCATTGGTATTGCATACTTATACTGCAACTTTAAGCGAAAAGATGAGCAACGCGCCACCGATCTCATTGTAAGTTTAATAAAGCAACTCTGCCAAGGTCGATTGTCGCTTCCAAGTAGCGTGAGAAATCTTTACAACCATCACATACCTCAGAGGACAAGACCTTCTACTGATGAGGTTTCAATGGTCTTAAAATCAATTTCTGCTACCTACTCGAAAGTCTATATTATCATTGATGCACTCGATGAATGTCAAATATCGGATGGGTGTCGAGATACGCTACTTTCAGAAGTGTTCGATCTTCAAAAACAGGAAACAGTCAATATTTTTGCGACGTCAAGGTTTATTCCAGATATCTCGAACTGGTTCACCGGTAGCATGTCGTTGGATATTCACGCAACTAAGGATGATGTGAGGATGTATTTGGAGAACCACATGAATCTATTACCTCGGTTTGTGCGTCGGAACCCAATGATGCAGAAGGAAATCGCAAGCACTATTTCAGATGCAGCAGATGGAATGTAGGTTTAAGTTGCCCACTTTATAGGAAGAGTTGCGTTCGAACTAATATGGGAGTTTAGGTTCTTACTAGCGCAGATCTATTTCCGTTCACTTCAAGGGAAGTCATCGATTGGCGTGATCAAAGACACATTAAATAATTTCTTGAACCAAGAGCACCGGTTAGACGAGGACCAAATGGCAATAGTTCTTACGGGTGCATATGAGAAAACCATGGAGACAATTATTGGGCTGGAACCAGACCTCAAGGCCCTTGCAACTCAGGTCCTAGCATGGATTACCTGCGCCAGAAGACCATTATCTGTCCTGGAACTGCAACATGCACTGGCAGTAAAACCTAGCAGCGAGGAATTTAACGAAGAATACCTTCCGGATATTGAAGTGATGATGTCAGCGTGTGCTGGACTAGTAACTATCGATGAAAAGAGCGGCATTATTCGATTAGTCCACCATACAACACACGAATACTTCGAGAAAACACAGGCTCACTGGTTTCCGGGTGCGCATCTTACGATAACCAGAACTTGTACTACATATCTCTCTTTCCCAAAATTCGCGAGTGGGGCCTGCGAGACCAACAAAGAGTTTGATCAACGACTCGATTCAAATCCCTTTTATAACTACGCTGCTAGTAACTGGGGCCATCATGCTCGGTTTACCTCGCTGTGCGACAATGTTCATTCGTTTCTTAGGAAGCGAGGCTATGTTGAGGCATCAGGACAAGTAATACAATTAACTCATAAAAGCTACCGTCAATGGGACCACGCTCCAGAGGGCATAACAGGGCTCCATCTAGCTTCTTACTTTGGCCTAAGCGATACATTAAACCTCATCGTAGACGAATATAATGTTAGCGCTATGGACTGCTGTGATCGGACGCCTCTTTCATGGGCAATAGAGACGGGGCAAGAGGACACCGTCTCGCTACTTCTTGAGAAAGGTGCTGACATTGAGTTAAGGGACGAATCAAGGGTTGCCAAGCTACTATATGATGCAACATGGAATGGAAATGAAGCTATACTCTGGCTATTGCTTAAAGGAGGTACTGATATTGAAGCTAGAAATAACTTTGGTGACACGGCATTGTTGAGTGCCGTTAATTATAGCTCTATATCTGCCGTGGAGCTTCTTATCAAGGCAGGCGCCAATATCGACGCCAAAAATCCGTACGGCCGGAATTGTTTATTTTACGCTGTATGTCGAGATATGGCTTTTATCTATCTGCTCCTCAAGGCAGGGGCCGATATCGAAGCTCAAAGCGATTCCGGGACGACACCATTGTTATGGGCTGTATGGATAGGGTTTGAGTATATGGTTCGGATACTTTTAGAGGAGGGCGCTAATATTGAAGCTCGGAAGAAGTACACTAACTGGACACCCTTATGGGTAGCGGTTAAGAAAGACAACATAGCGATAGCCCAATTGCTCCTGGAGGAAGGAGCTAATACCGAAGCTAAAGATGGAATAACTGGGTTGACACCACTTTTATGGGCCGTGCAGGATCGGTCATGGCCCAACAATGTCGTCCCACTCCTGTTAGAGGGGGGTGCTAATATCGAAGCCAGAGACCCTCACGGGCGGACATCATTATGGATGGCCGTGCACAAAAGCAAGAGGCGTTGGGTCTCGTTGCTCCTTCAGGAAGGGGCTGATATAGAAGCCCAGAGTAACTCTAGCTGGACGCCATTGTGGATAGCAGTTAAGGATAACAACATAGCTATGGTCCAGCTACTGCTTGAAAAGGGAGCTAATATCGAGGCTAAGGATAAACATACCGATCAGACGCCGCTATGGGTAGCAGTAAAGGGTAATTCCGAAGCTATGGTAAAAGTGCTCCTGGAAAGGGGTGCTAATATCGAGGCGAAAGATGGAGATAGTGGTTGGACGCCGCTTTTATGGGCTGTATGGAACGGCTCCAGGCCTATCGTCCAGCTGCTGCTAGAGGAAGGTGCCAATATCGAAGCAACGCAAAATCACGCTGGCTGGACGCCGTTGTTCGTCGCAGTATATGAGGAATCCGAGGACATAGTCAAGTTACTACTCGAACGCGGCGCTGATACTGAAGTTACGGATCAGTGTGATGGCTCAACGTTATTATCCGAGGCAGAAAGGGGGTCGAAGGCTATACTCCAGTTGATATTAGAAAGACATACTGACAGGTCTTGGCTGGCTGGAAGGAACAGTTGTAAATTTATCGTTGTTTGATTTTAATCGCGAAATGACGCAGCAATGAGATGTTAGGTAGGCGTTAATGCTAAGGCAAACAATGGACGTGAAGGGAGACACGACGGAGCGGATGCCATCATACATCTACCGGCAGTAGTCCCTGTTGACAATATACAAGATATATAAGGGATTGGTATGCAACCTCTAGTATCCGGGCTGATGGTGAAACTGCCTAAGCTTACAGTCTATCAACGCAAAGTATCTATATAACGTTAGGCAAGACATAAGGAATAAACAATCACCCCTTTTCTAAGAACCCATAGAACCTTAATCTACTTCTCCAACTGAGCCTCTACCTTTATATAGACATATGCTAATAGCGTCGAACCATCCAAACCGTATGGTATCATATAGGTTAAATCCCTTTTACTTTTTGGCTAACAGTCGAGGACCTACTAATTTGATCCGCGAGAAAATGATAAAAGCACCACCCTGCGATCGTTAGTTCATAGTAGAGAGACATTGTATTAGCAGTGCTTACCATGAGCAGTGAAACACCACAGAAAATCTTGAGACCGGAGTAACCACCGTTCTGCGCCGTCACGATTGCTCCGGCGATAGGGCTGCCAAACAAAACGCCGAACGAGGAGAAAGCATACAGCGCACCGACACGAAGGCCGAGCTTCTGGACGTCTGAAATGGAGGCCACCAAGGCAGGAATGATCGCCAACGTCAAGCCAGAAGCGAAGCCATAAAGCACCGCAAACACGATGATGGGTGCAGCTGAGGCAGCTGGAAGCCACAGCGCAAGGCTTATGATTCCCGAGAATAGCGTGAAGACAATGCAGACGTTGAAAACTCCGTAGACGTCCCCAAGATGAGCGGGCAAGATCCTTCCGAAGATACTCGCGGCGTTGATGATCGAGATAAGATAGTTCGTGATGTTTTCTTGCAGGCCTGCTTCCTTCGCCTGGACGATGATGAAGTTGAATGGTAGGAAGGCTCCGAAATAAACGAAGAACGAGCCGATGGCGAGAAGGAGGAAGGGTAGTTCCGTGAAAGGAACGTAAAGTTCCTTAAATGTGAATGGCTTTCGAACGGGAGGGAGGCGGGACTTGATGGCTATGTTACCGAAGATGAGAAGCCCGAGGATGAGAAATGCCGTGATACGCATGGCCCACCCGAAGCCAACGTCCACGATTAAGTGCTGGACCATGATTGGGAGTACGACACCGCCGAGACTGGATCCAGAGACCATTATGCCAAACGCGAGGGCTCGGTGCTTCTTAAACCAAGTTCCTGCGGCGGCAATGGCTGGAAAGCGTTAGAAAGGGGTTCTACATTGATGAGTGTCACGCATTTGCTTACTGGGATAGAACAAGAAGCTAGTTCCAATTCCGCTAACGACGGATTGGGCAAGGAAAATTTGATAGTACTCCTTAGATATCGAGACCATCATCAATCCGAAAACCTGCAGAACAGATCCGAAGAGCAGAGGCCATCGTGGTCCATAGTTGTCAGTGGTCCTACCAGAAAACAACCCCTAAAATAAACGCCAATTAGGACGATACAAGTCAAAGATGTGTATCATGGACCTACGAAGAAGAATAGCATGAAGGATTCCATTGCCGGGATCCATGCCACAGAGCTAGGCGAATAGGATGCAAGTTGATTGGCTTGGTAGTAGTCCTGAAAAACACCGATGCCTAGTACGCTCATCAGCAAGATGCCTCATCAGCATCCAAAGCGTGTGTCCATACAGTTTACCCAGCCAAAGCTTGAAAAGATAGTACAGAATCCGCCGGCAATGCAGAGCCAAGCATCGAAGCCGCCATCCGGGAATGCGTTCGGATCGGGTCCGGCAGGAGTTGCCTGTTGCGTTTCATAGGGTTTCGGTTCGGAAAGGTTTCCATTCTCGAGGTTATCGACCGCCGACTTCTCGGCATCGCGGTCGCTGGACTCCTCGTGGGATATGGAGGTTCGAGAACTAATATCCGCATTTGAATTCATTATGACCTGTAAAGGTGATGAAGTGGTTGATGGTGAACGGAGAAAATGATTCCGAACTACTACACTACATATGTACAGATCTTCGAGCTCCCCAAAGAATTATTTTACCTAATCCCGGATCACGGCAGGCCCTTCTTGCGTCTTCGCAGAGGCATACCTGCTGGGGTTTATATCGTCGGATATAAGAGGCAGACTTCCCAATACGGTATCATCTTTCGTCAAAAATGCTTGGCGCTAGTAACTACCGCGCCAGAAGGCGGTAGAACAGGGGTATGTCAGTAATTGGTAGGAATCAGAATATTACGTGGGTCACTAACGCCGTCAGGGTCCCCTTTACGGCCCTAACATAAAAGAATAGGGAATATGTATTTGTAATGCGTCTAGATATCTACATGTGTCGCGCTTCTTCGGACTATTTCGTCTTCAATTCGGTCTGTATCGCCTTTGGATTTATAAGGGTGGAATCTGGCGAGGTGGAGACGGGGGTAGACCCTCCTGAGAGAAGCTTAGACGAGCTCAATCTCGCATAGTCTTGCTCTTGCTTAGATCTTGATGAAACCCAACCAACGGCTTATCGATATCTGTGAACGTCATCAGCGCCAACCCCCAACGCGTACCTGGCCCTTCCATCTTGTGCATGTTTTGCAGCCACGATGCCTCTCGCTCGTGGCCCGGGTGCAAGCGAAAGAACTGTCGAGCGCTCCAGGCTGGATAGGTAGTCGCGTGGCCACCGTATGTTCCCATCTCAATCCGATGCATATACTCCAGCGATTGGCATACGTTGCGTGCCATTTTCGCTCCCTCCTCTCGGATATCTTGTATTGAACGACTCTCGCCTGCTTTGGGTATCGGGATGTTCTGGCTCGACGCTTCCTGCGACCCTGCCGTAACTGTCGCGGCGATCGTATCGGCTTGAGATAAAAGATGTTGGAGCGTGATGCGATGACCTAATTTGGCTTCGACAAGGTCGTGAATTTGGATAACATTGCTATATAGCTGAGTGATGACCGACCAGCACATGATGGCAGGGACGGCAACAACGAGCGATTCGAACTCGAAGCAAAATGGAAAGAGTCTGTTCGAAAGATCGACGTCAACCGGGTTTGTTACGCGACTCGGCACGGACCAAACTCGAAGAGATGTGGAAGCTTCCCAGCATTCATCAAGCCACGACTCAAAAAACGTTGCCATAGCTAAGAAAGCCCGCATGAGAGCTGCTGACTCGTTTAAGAGAGTATCTTCGTTGGTAATTGATGATAGAGCAACTGCCTGCTCGAGGATTGCAGGGATGTCTGCGGTCATCTGAAATACCTCGTCGAGAGGACCGTTGAGCTTGGACTGAGTCATAATCTGTCGCAGTACGTCGTTATCAAGGATTTGAGCTTTCCGTTTCGTCAAAGCTTCGAGGACCTGCCAAAGCATTAGAGGGGGTGTGAGCTGGAGGTAACCCAGACAGACTTACGCAGAGGAGTCTCATACGCGAGAACAAGTGCCGCCATGCTGGTGTACTCGTCGTCTCCGGATCGCGCAGCCGTAGAACATCCGCAATACCATGTGAATGAACACTCCAGCCATTTGAAACAGGGCATACAAAGAGCTGGGAGTCTTCTGTCAGCAATGTATACTTCGAGGAGGTCGCGACTTATGCAGTCCTGCCGCATCTCCATACCTCACATGTTGATAGCACTACTATAGCCGCTAACGTTTCTTCTTGAGACCGCTTCTCCGGGTCATCCAGATCAGCATGGAGGTACCGCAGAGCCGTATTGTATTGGTCGAGACACTCGTAGAGCGAAGCGCTGCCCGTTCCAGTGAGATGCAGCTGGGAAAGACAGAACGCGAAGAGCGAGGTGTCTAGCGACTTGCTGGGCTTCAGTAGATCTGATAAGCGGTATGCCCACGAGAAGCTCCCCTCCGTGGTGGAGACTGGCAGCTTCGGAAGATACGTAACCTCCAATAGCTTGACAGCGTACTTTCGGAACTCACAGCAGTTATGCCGGGACTCGGAGAATAGATGATGCAGATCAGCCTCTGACGTCGGGGACGTTGGGTCAGCTGAGGCGTCTTTCAGCTGCCGCAGCGCCCTCCGCTCGGCTAGCACCGACGGCGCGGTAGTCGACGAGCTTGAGGGCGTCCTATTGATAAAGATGAAGTCTCGATCGTAGCCTGTACATGTTCGTTTCGCCTTGACGCATTTCCGGCAAACAGGCCGTCTCATGTCGCACTAATGAGAAGGGTTTCATCAGCAAACTCCCAGCGGTGCGAGTGCTAGCAGATAAGTGGACCACGTACTCGGAGTCTCCTTTGCCTGCAAGTATGGCAAGCCTGCGATTTCCCAGCAATGCCAACCATCTCAACCCACAATTCAACAGTTATCCCGAAGAAAGGTATGGGAGAAAGGCGGCCTGGGGATGCATCGCGAAAAATTGCTACATATACTGCCCAAGTTTTATGATAAGTCATTTTGCGCCCGTCGACTAAGCAAGCCCATAAGATCTTACTCTCGCCGCTTAGGTAAGCAGACACAGGGGCTAACCACCATTACGAACTTCATAGCTGCGAAGTCAACACAACATGTCATCATGTTACAATAAGCCTCCTGGCCTCCCTTATGTCTAGTATGCATGCTGCAAGCCCCTTAGCTTAATTTCAAATTTTGAATCGGTTATACTACCTTACATGGGACGGCAAACTAGGTACCACTCATACATACACAGAGATTCTAAATCATCTATATGAGTGTTTGACCTCCAGTCACGAACTGTATGAAATAATGTGACTGAGGTAATGGCGTGTGTAGCTTGGATTTGTTCATATCGTCCAGGTGATGAAAAACTTCCTCGACAATGTTGTCAGGTCTTAGCCCTTGGCCACTCAGGTTGGGACGTGAGCCTGTTGCTTGATAGCACCGCATTCTTTATTTTCGTCTTCTATGTGTATTCTCATGCAGTTGTTAGGTAGTTATTAGATTTCCTAGCTCTTCGTGTAATAATGTAACTTGCTTCTCTCATCCCATGATTGATCTCATGACGGATACATCGGTTGGGCAGATGAAGTAACAAGCAAGACCCTGTTATTAAAAGAATCGTATAAATATCGAGCGATTCCTGTTTCTACAGGTTGTACTTATCTTGCTGTCTCAGTATAATCAAGTACACCCTTCAACCGAAAGCAAAACACAACTCTCATAAACCTTTACACTACAAACACATCACATATCACTCCACTTGCCATCAGCCTTACCACACTATGCCTCTTATGTCGAGCGAGTATACATCGATTGGCGGCCACCCGGAGGGTAGCCAGTCCGAAACGAGCCACGAATCAGTCTCATACTATTATACAATTAGCGAGATGTTGGCAAACCAGGGCATCAACAACAGGCCGGTTCCCATGTGGAAGTGGTAAGGACCAACAATTTTTTTGTATCGGTGTTTGAAGGCACCCTGGAAGAATCTTCTCACAGACCAACCTTGGCGTGCTTAGGTAGACTGGGCTAACTTATATATCCTAATAGCTGCGCATGCAAAGAAGAAGAGCACCCCGAGTGTGTCTACCAGTGCGTGGGCTGCGGACACAAGAGATGCGACAAGTGCACCGTATTTGAAGAATAGATTATTTGTTAGCTTTGCTAGGATCGTGGGAGGAGTATTGGAACTGTTAGGGGCTTAAATCTGAGCTTCAGCAACTATGTAGCCAGATTTAGAGCCCTAAAGCTGTTGTTTTGGGGATTTTTTGCTTTTCGTTGCCACAGCTAGTTAGATAGACCGAGTCGTGATGCACATGGTGTCGAAGAAGGGAAAGTACCTCGAGGACCTACCCCTTTGGTCAAAAAGAAACCACACATGTACCTAGTCAGGTACCTAGCATAAATCGACGATTTTCTTTTCCAGCAGCCTGACCTCAACATGATTGAGCTTACTACCAAGACGTAAAGTTCGATGTCATGCCGTTCTTCTTGCTTTGTAGCTCCTAAGAAGTCTTAACGTAATTGCCTACCAACACGTCATCATACTTGATATTGGGTTTGTTTCTTAATATCCCCATGGTGAGCAGCTGCACAACGGCGGGTAGATGTCTAACATATTCCAGTCCGGAGCGAATAGCAAATATGTTCTAACCAATCCTATGCCCACGAAGACTCCGAGGAAGGGTCACAGACCTCGACCGAAGGTGGAATGGAAGTGGTCATTGCCAATACCATCACCACCATTATCCAGAAAAATTTCGCCACAACCGATGTGGGAAGTGTGAAGTTACTATAATGATAAATGTCTTGTTAGGTAGTTACCTGGGTACATTGGTCCTTGCTGTTCGAAATTCGCACATATACATATCTCTGTTTGTAGGGATACCTAATATGGCTACCAGTGCTCGTCACTCTAGAGGTGACGAAAGAGGCGGGTGTTCCGGTACAATAGGATAGCTACGCGTACGTCGTGGACAAGGTTCTTTTCTTCCCTCAAGATTAATTGCCCGGTGTCACTGGTTATTCAGGAGCGTAATACGTCACGCGTAACATTAGATAAGTACTGTGGATTATCTGGCTCGAGGCCTGAGTCAAACATGAGAACAGCTAGGATAGTTAAGTCAAATGCATGCACTCTCGACTACCCAGCTACTGAATCATCAGGTGATGTGCACGTTTTCATGACTAATATTGTTACGTAGACTAATACACTCTTCGTCCTCAGGGACCCCCCTCAGAGGAAATCCTGACGAGAATGAACCGCAGACCGCCGTTGATGCATTTTTCCAAGCTTCGCCGCCCCTAGTGGAAACCCTCATGAACTTTTTATTTTCCCTTGGTATTACACGTAGCGTGAAACGATTGCATTATTGATGTTGCGCCGTCGTAGCAGTTTGTGAGTAGAAATTTGAGAGTATGTGAACACGGATAGGTCTTTATCCCATGATCATTCCCTTCATTCCTGCGAGATCACCTTCTTTCGCGGCAATTTCGAAGTAACCGTAAATGATGCTGGATTTAGTTAGTATATAGCTTAGATCAATAATGTGGGTTAATTGCTTACGTGACGGCAAGAAGAGTACCAGTACCGGAGCCAAGAGCTCCCATAAGATCACTGGCGACGGAGAGGGCACCAATGCACGCACCACCGAAAGCGGCGGCGGTAGGAATGATGCGCTTCAGCTCCTTGTACATGCTCTGGTCACGGTGACCAGCCATGACTAGACCCTGATCCTTCAGCTGCTTGGCAACATCACGAGGGCTGGAACCCGAGACCTCAATCCAAGTCTTGGAGAAGATGGCACAGGCGCTCAGCATGTAAGTGATGTACACGGCGGTGTGGATGGGATCGAGAAGAGCGTCGCGGAAGTTAAGCGGGGGAGACATGTAGTAAACAAGGCCCGAGATAGCGGAGAGCTGAGCGGATCCTTCCCTCGCTTCCCAGACACCGAACATGCGGACAAGGAGGTTCTCGGAGAAACGCGAGTATAGCATCTGACTAATAAGGAAGACGTTGGAGGAGAGGGCGGACTGCAACATGATGGGCATGTTGGAGGTGTAGAATAGGCGGACGGGGTAGGAACCACGAGCACCACGCTGGCGGGAAGACTTGACGGGAATCTCGACGCGGAAGCCCTGGAGGTAGATGACGGCGGCGAAGACGGCGAGGGTGGCGAGGAGGTTCATGATGTTGGGGAGGTTCTGCCGATAGAAAGCCTCCTGAAGAGCACGCTGCTTGTTGGGCCAAGTCATCAGGAGGTGGAAGAGGGCAATGACAGCGCCCTCGAACTCAGGACCACGGCCAGTGTTGATCGAGGTAGGAGAGAATGCCTTCCACATGATAGACTCGCAGATGTTGGTGGCAATGAAGAGGGAAATACCACTTCCGAGACCGTAGCCCTTCTGCAAGAGCTCGTCGAGCAGAATGACGATCATACCGGCGACGACAAGTTGGAGGATCAGGAGGAAGACAATACCAGCGCCGAGGTCGGACGGGGGGCCGTAGAGACCAGTGAAGACGTAGACAGTCGCGGTACCGGCAGAGAGGATGAAAGCGAAGAGCTTCTGGGCGGTCTGGTAAAGCTCGCGATCGGACTTGAGATCCAGGTTGACGTCAATCATGTGGGTACCAGCGAGGAGCTGGAAGACCATGCCGGAGGAGATAATCGGCGTAATACCCAGTTCCATCAGTGTTCCTCGATTACTCGCCATCATCATTCTCAACCAGTATAGGGGGTCGGAGGTGTCGGAAGACACGATACCGTAAAGGGGCATCTGGCTCATGACCAAGAAGATCAACAGCGTGAGACCAGTCCACATCAACTTTTGGTTGAAGGGAACTTTGGTCTCAGGCTGCTGAACCTCGGGCAGGAAGGCCACGAAGGGCTTTACCAGGTCGAGGAACCGCACTGATAAGAACACGTTAGCTATTTTCGAGACTCAATGGCATGGGTTTGGACGCGTCGCAAGCTCGGATGAACTCGTAGAGGTAGCTGAGCTAGGCATGAGCAGGATGGAGGCGAGTGAATCAACTTACGGCTACTCATGATGATGGTGTATCAATAGGAATTAACAGGGATAAAGGAGAAGGTAGAAAGGAAAGAAGACGTAGTTCGGCGACGAATGGCCGTCGTTAATAATGATCGAGGTTCGTCGCGATGCTGTTGTCGAAGTGAATTAAAAGGAGAGGAGGAGAGTCGCAGCAGATCTGGCATCAAAAAAATTCCCCCAAATTGAACTATGTGTCCCTTATGCGATAGGTGGAGTAAGCTTGTAGAGTAGCGCCTGCACGTGACCCTTTTTAACGGATATCCCTGCCACCTGAAAGGGGGTGATAGAAGACCCTTAGAAGCTTGGACTGGAGCTGGTTGGAGCTAGGCCTAAGCTGGAAGGAGGTTCAGCCGGAACAGCAGCTCCACAGCCACACTTCCACCTTGCAAAACCCTAGCTATGGCTGGTGGATTTAAGCTTAATTTGCTACTGGCTATCAACCAAACCATCAGTTGTCGACTCTCGAACTTAACTCAGATTTATACTCCTTACACCTTCAAAAATTTGAGACAACTAAGAAAAGATGAATTGATGTTATCGGTGTTTCTCTGAACCATTTCTATCTATGAAATTTATCGGTTTATGCTGCCATTTAGACGACAAGTCGCACGATTTATTATCGATAGAAATGTTCGCAAAATGGCCACTGCAGGTACCCCCAAGGAGCCCCTTGTGGCCATCTTGGGAACAACGGGCACAGGAAAATCCGATGTCGGTTCTATCTTTCACATACTCACTCTCAGGGCATCTTCAAAGCTGATGCTGATTGTAGCTTGCCGTAGAATTGGCCTGTAGATTCAACGGCGAGATCATTAACGCCGATGCCATGCAAATGTACAAGGGACTGCCAATAATCACCAATCAGCTTTTAGTCGAAGAACAACGAGGCATTCCGCACCATCTGTTGGCTACCATTGATCCCAATGAGCCGACATGGACGGTTGATGACTTTGCGCGTGAGTCGAGTAGGCTGATCTGCGATATCCGACGTAGAGGGAAGCTTCCTATTGTAGTAGGAGGTACGCATTATTATATTCATGCTGCCCTTTTCCACGAAAGTTTAGTCGGATCCCAGGCTGCCAATGACGATAACCTGCAGGCACGACCTCAAGAAGAGATCATATCACAGTTTCCGATTCTCAACGGTCCTACTGTCACCATGCTGCAACGTCTTCGAGAGGTAGATCCTGTCATGGCGGATCGGTGGCACCCCGATGATCGGCGAAAAATCAAGCGTTCCCTCGAAATATTTCTCACCACTGGCAAGCGGGCATCGGATATATATGCCGAACAACAACAATCCAAGGCACTGACTGGCTCAAGCAGAGGTCCTTGGCAATCACTGATGTTCTGGGTCTACACCGAGCCTGAGGTGCTGAAGGAACGCCTGGACAAGAGAGTGGATAAGATGTACGGGAATGGGCTGATGGATGAAGTAAGGAGTCTGCATAGAAGTCGACAGCTGCGGTCTGAGCAAGGAGACCCTGTGGACCTCACCCGGGGAATATGGCAATCTATCGGGTACAAGCAGATGGAACCCTTTCTTGAAGCTGAACGAGATGGCAGCAGTTCAAGCCGGATAGATCATTTGAAGGAAGCCGGTCTAGAAGAGATACGAATTGCGACGAGACAATACGCAAAGTATCAGCTGCGATGGATTCGACGTAAGTCGATCCCCGTAATCAAGGAGCACGGCGCAATGAATCACCTGTTCTTATTGGACAGCTCCAATGCCAACACCTTTCCGGTCGACGTACTTGCACCCGCAGCGGATATTTGTCAAAAGTTCCTCGACGGTCAAGCTCTGGTCGGACCGACTGATGTGTCCAAGACCGCAAGCGAAGTGTTGGTGGCCTTTGAGAAGGACAGCGCGCCATCGGAGTCAATATTCAAGGTCAGAACCTGCGAGGTCTGTAACATGACCTTGCAATCCGAGGACCAATGGGAGAAACACATCAAGGGGCGAAAACATCGCGGGGCTCTTCAGAAAAGGAAGAAGACCGCTCTCGTCCCGTATGATTCGGAGAAACCGGAGGTGCCCTCATTGCCTGAACCTTGTTTTGACAGTATTACCTGATGCGATGTTGTGTTACACGCGGTCGATCAAGACGTATCCCCGCATGGCAGATGCGAATGGCAGACCATATCCTTCACCGGCCTATATTGCAGTATATGCAGGACGGAACGGTCCCTCTTTAATTTGAGGCTCAACACTTTACCGAGCTCGCTTAATGCCTGATTGCAGGTGACGTTTACGATGCGACGGCCATCGTGGGCATGCGTCGACCCGGTCCCCGGTTCCAATCGGGTTAAGGTTATCGTCGTCCAATTGGCTCTAGTGGATACCGGGATATACCTCGGCTTGAGTTAACACAGGCTTAAGCTCTTTAGCCGCTTACCTCATAAGTATCCCTAGTTTGCCTTAGACCAGTTATAAAATGAGGGACTTCACCCAACCTAACCTCTTGCCAGATCTCAGGTTGCTTGAAGTTGTGGGGATATTGTTATAGTTATTGTTGGTTTCTGGTTCTGTTCTATCATTCTGTCGTTTTCGATCATCATGCCACCTGCGGCAAGTATTCCGCGGGGCGTGCTGAACGCGGATGGTCTCCGTGTATACTCCGGTTTAAGCCGTGGTCTTGGCCAGTCCTCTGCGGCAGCACCAAGAGGCACTTCTATCCCATTCGTTTTCCAACGTGGAATCAACTTTCACTTGCACCCTCGTCGACGCCTCGCTACAGGAAATGTCAGTGTGTCAAAGCTCCGACCACGAGTCAGATCCGATCAGATTGCCAGCGGTAATAAAAGGGGGCTGGCAAGCCAGGCAGAGTTAAGAGCGGATGCCTATGATGACCTTACCACGAGTACGGGCAATCCGTTGATTCAGTTGGCTAATGATACAACGATTCACCTTGGCTATCCGGGGCAAGAAAAGCCCGTGGTCTTGGATCGGCACTGGCTACGTGATGCTTGCGAGTGCGATATTTGCGTAGACCCCGACTCAGGCCAGAAGAATTTCGGTACTTGCGATGTACCGGCCGAAATCCCCATTGAAGAGATCTCTAGAACAGAGGACGGTGGGCTTGAGATTGTCTGGGGAAATGACTTTTTAACCCCTGGCAATCATGTATCCCGCTACTCGGCTGCCACGATCCAGACTCGTGCACAGCGAGCCCTCCAGCCTGACGAAATTCGGTTGCCCACCCGAACGCTATGGGATAAACCCATCTTTGAGCGAGATCATCTTATGCTCGACTATCAGGAGTGGATGGCGGGCGGACAGGGGTTCCTTTCTGGATTACATCGACTTCACACTCATGGGCTCCTCTTTCTGCGCAACGTGCCCAAATCTGAGGAGTCGGTCGTTTCCATTGCCAACCAGATGGGCAACCTACAGGAGACTTTCTACGGCAGGACTTGGGACGTTCGTTCCAAACCGAAGGCAGAAAATGTGGCCTATACAAGCTCCTTCCTCGGTCTGCACCAGGATTTGCTGTACCTGAGAGACACGCCTCGTATCCAGCTCCTGCATTGCCTTGAAAACACATGCGAAGGAGGTGAATCCATGTTTAGCGATGGCGCCAGAGCTGGCCACCTGATCAAAGTCGGATCACCGAACCATTTCGACTACTTAATAAACAAGCGACTCCGGTACCATTACAAGAAGCACGGGAACCACTACGAAATGAAGCACCCAGTTCTGAGCGAAAATCCAGGCATAATCTTCTGGTCGCCTCCGTTCCAGGCCCCCACTCAGCAGTTCGAGAAGACGGAGGGAGGCTCCAGATCTCATCGCAAGTGGCTGGCGGCGGCATCCGCATTCCGGCGGCTCCTCGAAGAAGACCAGTGGATGTACGAGTACAAGATGCGGCCGGGCGAGTGCATGATCTTCGATAATCTGCGCGTCCTGCACGGGCGGAAGCAATTCAACACGGCCTCGGGAAGCAGATGGCTCAAGGGAGCGTACGTGGCGGACGATGTGTTCAGGAGCAAGCTGGCTGTGCTCGGCCCTCAGCTCATGGTGCTAGGCGAGGGTGATGAGGCGCCCTTGGAGTATCAGGCTAAGCGACTTCAAGACAAGTACAATGTCCAGGGTGAGAGCGGGATATAGATGCGTTTAGGAAATGGTTGATGCTTTTTAATGAGTGGGCATTGCTACAATTTACGATATATCAAAACATCGCAAAGGCTTGGATACCTGACTTCAGGTGGTAGTATCGAAATGCCATTCGAGCCCTTGTTCCGGTTGCAAATTCTAGACGACTGTAAGCTTTAATATCGTCGTTTCTATCATAACCTTCCCCATCTCGAGTAATACTACCGCAACGCGCCGAGAGGCCAATGCACTCTTTCAGTGTTAGAATACATCTACCAATCATTGATGCATCCCTCAAGACAGTCTACCTCTCCACCATGACGTCGCACGACGCCATAATTGTGAATTTGACGTTGGTCCAAGTCCAAGCGATCCTGCTCTTCTCTTCGTCGGACAGGCTCCAGAGGTCCTCGGAGCACTCCCTCAAGAACCCAACCAAACGATCCTCGAAGCACCTGTTCAGCTCCGCCTCCTTCCGCTCCAGCGACATGGGCACGAGCTCAACGCCGACCGTGCGCCCCAGGCGCGCCCACGCCCCGTGCAGCTCGTAAATGTCCGGCAGTAACTCTAGTGCGTCGGCGAAGAACACGTAGCCGTAGCAGTCCCGGAGTGTAATGTTCGCGTACGGATCTATCGCTAGCCTCTGTGCTAAGACGTTCGGCCCGCCGCGGTGGCCGTCGTCGAAGATGGGTCTTTTCCGCTTGCGCGATCGGCGGTAGCTAGCTATTAGTGTGCTGTGAGGGTGCAGTCTATCCACATCGTGGGGTGCATCGGTCTTGATTCGTCCCTTTTTTGCGGCGTGCTTGGGTGCTGGTGTTGATGGTGGTGATGTGGCTGGCGGCGGGGACGGCGGGTGTACTTTGACAGTGACGGCTGCTTTGGTGGTGTCTGAGTCATCCGAGTCTACGAGATTCAGTCGGTGTGACGTCGCTCCCATCTCAGCACCTGGACACATGAGAAGGATATTGTCTTCCGTAAAAGCGATAGCTGCTATTGTGTATCCCTGCTCGTACGTTGAGATGAATGATGGTAGTATAATCCGATAAGTAAGCGTGCTATTCGACGGCCGCCTTTATGATTGGCGATGATGATATCCAAAGCCCGGCAAAAACTATCTATGAAACTACCCAGAACTTCGCTGTGTAGAAGAAGCAAGTATTGGAAATAGAGCAGTCTGCCAAGTAGCGGATGACGCTGAACAAACCTGTACCTCTCCACGTCAGGAACGATCGCTAATTAGGTTCTAGACCACTTGCTCCTTCTTGGAATAATTAAATGATGGCTTTTTTGTCTCTGAGTGCGACTTCGTGATCCTTGTCATAGGATACGTCACTGAAATTCAGGCTTCCAGCACGCCTACCATAAAAAGGGGAGAGTAGTGTCATCCTTATACCGCGTACCTGACGTTAAAGCTCTTACTGACTGTACACTCATCCGAATCCACCCCGAAATCTCTACTTCCATCACTTGACCATTATAAATCGTCCATCCCTTTCCATACCTTCTGGTACTGCCCCCGTAGCTCCTTCAAGTTCTACACCTCTAGTCGAAACTCGTCTATCAGATAATCTAGACCCAGATCCTCACATATTCATGGCCGTGGTATGCATTCCTCGGGTGATTTTAATTCGACTTATTCGCTTTCATAATCTGGAATAGTCTTCCAGCGTATGCCTTTCGCCTGCTGAAATATACCACAGTAGAATCGATTCGCATAGTCCGATGCGTTTTCTGTTTTAGCGAATTGATTTCTTTTCCGGAATAAAAATGGCACGAAACAAGAAGTGAGGTCGACGTGCTTTATGTCGAGTATTTCTCTTATAGAATGCTCCCTTATTGCTGTTATAAATCCAGCTCAAATGAATGTCCAATGCCGGCCGTCAAGTCCAGTCCCTCCTCGGGCTTCGTCTTCCCAATTCACTCATCTGTTTTCCCTCTCGGTTCCTGCGTTTATTCCTATCCCTTCTCCTCCTCCTCGAGGTCCATCAAGGATTTACGCCAGTTATCCTCTCTCTTCTTTTTCACGGCTAATTCCTTTTCGCGTTCATCGTTCTCTTTCTTGAGTTTATCGAGTTCCTGGGATCTACTCCACTGCCACCATTTTCTCTGCTCGTCTTCCAGGTTTGATATCTCTATGACCGCCGCTGAAATTTCCGTTTTCAGTTTATTGATCTCGGTCTCTACTTCGTCGCTTAGTCTCTCAAGCTCTTTGCGAGCGGACATGGTGATTGACGTTTGAATACGGCTTCTTAGAAATTTAGTAAGTTTTCAAGTAATTCGTTGTGTCTGTCCCTACCTAGGTCTCGAGGATGGTTTAAAACTAGGATAGGTGCTTGGTAGCTTTGGATTTCGTTTTGGTATTTCAATGTTGTCAAAAGTGCGGCTAGGGCGAGTTTGTTGTTTTTGACTTGGTTGGATATCTGCGGAGGATGGGATGGGCCCTCTGGATTGGGGGAAGCGTCCAACTCTTATAGAAGAACCGAACTCTCATACAGCCAGGATATATTCTCAATGTTGGAATATTGACGTATGTATCTCCTGGGGTATTGCTCTGTCTCGATTCTCTTTGTGGCGTTTGTGGGAGTCCAGTCACGGGTATACAGTTTTCATGTCTTAATTACCCCCTTGTCACAACTGACTCGAGTTAATCTATACCTGGACATTCATAAGAAATAAACTGTTCGTGACTAAAGAAACTTAACGTCAGTATAGATTACCTGGGCCCATCTTCGGCGTACATAGTAAATATTGAAGCACATCGTCACATATTATTAGTTCATCATGAAAATGTACCTCTTTTCTTAAAATATTTGGTTTATTTAATCACCCTACCTACCTAGGTATGCAACTATCTATATAACTAAAATAGACCTTTAGTAACTAAGTTCTCAAATTGTTGATTTATATTAGATATTTGCTATAGATAGGTAGTACCTTTTCGTAGCCGGTAATATAGGGTACAGTTGAGTATCTTGCAGTTGCGAGCTGAATCGCATTAGAAATATAATATCCAAATTCTCTAATCTTTTGAATAAGGAAATGTCTAGCGTCGAGTCAAAGACAAACCTTTAAAATTTCTAGAAAACAACTTGGCAGTCGAGAATGCATGCATTTGACTTAACTATCCGGACTGTTCTCATATTCGACTGAAGCCTCAAACCAGATAATCCACAATGTTTGAAATTGTGCGTAGTGTGTTAAGCTCAAAAATAATTACAGCATTGCCCAATTGATTCGCCATTTAAATATCTCCGCTGTGTTAAATAGCCATGTTGTCCTCGACGCAGTTATTTCTCATCGAAAACTCTGCACCAATCATCGCATCGCTTGTGGTCACAATCCCCTGGTTTGCATATATCTTGATTATAGGGGTTGATTGCTGAACATATATGGCTGTTGGGATATGAGTTAGCTCACCCTACTTTTCAAGGTTTAAACCAAGACATATAATGACTTTGGGAACATATCCAAATGACGGCATAAAAAGCACTTACCACTCCCATAGGACCACTTCAATCTTATGGCCTTGCCCCGGAACCTTAGTAGTTGCGGAGCCGATTGGAACAGAAATGCCATTCGGGTTTGGCTGGGATTTAGTTCGCCAGTAATCTGATGTCGTACAGTTATTCGGCATGGTTGGCATCGAGTAACAGGTATAGCATTGAGTGTGATATTGAGTGTGATATGAGTCAAGAGGAATAATGTTGCGGTGTACTTTGAATTTTCGTGGCATTGAGTCACGAGTCAAAATGACTGGGGGCTTCGGGAATAGGAGTCCATGATTTATATTTGATAGCGTTATGGCAAAAATGGTAGGTGCTCAAGACAAACATCACTTTTCTTGACTGGACAATTGGATGAGCTGTAATCTCCCAAAATTATGTTCGTATGATAAGGCTAGCTGCTAAGGACTACATGTGTCACTGACACCCTTTGCCCTCCAAATCTACGCCCTTATCTGGTCCAATACCCCTCCCCGTTAGAAGCAAACCTTACTCAGCTAATAAGGTATCTAGCCTGTACCTCGTGGGCAATTGTCGCATCGCGTGTGCTGGCATCCAAATAATGTACACTGACTGACACTCATTGGGTACTCTCCATCGCATCCGCAGCTGTTAAGATCTATGAGTTAGCTCAGTCTACCTGGGAGTGCCAAGTTCGGAGGGAAGGATCTAGGTCCTTACCACTTCCACCTAGGCTTCTTGTTCGTGCTGATACTAGAAGCCCATTCTGTCAGCATATTTGCGGTTACAGCGGTTCCAGAGCAGCATAAGATGGATTCGTCATTCGTTTTGGACTGGCTACCTGCGGGGTGGCAGTCAGTCGTCGCATGCTTGTTTGGCATCTGGGGCGTAGAGATAGTCGCTGGTCTGGAGTAGAATAATATGTGACAAGTTGTGGCAGAGGTTCATGGGATTCGAGGATCTTGCTGTTGATTGCTTTAAGCAGTGTACTTATTCGAACTAAGGTAGCAAGACAATCAATCACAGCTTGTAGCAACAGGAATCGATCGATATTTATGGAACTCTTTTCAACAAGAGTGGATTGTTTACTACCCCATCTGGTCGAGGCATCCGGCACGAGGCCAGCTATGACGTAAAGAAAGTAGCTCAGTTGATAACCCTAAGGTATGAACTGGAAACCCCAATCACATCTTGAGAAAGAATCCTGTCGACTTCTTTCTAATTGGCGGAGATATAGAAAGTGAGGCATGAAAGGAAACCCATCGGCGAGGAAAGTCGCCATACACAGACCAACGCTCACCGACCATCCGATACAGATTTTCTTAAGAGGGGCTGCAGGGAGTGGCAGAACATCGGGAAGCTGTTTCAATTTCATCGTGACGATTTGCCTTATTTACTAGTGTGGCAAATTCAGGGGTTTGGTTGCTGGATCACGACTTGCTAATGTTAAGGTGAAAAGTTACTAATTATTGGTCTGAGAAGCTAGGAATCTAACAACTTGCTCAGTGGCACAGATTAGTGACACAGTCATGAATACATGTCCGTGGGGTGTTATGTTTCCGTCTCAACCTGCCTCCCCTCGTCACCCGTTGACTCATTGGGTAATTCACGATGTTCAGATGATCCTCAGGTACATAGGTACCTACACATTATAAAAAGGGGACTTATTTTCGGTGGATTGCTGCAATTTGAGTTATACATACCTTCAACGGCGGAACCATAATATACACTTAGAAGAACCAGAACCAGAAAGATAGAACTAAATATATCAGTTATCCATTATCTCCCGTCAAACCCTTGGTACTCAGACAGATTATATCAACGATCTTTTAATCATACATAACTCCTACCTAACTCATAAGAGATCATCATAAAAGGTAAAGTATATGCTGATATATACGATGGATGCAAAGCTGATATACTATGGCAAAGGCGAAACGCACCATATAATGGCTACTCGCGAGTATTTACGCAACCGCAGTCAGGCGCTGCAAGCCAAGGTCGGTGAACATCAAGCTCATATCGTTGAGCTAAACACGGAGTTAGATGAGGTAGCTGCAGAGCTAGAGAACCTCAGAGCGCAGATCAAAGCCGCCGAGCAGCGCTCAGAGGAACTGAAGAAGGAAACCGAAGAGGCCCAAGAGGAGCTAGAGGAACTGAGAAAAGAGGCTGAAGAAGCTCAGGAGGAGTTAAGGGATTTTGAAGTTGGGGGTTGGAGCGCCGCTCCCTAAAGCCACAGGTTCGACGTTAATTAAATTGTCGTGAACGATGTGTTCATTCGTCAGGTCATAGTAGTACTTTACGGAAGATGCAGACCTATCTTGGCAGGGCTACCCCGATTACTTGGCCTCCTCTTACGAATATTTTACTTAGTAACTATCCCTTGGAAGGCATTTCGTATTGATTGTCGAATTCTCATATTTTGTATCTGGGGTTTGGTTTGCCTTCTTTGCAAGGGGGTAAACTTGGAAAACTAAACGCTGAGCACGAGTGGGCAAATAAATACGGTTTGGTCATCATGTAAGTATGCATTCTTTCTGAGTTATTGGTATCAAGTACGATATACCATAGATTAGGTATAGATAGCTGCGCACATCGCAAGCCGCTAGGGAGGCCGAATGTTGGCCGATTACAAGGAACCGCCAAGGCCTGCTGGCCTGCTGGCCCACTGCCGTTAACTAAACTGACCAACTATCCATCAACATTCACCTACGTGGCAGACTGGAGTGTGTTCTGATTCTAGACAACTGCTTATTAATATCGAATAAAGAAACTTAGGGTTTGAGCACCGAAAGACGCCTCAGATTTATAACAAAATAAATATTGGAAATGTTGGCGACTATGCATTGTTGTGCATTTGGTCACGACCTGTTTGACAAGTGACTCATTGTACTATTCAGGATATTGATTGAGCCACCTTTTCAGGCACTTCGGATGGAGTAAATCACGAAGCAAACATAAGGTGTATAAAAGGGAGAGTAATTACCCCTTACTGCTCAACACTTGAATTATACCGACAGCGCATATCCAGAACAGAATCACATCACCCATACCCACTTACAAGAGCCAAATACAGCCAACAAGAAGAGCTGAAGCAGCGATATATCCGGACGAGAGGGTACCTTAGCATTGACTTCCTTCGTGAATATAAGAGACCGATATTAGAACTCCCGGGCAGTTTGGTAAAACTATCTGGGCGACTTTTCAATCATAATGGATCGTCATAGCAGTCCAGCGTCGAACTTGCTACCAGCTGAAAGGTTTTATGACTCAAGCTCAAGTCGCTCAAGTCCTATAACAGAGAATATCCATTGCAAAGTGGCTACTTCCGAAGATACCTTACAGGACCTCGAGCGTGTGCGTAGACTGCTGAGCTGGATCAAGGAGGATTATGAGTTGGTGGATGACGAGATGGTGGAGCTTGGTATTAAGCTGGAATCCCTCAGATCGCAAATTCAGGATTCCATGCAGCGTTATAAGGACTTGGTAGACGAAGCCGGTCAAGATAGCACAGGTTTGGAGACGGTATTCTAGGATTTCCGAACAGATAAAGATGATCTTGGTCGCTTGGCAGAATATAGTTGAGATACACTGCTAAATTAAAGCGATCACCCATCGTATATTGACATCTTCAGAGGACGTAGACCTCATGTAGCACTGTAGTACCGGACATCCGGCGTTATGGGGACGTAATTTATCCCCGAGAAAGCATGCAATATAAGTTGGCAGACTTAGCAAGGTTTCGTGACCTGATTAATCACCTGAGGTGTACCACACGCACGAGGTAGATATAACTGTTTCCTTGTAGGTGTCATTTAAGGAAGAGAGATGTTAGGTGTATAGTGTAAAATCACCTTATATGTATAGTGTACATATAGTGTTTTTCTCGCCAGCTGGCTTATCTACCAACCCCGTATTTTTTAAAGCTATTCGTAACGCATGCAGCTATCTCTAACCCTTTCATTAATTTTTTAACTATATATTTAATTTACTTAGAATATTTAACTAATCTTAACGCTTAGAATATTTCTATTATACTTAATACGCTTTAATTACTTATACGGCCTCTTAGTATTATTAGATGCTGCTAGCGCTGCTGCTGCTGTAATGCGCTGCCGCTTGCTAGATCAGTGTGCCGGTTGCGCAGCCTCCCAGGACCTATTGTGACCTGTTATATTGCGGTTCGGCGGTTGCAAACAATTAGAAGCGGCCAGGTAATATTGGAATAGTTGGTTAGTGACGTGTTTATTAAGGGAGAAAGAAGAATTTGAGGTAGGTTAGGATAGGTAGCCTCAAAGATCAAGATTAGTGCCAGCTGGTGCTGTTACACTAACTGTCGAAAAAAACACTATATGTACACTATACATATAAGGCGATTTTACACTATATACCTAACATCTCTCTTAAGGAATGGTCGCTAAGTAGGTTTGGGACGAGAGGCCAATTTTGATTGACTTGAGCAGCTGATGTAACAGGCCGAAATATCAGCCACTCATGTAAGTATCGATGAGTGTTAAAAGGGATGTCTTCTAATCACCACTTATTGAAAATACATCGGTGACTCGTTTAGTTATTCAACGGAGTTAAGCTGAGCATAAAAAGGCCAGTCGTCCCACTGAACTGCTAACCACAACTATCATTTACAAGATAGCCACTGTTGAAGACTCCAACATAACATTCCGAAACGACGGAACGACGACGTATGAGTACAAGGTTACGAAATATACCACACATATATCACCATACTCTTTATTACAAGAAACTACCAAGCCTTTTGGCATTCAAACTGTGTCGCTTCAACCCCGCTTGAGCAACAACAGGACGAGGTACGGAACGAAATTATTATATAATACAAGATGATATGACTTATACCATGTGGCAGAGACAAGTCCATCAACTGAGAAATGGGTCGCCGCGAAGAATTACGTGTGGAAGCAGAGAAATGTGACGAGGAAGTTGGAGTCTATGAGAATAAACTCGACAAGCAGAAATCAGAACTGGAAAAACTTGAAAAGAAGATGCAGCAACTTGAAGATGAGATTAAGGCAACTGAGAGGCAGATAGACACAGCAGATGAAAAAAGGAGAGCTGCATGGGCTAAATTGGGACAAGAGGCTCGACGAGAGGCTCGAGGGCATCGTTGATGGTCAAGGAAGGTGTCTGGGAAATGCGTGTACAGCTGTAGATCTGCGATTGCGGTCGAGATATTTATTCCATCACAAGGATAAATTTGAAATATTTAGCCACTAAGTCATCGTAACTCGTAGTCATGTTCGGCGGTCCGAGTGGGGCCGTATAGCGGCTCGCTTAAAGGCAGCCCGGAAGACCCGCTCTGCGGCTAGCCGGACACTAAGAGACAGTTTCGACGTCATCGTGACGGTTTGCCCCGGTTGGAATCACCTGCCTTGGCATTTGTTTACTTTACATCACCAGTGCATGTACCTGGTAATTGTGCTACTGCGCGGCATAATAGCGTCACCATTACCAAATCACCTGGCAGAACTACATAGGTACTTGCCATACGTATTTAAAAAACTCAATCAATTATTTTCAACTTCTTGTTCAGCTCAATAATAAATCCCATTCCTATTACTGTCCACTACCTAACTAATACCTTTTATAACCATCTTCCAATATGCTACCTGTAAGATCTTTGGGACGCACTGGCTTGCCTAGAGCTGCACGCTCTTCAAGAACGCCGAGAACCTATCAGACCCGCTTTCAATCATCCTCGTCATCTTCATCAACAAGCAGCAGCGCAAACGCCAGCAGTTCACATTTTGCAGCCGGCGCCGCCGGTGGAGTTGCTGCAGGCGCCATCCTCTACTCGGTATATCTTTTCTCTCCAGCAGGAAAAACGTCAAGAACGGTCAATAAAACGATAAAAGAGGTGAACAAGAAGTACGAAGAAGCCGCGAAGAAGCTGCAAGAGAAGACCCCCGATACCGACCAGACTATCAGCTACATCAAGGATTTCTGCTACTCATATGTGTCGTGGGTACCTGGAGGCCGCCAGTACGTCGACGCCACTTTCAAGGACATTGAGACGGTGCGCGAGAACCACCGCGACGAGGTCGATCAGATTCTCGGCGATGCCTACCGGCAGTTCCAGGATGTGTCCAAGTCGGGTTTGAGCCTGGAGACGGGATCGAAAGCCCTCGAGGTCCTTGCAGACCTGTCCAAGAAGATTGGCAGCCTCGCTGCCAGTGCGCTCCAGGATATCCTAAACAACCACCCCGAGCTGAAGCAAAAGTTCGGCGGCAGCATTGACCAGCTGAACCAGATGGGCGAGCAGTACGGACCCGAGGCCAAGAAGCAAGTCGACGAGACTTGGAACCAGGTCAAGGAAATAGTAGCTGGCGGGCTCAGCGCTAGCAACCTTGACAAGGCGCGAAAGCTTATCCAGGAGAAGGTCGAGCAGGTCAAGAAGCTTGGCGACGAAGCGTGGAAGAAGGGCATGGAGCAGGCAAAGCCATATCTCGATAAGAACCCCAAGGTGAAGGAGTTGGTTGAGAACAACGCAGATGCCCTGAAGCAGGGCAATGCGAAGGAGCTGTTCGATAGGGCTAGAAGTGCTGTGGAGTCTGGAGACACTGGTGACTTCGAGAGCTACATCAAGAGCACGGTCGACAAGGCCAAGTCCAAGGGCTCGCAACTCTCGAGCGGTACTGGTTTTGAGCAGTATTTCCAAATGATACCCCAGGGAGATGAGATCATCCCGAAGTTGAAGCAGTTGAAGGAGGTGGCCGACAAGCATTCAAAGGAAGGCGAGCAATTGGTTAAGGACACCTTTGCTGAGATAAAGCAGGTGCTGGAAAAGAAGTCTGATAAAGCTCAGGAGATCATCGACAAGGCCAAGAATGAGTCAAAGTAACTCATTTGATTCGTGTATTTTTAATTAGAGGTTAACGGCTTGCCCCTCTTACATGTGTAAATATTTAATTAACCTTGCATCCTAGCCCGTCGCGATGCCCAAAATGCGTTAACCTTATGTTAATTACCTCTTACTCTAACTTTTCATATACTTTAATAAAGTGGTCTAACGTCTGTGATCAACCTTCACTTAATAAGCCAATGAATTTGCAATTCTTTTTTAAATCAATTTAATTTCAACTGCGTTCTTGTAAACACAGGCTATGAAGTATACCTGTCTTCACACCGAACGTGAAGAAGAGTAGACCAACCAAAACTGACCCGAAATGTCCCCAGAAAGGAACAAGTCCATCTCACGAACCCTTGCGTCTATTTCTGCAGCTCTGTTCGTTCCTTCTCTAAGTCCGCCTTCTCCTTCTTGACGGTATTGATCTCATCCCGGATGGTTTTCTTGCCCTCCGCAGTTTGAGCCTTAGTATAGTTTACTTCTAGTTCGTTTATGCGAGCAGCCTTCTCCACGATTTGGAAGGTCAGTTTATTGATGCGGTCCTCATTTGCCGACATTTTGAATGAGATGTCTGTTAACCAAGAGGTGGGATATTTCAGCTTTTATTATGAAAGGAAACCCGGGACTGTAGTACTCCGCCTTTGAAGGCTATTAAGGATGTCTTCTTGGGATGGCGTTGTTGGAGGACTTAAGCAAAGTCCAGGCGGCTGGTGGTGATCGAGAAAGCGTAACGCGTAGATATTCTAGAGATTCTTGGGTGAGTTGTCGATTCTGTTCCTAGTTGTGGATTGTAGCCTTTGGGTTGGTTAAGGACAGATGGTAGAAGAGCAACCTTTTCGTTTTTATACCAGGAACCGTGAAGTCACGGTGCATTGGGTCACAATAACTGTGTAGTAAGGGAGCCATGGCTATTGTAGAACATGACACGACTCAAGATATCATTATCATGGCGCAAAGTCGGGATGTACAAAAGCAGTAACATTGCTTCGCAAGCATACGAATTCCTAACCAAGGAACCAATACCTTTTGTGCTTTGGCCCTGTTCCCCCCTATCCGGACTGACAGGCCAACCGGGAGTTATTTAATCAAACCTTCTAATCAAAGCCTTCCTTGATTGTGGAACACTTCATGAAATACCGAACAGTGTAGCCTAAGCCCCGCTTCTTGATGTATTCAACTAAGGCAATCATCGGCTGGGAACAGCGGTATTTTCAGTCACAAGGATGACAACTAAAGATGTCATTTCTCTATGTCATACTATTCCAAAGGGAATAATCTGATTGAGTTCTCAACGTCCTGCTCTTGATGTAGACGAATCGAAGCGTTGTTAAGAGATAGAGAGAATTAGAAGATTTCTCGCCCACGATGAGAAAGGGAATGTCGGTTTGACGGTACAAAGCTTGTAATTGAGGTTATTCTGATTACTGACGATTTACATGCCGAAATTATATTTTAGGAGCATAGCTACGTCGTTTCAGATGTTCAGACGGTGGCTTGAACTTGAGGAGTTGTTATCACTATGACTGTCTGGCTCATAAGCTGCTTCCAACATCAGCATCACTCGACTTAGACCGTAGCAGACTGACGATACGTTGTACTTGGACTGCTAGAGCTTTGAGGGCAAATATAATGCAGGAAATTAGGCAAGTTAAGTCCGAATTGCCGCTGACTGATTGAGAGCTACAATAACTGCTACTCTAGGGGTAACTGATCCGTACATGAAGCCAAAATTATTCAATCATCTTGGAACAACCTTACACAAAGTCGAGTTACTTCAGCGCGCTGCTATTCCCAGCACTTAGAGCCTTCTCCCAAACGCCTTCAGTGAACTTCCATATTTTTTCCGTCCAGCCGTTATCCTGATAATACTTCAGAGCCTTATTTACTGGAACTACATCACTCCTTGAGTTGATCCGCCATGAGCCTGGTGTGTATTTGGTGCTAGTCAGATGGAAAGCCTCCCTCTCGCCGGACTCCTTCGGCGACATGCCTACGAAGAAACGCACGACCCCCATAAAACCCTTTATCGCGACTAGGACAATTCGCCATACGATGCTCGAAGACTCGGAAGGTGTAGTACGGCGCGGGTTTTCGGATTTCACCAGGCTGGGGAAGTTATGCATGAAGGTAATGTGATCATTATTAGCAGCCAAATGATCGAAGGCCAAGCTCGTCATCAAGGTTGTGTGCTTTATCACAGAAAATATGGACCAGTTCCTCTGCAAGCCGATATCCTGCTCGTTGATGCGCTTTTCTTTGCCACCGTTCAGCACGCTAAGAACACTTGGTCGTGGGGATTGACGAAGAAGTGGCAGCAAATTGAAGACGAGTCGCATCCGTGAATAGTAAGATATGGCGAAGCACGTCTCGAGACCCTCTTTCGTGTCTAAATATACTATTAGCAACTGCAGATTGATTTACGAATCATAGATACTTGCATTCGGCACCATTCAATGGCGTACCGCCCATGCTCATGCATAAGAAGTCGACCTTCTTCTCGGTAGCGGCAATCTGCTTGCAGGCTGCATCGATATCCGATATAAGCGAGACGTCTGTCTCAATGAAGACGATATTCATTTGAGGGTTGAGCGACTCGAGAAGCTTGCGCTGGCTTGCGAATCGTGATGCCGATTTCCCGAGAATGTAAAACGTCGCAGATGCGAACATAGTCATCATCCTCTCTAAGGTGCGAGCACCGATGCCACTCGTGGCGCCAGCGAAGACGCATACAGCACCTTGAATGTTTTGACTAGCGAACTCTGCATTGCTGCGAATAACTGTTGCTGCTGGCACCATTATCGTAATTGCGGAAAGATGGCAAGCAAGCTAAGATCTTACCCAGGTATGTTACCTAGGTAGGTGCTCGTGAAAGAAAATAACAGCATACGAATAACGAGAGAGTAGTACCTAGGTATTTATACGTGGCGGGGTGCTCCTTTAATTGTGAAGCTCTCCCTATAACCTATCAGGACCCCAGCCGCCTAGGCACTCAGGCGGCACAGCCCCCGTGGAAGCGCTGAGATATAGGGGCCATACCCCTACCCTAACAGCTTTGCAAGGTTCACAGGCAATTCGAGCAGCTAGCACTACTTAGATGTTCCGAAGCAAGGATTGATTGAAAAGATGTTCCGTATCTTACCTATAGATGATAAGAATAACGGCCATTAAACATTTCCTAAAAATGGCAATGTTCTGTATCATGTGGCTTCACTCCCATCGCCATCTGTGACAAGGGCTATTCTTAGGGCTTGGAGTTAAGGTCTCAAATTCAGTATAATAATTCTCTAGGGTCCTAAGGTCCATACTCCCCTAATCTATCGAGAAGGAGAGCGTGCCTATTTATGCCCAAAATACAGTCTGTGTAACAAATGAGGTGTTGGCGCCTGTGGCGCCGTTGGTCCTGTATGCAGGCCTACCCGATATAATATCCACCAATCAACTATCGTGACTCCTGGCGCTCAGTAAGCGCCTGTGACTCAGCCTTAATCGTGAGGCTATCATGCTTCCAACAATCTCTTGGCATGGCCTCTTCCATCCGGCCATGTGGCCGTGTGACACCATCGAACTCTGCGATTTCATTAAGTAGCGCTTACCTAAGCAGCCATTACACATACCTTAAGTAAGCAGTCATTACACTTATGTAAGCAGCCTCAACATAACCAGGCCAGCAAAGCGTCCTGGATACGAATTGAGCATACCCAATCGGAATTAATATGCCTGAAATATAGCCCGCGCTGGTTATAAGTAGTTTGTTGTGTGTAGTTCCCGGCTTTGCTCGTATGTATTGATGATTATCAACGACGTATAACAGACACAGACACAGTCGAGGACTCCAACTCTACGGGGGAACTCATTACACCATTACCGGCTAATGTTATTCATCGCAATGCCTGGGGCTGCATGAAGCCGATCTTTCGGGATTTCTATATCTCAACTACCGCGATAAACGAGATGAAAAATGAATATTTGCTTGATGTGTTTGCTTTGGTAATTCATTATGGATTAGGGGAAAGTGGTGATCTAATAGTTATAGAGTTATCGAATGATAACCGGCAGTTGTTTACATAGCAAAGAAGATGAATCAGTTTATGACGATCGTGGAAACTTTTATTCTAGAAGGAATTTCGTTGTTCCGTAGCTGGGTTTGGTCTGATCATAGATCTTACACTTGTAGGTTACATAAGCACGGCTTCGAACATAGGTCATGGTAGGCATATACTAAGCAGATATTTAAATTGCGTAGATAAAGGAAGTTAAACGATTGTGTTCTATTGTCATACTATATCGATAGGTGTCTTACTGTTAGATCTAGTCTAACTCTGGGACTGTTGGATAATGTTATAAGGGACAGTAATAAAGTATGATAAGTCCAAAAAGGAGCCAAATCCCAAGGCCTAATATCATCATCCTCCGCTGGCCAGCTTCAGGTTTCAAGATATTCCTAGTATGTCTTTGCAGGTGTTGGCATAGTCTTGCAATTTTTCAACATATCCCTCGTACTCTTCCACCACATTTTCGAGCTTATCGTACTCCTCCGGGGATGTGTCTCTTTGAACCTCAAAGTCAGAGCTGTTGAGAGTAGTCGCTCGCTTGTCACAGTCGCTCGCAACGGGCATGATATTCTCAGCCTCTTCTTTAAGCTTTTCGGACTGCTCTGTGGTGATGGGTTCGCGAGGATTCCTCAAATAGTCGAGCACGATATCGTAATCCTTGTCGTATTGTTCATACTTGCTGCAGGCTGCAGTGTACCGGTCACTCAGAGTGGACATCCTGGTAGTAATAGTCGTTGTTATTTAGGAAGGTTGACGTTGTAGCCTTTGCTCAATGTGGTGAGATTCTGTTGTTTCGCCTTGTTGTGTGTCTGTAGTCGAAAACGGGGGCTATTCAACAGGGAGCCGAGCTATATATTTATACAACTTTCCTACATCTATCAGACGGCAACTGGTGACTTGATGACTTCAACGGAAGTTGCCGTTATGTTGTTTGAGCCAATATGAAGCACTTCAATCGGCGGCAATCACATTACTCACTACTCTAACATATCCAGACCAAAGACAGAAACACACCTACGAGCCGACTCAAACCTTGACAAGCTTGGATGATCTCCAGCTGGGTATGTATACACCCATGATTCTTACAATAAAGATATTGGTATTGACAACACTCCTGCAGCAGCAGTTACGGCACGTAAGACGGCACCCACTTAGTCCACAAGTGACAAATGAGATCTCGCTTACCGCACAATAGAGAAGATACACTACCCTATTATCATCCGCACTGCTAATGCGAAAGCTTTTGAATGCCTCGGCCACTGAGAACTTTCTACTTCCTGACAAGGTCTTCTAGTTGTCCGGCGACGAACGGTGGGTTATCCTCCTAGGTGAAGTGTTCAGATTTATGTGCAATAAGTGGCTCCTGCGCCATGTCCGGACCGATCAGTCTGCAAAGTCCCCCGTGATACCCCTCTCACTTACTGTTTCCAATTCAAGCGCTCAACTGGGTAATCAACATTCACTTACCGCTGAGTGTATATCGCAGCCATACCCACAGGGGCCTTCATCGTCTCCTATTCCTCTTTCGAGAATTGTGGGTCATCTAGTTCAAACGCGAATCGTTAACACGAGGCCAGCAAGTAGATACAGTTGATACGGTACCTATTATTGTCAGCATGCGCCTATGCTATTGTTCGCGAAGACAATGCGTGACCAACGCTCGGGGGACAGAGTCTAAATCAACTTGTGGAGATCGCCGGTGACATCTCCAGCGTATGCGCATAGCCAGAATCTTTGTTTGGCGAGACCTTGCGCGGGTCTATTGCGGAGGCGCCCTGACATAACTGTTGTATGTATCTATGGTGACCGAATTAGTTCAATAGTTGGTTTCTAAATGCTCCGCGGACATTGAGGCAGAGACTGCTTGTCGCATCTCCTTAGAAAAGCTCATGCGCGACAGGGGTGTCGGATAGTTACAGTGGGTTCGTTGAACTGTATAAATGTCTTCGGTCGGCTACTTTAATTGATGGTTAATTTGCAGCAACACCTCAAAGGTTAATCTTATACTCTAGTAAGTAAATAAAAGTTTGATATGTTATATTATGTTGGACGAAGCCCTTGCAACTTCGCATAGCTTTTCTAGGGGTGAGTAGCACAATAGAACTAACCAACTAACTGTACGCTAACTAAAGTCAAGTAGCGCCTGTGCCGCATCAGCGAGTTCCTTCATGGCGCTAACGACCCCAACTAAGCGCTGAAGGATGGTATCCTGGCATGCTGCGTGTTGGTTCTCCCCCTGTTTCCAGGTGGGTGATTGTCTTCCACCGCCCTAGCTAGCAAAGAGTCATCCTACACATCACCTACTCAAACTCTCAGTATAAGGAATATAATTGAGATCCTTACTTCCTCAATTATCTTTTCTATTTTTTTTTTGATTTCGCGGAAGAAAGAATAATCATGGACCCCTCGTCAGGTGAATCTAATGGCATCAGTACCAAAATCATCAATGCAAGCTTGTTTCGCATGGGAACCAAGTCGATGGCCCAAGCCTACATAATGCTCGGGTACAAAACGCACCATGCATTACTTGAAGGCGTCTTCGACACCCCATGGAACCTACTTGAGCAAGCTGCCGAAGCAACTTGGCCGTCGGTACCCGGAGGACCTACACCTCCACGGCGACCTAATAGCCGCGCCGATTGGGACGCCATTTGGGGTTCATACAATGCAGTCACCGATCTTGCATCGCCGTTTGCGATCGAGCTGATCAAGAACTATCCGGAGGCAAAGGTCGTTATCGTCCAGCGGGATTTTGATTCATGGTGGCCTAGCTTCCGATCTCAGATACGCGACACCGTCATGAAGCAGCCCTTGTCAGGTATCCAAGCCTTTATCACATATCGAATACTAGGAGTTCGGCCCGTGCATGCGACGACTAAGATAATCCTCGGGTTCTTCAATGCTAGGAGCCGGTTAGAAGTCGACGAAGCGCGCGCACGAGAGGTGTACGATGAGTATTTCCGCCAGATACGCGAATTAGTGCCGCCCGAGCGGAGGCTCGAGTACAAGATGGGCTCTGGATGGCAACCGCTATGCACATTTCTGGGTGTCGAAGAGCCTAGCATGCCGTTTCCAAGAGCCAATGAAAGAGCTGCCAACTCACAGGAGACCAATTCAAGACATTTGGCGATTTTCTCCAATGGTATTAAGATTGTTGGACCCTGGATTCTGGATGCGGTTGTCGCTGGTGCGGCTTGGTTTTATTTTGATGCGAAAGCAGGTACCTTCTAAAGATGCCTGGGCTGCTTGAGTTAGCGCTATTGGACCCCACTAGCAGCTCTCACTCCCTCAATCCAACACCGCATTAGCCGCCTGTCGCACGGAAAAAAGCGCCTGTCGGAACCTTATGAGAGTTACGAATACATATCCCTGCGGCCCGCCTAAGGCAGGCAAACCATCAGGTCTCGATAATGTGCGCTTGCTTGAACTCGTCCGAGAACAAATATATTTCCATCGCACATACGTACGGCCAACATGTTAGCGACTGTTCAGCATGATTCTTCTTCAGAATGTAATCAAGAAGGGCAGCCGTTATCAGAACGTTGAGTTACAGATCCATATAAGGAAGTCAATTCAACCCAATACCTGGAGACCCATGTATTGGTGTTAGCTGGGCAATAAATGGAGCATTCGACCAAGGGTCAATCGATACCAAAATATGCCTGCTTTTATTTTTGTACCTAAATTATAGGGATTTTGGCGCTGAACAGTGCTATAATGACAGGGTTCTTATAGCGAGCCTTAGCGAGCTGCTGACCTAGCAGTTGCAGGGAGCTTTCCACGTGTGCTATATCCGCTGTAAATATAGAAAACTACAGCACACTAACCGCCAGTTGTGAGTTTTACTATTTCAATAGTACCCCACTTTCAATAGTAGGCAGAAAACCAAGAGCTCATTGGCCAGCCCCAGGCCGTCCGGAGCCTCAAGATTCTTAATCCCAACACACTAGGTAATACGGTCTCCTTAATAATGCATCTAGTATCAATGAGCTCACCTGAGTGAGAGCTTTCTAACGGTATTTTTTTCGAGTCGGTGCGTGCCCTGGCCGTGAGAATATTTGGGCTTAAGCGTAGCCCCTGCTGGGCATGGAAGGGGAAAGGGGCTCTCGCCATGTGCAATATACATTACTTGATAGCTTCCTAGTCCCGAGGCCGAATAAGATATAAAACATACCAGCTTACTTGTCTCAAGGAGGGCTATCTATAAGTACCTATTGTTAGATTACTGGATCAGCAGTTGTGAGGTTGTCGTGATATATAAGTATGGTATGAGATACGGAAGGTTTCCCATATAGAGCCCGTACGACCAGCACTTCCACCTTGAATAACTTTTCAGTCAAGTCATCTGGCGGGATGCAGCTTGCGCCATTATTCTTAGTTTAACAAGGGCTTTCTACTGATGTAGTTTAGAGTATTTGAAAGCTATATTCTGGCTGGTATTTACTGGTTTGAATATCTACCTACTGTCAATCGAGATTTTGGGTGAGCTTAGGAAGCGGTGAGAATCCAGCCAATAAAAACACTACTATTGAAAGTGGGGTACTATTGAAATAGTAAAACTCCCAGTTGTAAGGGATATGTGCTGTAGTAGCAGGGGTCTTCCTCATACCCCTTTTCGCACTTTATTAACCACCTAATAGGAGTTGAGGGGATTCAATTCAAACGTATCGCTTTGCAACGATTTATGCAATGGAATCACATGGCTCATAAGTCTTTGATATTTATGAAAGATAATAAAACTTCAAGAGTTACCTACATGTCGCGATTTTGGCCCATAACGACATATACCAACGCATCTTTCCCAGCGGTTCTTCGTCGACAGCCCAGCAACACTTTTCAGGCCACTCTACATTCGGTCAACTTTATACAGCGGTTTTCATTCTTCTCCCTCTCCTCCCTCTGTTCCTTTTCCAGTTCCTTTTCCAATCTACCGTATTCTTCCAGGAGCATGTTGCGGCCGTGCTCGACATTCTTCTTTTCGGTAACAATAACTGCAATCTGAACCTGAGTAACCAACTTTACTTCGCCTGTCTTTGCATTCAAGGCACTTCTCAATTCATCCTCCATCCTCCCATACGATATTATAAACGATTCATACTTGGATCTGTATCCTTTGATAATTTCCATGCGTCTGGCGGTCATTGTGACAGTAGTGGTAAGTAAGGCTTGGGGCAGCGGTAATACGTGGACGTTGATCGTTCCTGGTCGGTGTAAATAGGTAAGTTTGTAGGTAAATCGGTTTGAGGGCGAACTTGCTTGCTTAACTCTTTGGGGGTTCTGCTATAAGATTTTGGTTTTGCTCATATGAGGGTTCTGTTCTGTGCTAAGTGCCAATATCGAAAGAGAGCGTTCAAAAACCGCAGGCTTTTTATATTCAACGGAACTTAAGGTTGACCATGGCATACGGATATCTGATTGAAAGTAATGGATTATCTGATGTATTCCATTGACGCATGATTTTACAGGTCCAAAAAGTATTTCAACGACAATCTTTCTTTCTGACCCATGAAGTGTATAACTTCATTGTCGTCTTTGCCCACTGTGTTACCTAATAAGGATAGACAACCAAAATTTCTCATCAATCTTCTCCTACTAGCACACTTTCTAGCCCTTTCCTCATTATGCTTTGCCGGATTGTTTCTTAACCTCCTCTCGCTGCTTCTCTAGCTTCTCTCGCTCTTTCTTAGCGGCATCGAGTTGAGCCTGGGCGGCTGCCCGGTCCGCTGGGTTCGCGAAATCTCCCTTCATGCGTTCCTCCCGCTTTTTCTCATTTTCCATGGCAGTTTTTATATCGCCGTCCATCTTGTCTATGATGGCTTTATACGCGTCGCCCATTTTGATGTAGGGGGGATCAAGGCGATACCGATGCCTAAAGATCGATTGGTTTTAGGTATAATGTTGTAAACGTGATTAGATAGGTAGTTTTGATGACCCGATTGGTTTGCGAGTTCGACTGGGTTGCAAATTTGTGCCTCGAATTGATGTGGTCTATACTCTGTACTAAGTGTCTGTAAACGTGGGCAGCGGCTTTTTGTACAAGGCCAATTTTTACTTCTGGAACATGAATCAGATGTTACTCGATATCTCTGTCATGGTCTGAATAATATGTTTGACTCTTGTTGTATCTCTTGACGCATCGCTTTTCTCATGTCGAAAATCATTAGTTAAACACGTGTTCATCTTATATATCGATGGTACAAGTACAACATCATTACTCCCCATTGCCGGCATTGGCTCTGGATAATAGGTCAGTCGACCGCCAGTGCTACCAAGCGAACCCCTTTCATATCCTACGCCTTTCTTGCCTCGTCTTCCTCCTTTTCTTTCCTCTTTCTTTCCTTGAACTCATCTAATTCCTTTTTTGTTTCTTCAGGACCTTTTCCTGCCTTTCTCGCTCTCTGACGGCAGCATTGACTTTGGCTACTGTCTTCCCGAACTTCGGGCCCCCTTTATCCAACCTTCTCCTCCATTTCTGTTCGCTTTTTTTCCAGCGCTCTATATCCTCATCAGTCTCTCTAGGCGTTGATGATATCTTCACCGATATCGGCCATTTTGATGAATATAGGAATCAAGGTAGGCTAAGTTGTAGTAAATAGAAGTAATTGCTTTTATAGGATAACTGCTTGGTTGATTTGCATGTTTCACTAGGAGGTCATTGGAAATTGCGCTGCTTCTCTTAAATATCTGCTATTAGTATTGAAATTGGATACCTACATATTCCCGGCTTGTACAAGCTTCCGTACCTGTTCACAGCTCAGATCAGCCCCCACGTCAGCATCTCGACATCTGATGCGATAGACTTGCCATGGCCTGATTAATAAGTTCTAAAGACCGTCTTATAGCCGTGTATGAAAAGCTACCCTGTTTGTTGTTGCGCTGTGGCAGGTGGCAGGTGTCAGGGGCTCACAGTGTTGGCCGTTGGTTCGCCTGTTTATCTGACAATGTAGCTGGGTTTGGAGGAAAAGGGGCATTTTTGTAAAGAGGCCCTTCGTCATCATAATCATGTGTTCCTGCGCAACATTTTATCCACCTTCATGCCGTATTGTTCTGCGCGGCGGCCTCGCGTCCTTTCTATCCCTTATGTCTTCAACTCTTCCTCCAATTCGTCGATTTCTTTTTGGGTTTTGACCAGTTCTTCCTTCACAAGATTCTGTGCATAGATGGCAGCGTTCATTTCAGTTACATGCTTCGCCAAGTTCTTGGGGTCGGTTTTTATTCTTTTTCGCGCTGCATCCTCTTTTATTTTCCAATGCTCGATGTTGGAATAATGTTCATCCAGCAAGTCTTCCAAATCTATCAGACGTTCTTCGCTCATTTCGATATATGCAGATAGAGGTGGGGTAGTAGTAGACGATATGGAATTGCGCCTAGATTAATAGATGCATATATTCCTTGCAAAGTTGATTGTTGAGAGACGGTACATCCTAGGCATCTCCGAGCCGGGCTTCGTTCGTTCTGTTTCGGCTTGGGAACAAGTGAGGTTTAGATGGAAAAGCAAGCTGCCTTTTATACATAGTCGATATTAAGGGATAGTTATATTTGGCACGACAGCCTTGTCATGTCTGACTAACAGATTACCATTTCCTGTATTCACCAATTTCCGTAGCATGGGGTTATTTCAAGAGCAATACCTTATTTGCCCATTACATCCCACCTAAAGTACATTACGTTTCAATATATTCAAAGTAGCTAGAGACTGAGGGTACCGATAAAGGAAGACAGCAAAAACCGAAGAAACGGGGCCACGTCTAAGTTATACAGCTGGTCGGGTTGGCAGTAGCATTGCTAGTAGCTAATGTCCTCAAGGATTAATCCGACGTTTCTATTCCGTTTTCTATGCTAAGTTAGGGAATCTCCAAGCTTTATTGCTATAAAACCGGATTTAGAACGAAAGAGTTACAACAGGCAACTACCATCAAAATTTGAACCGCACTGGATCCGGAATACCACCACGTATTTCTGACCAAGAATTCTCCAATCTTCCTCCCCAGGCTCTAATCAACCGTTATATCCAGCTGATCCATCGCAATCTCGGTGAAGTCACTCATCTTTTCAACCATGCCTTCAAATTCCTCGAAGTCATCCTTGATCTTCTCGAATTCTTCAGCGGTTGCATTACCGGTATACAGGTGGGATGCAAGGTCGGAATCTTCGAGCTTCCTGCTGATATCCTCGGCTTCATCTTTGATCTTGATGGTTTCGGCCAATAATTGACAAAGTTGAGGCCAGTTCACGTGTGTACGACCAGTTTCCGAATAGATGGCATCCTTGATCGGCCCTTTAGCCTTCTTGAAGTGGTCGTACTTCGCCATGGTTGTCTTATATTTATCAGTATGGTAGGTAGACATGTTTTGTTAACTAGCTGTGTTGTGACGATTTCGAATTGTCTTGATTGTATTGGAGTAAAATAAATGCTGCTATGAGGTGGAATGTAGCTATATTTGATTGCAATGCTGGATTCGTTTGTCCTGGTGTGTGTTGTTTGTTGGAATCCATGAGACTTCGAGATACTTGCAACTAATATAAATCACATATACGCCCCTATTGCCATTATCAATCATATCCTAGGTACCTAGGTAGGTAGTGTGCGACTGAGTGACATGGTCAATGAATCATGAAAATGCAAAGACCACTGACTATTAGATGATTTACTGCTTAATCTATCGCCCTACATGCAACGGAGAACGTTGTGTTATGTTATGAAACTTCCATGATGCTACTGTTTGATGTATGGCAACACAGACACTTGTAGTAACTGCGTGTGTCCCATTATCTGTTCTTGATCATCCTTGTGGGAGCTTGACTTGAGTCTATCATCTATTCTAACAGTACCATGAACCAACCTTAGCTGAATTTGACTTCTCGGGCACTCTTTCCCCCACAAGAGAGCCACACTCGTCGAAATCCCTTTTATATCCCCTTTATCTCAATGAAGCGTTTTGTACTAAGCGATCCGGTTAGCTCCCAAGTTTTGCATACGAATGCTACGGTATGCTTTTAATAATGTATAGCTTATTCCATGATTCCATAATATCTAAGTAAGAACTTAGTAGTCTCCATGAAAAGCTCATGCAGCATCCAGTACAGCATTTCACGTAAGGAGGGTTTACACTCATCACCCTCGGCGAAGTCCGCTAACGGAGCGCGTATCAAACTCTGTTCTTTTACTTCCGGGACATCATCGAAGACCTTGAAATCAATTCGCTGTCTCTTCCCAAAGGCCTCGTCCACTTCCTTGTGTCTTCGCTTAGTAAAACGTGCAGGTAATGTCTTCCATCGTCAGACGACTCTACAAAAGAAACATCTGAACCAGCACCTCGAAACACGCCCTCCTCAGTCCATATCCCCATAATGGCACACGATGTAGCCTCCCTTCCGGATCATAATCTTCGCGGGCTTCAGAATGCTTTGCCATCCCACAGTGTTGTACTCCCAGCCAAGCAACAATCGACACATGAAATCCACCACATAGTGGGATATTTCATCCCCTATCTTATCCCGATTCGTCAGTGCATTATTGGGGCAGGACACCTCATCCGAACTGCCGTCGTGGGAACTCCGCACGCGGCGCTCGGCACCGTCCGCCTGCCACACATCTTCATCATATCCTAGCGGGTCCGACTCTAGCTGAACGGCCAGGTCCTAGAACAGCAATCGCCTGTGTCGCCCGCTGTGTGCGTGTGTGCGTGATTTCTACCATAGCCACCGATAGTCCCATGTGCCCGATCTCCGTTCGCGATGAAAACGCCCCGCAGAAGACCGCTGCGGGTAGGATATGCATTTTCGACCTCTTGCCGTGTCGTCTGGTCTAACATGAAGGTGTACCGCGACAAGTAGACAAGCGGGCGTTTCTCAGGATACGCGTACCAGTGGGTCGTGGGAAAGAGGAGGTGAAGAGGCTTTCGGATGAGGATGAGGACATAACAGGCTCTCCATTGTGAGCGGTGCAGTACTTGTCGATACGCACGAGCTTGGCGGGCGTGATTTGCATGTCTCGTGGCCTTGTCCAGATGTGCTCGGTCGAGAGCTCATTTTCCGCCTCCTTTTGCTAAAATACGTCTCCGGTAGGTGCCACGGCTTGCCCATGGTGTAGTAGAAGGGGTTGGAGGCTAAATAAATGAAGTTCCAACTCGTACTTGCGAGAAATGCACCTAGAATACTATGGCTCTATTCATCTCCTAAGCGGTAGAGCCCAGCGGCAAGTTGTGCTATGCTAACTGTTATATGCTCTACAGTGCGTTTCTAAGCATGAAAATTACGACATTTAGACGAATAACTGCATGGCCTTCGTTGACGCGGTCGCTAAGAATTAGAGCTAAGTGCCGTAATGCCTGTGATGGGTTTAAAATTTATATTGTATATAGTTAGTGTATATTTCCTTTTCTGGATTTTTTTGTGTAACCTGGTCTGACACTTGATGGCTTGGTTTTGTGCCTGATAGCCTGCCTGGCCAGCCAGGCTTGGCTAGGTATTAGGTGGTTTGGCTTGGCCTTGCTGAAGAAGCCTGGCCTGACTGGGAGAGCTTAGCCTGGTTAAATAAGCCTTGCGGGAGGCAGAGGGCTCTCTTTTTTACGACGGAGGCGAGCGGAGCGAGCCGATGAGCAAAAAAGCAACTCTCCGCCGACTCGCGCGTTGAGCTTGTGAATAGGGGCATCTAACAAAGAACCTGGCTTATGTAAACTACGGGTTATTATGCCGCCCGAGGGTGGCCTTGGAATATCTGAAGAAAATACATGAAAATATATGGACTATGTTGATATAGGGGGATCGCGGTTTTAGGTCAAATGGCCACCCCTAATTTATCTTATTATTGGGGGCCTCAGCGAATTCCTATTCTCTATCTCATACGTTCAGCCACCCGTCGCATGACTGTTGTGTAACGAGTAATCCCGACAAAATGATTGGGTGCTGCTTAATTGAGCACAGTAATTTGTGGCGAAGGACTTCCATGTATATAAGCTGAGTCCGCGACGGCGAATCCTCTCACTACTTAGAACGGAAATCTCGCCTCCACTCCATCAAGCCTAATATGAGTCAAGAAGACCTAGCGACGTGTTATTTCCCTAATAGGGCGATTGATTTGAATAGCTTACCATGCAATAGCTCTGCGCAGCTGGTCGGTCGCGCGAGCGCATGCTGCCGTGCCAATGATGCTTGCTATGAAAGCGGTGCTTGCTTCCAAGATTGGTCGGGCGTTAGTGAGTATATCTGCTAGCGATCTTCTGGCTAATCAAGACTTCTGATGCTCTTTTTGCTGTCTAGAAGGATGGTTACTGACAGAAAATCTCAGTGTACAGACAAAGCTGTACAGACCCATCGTTCAGAGACCCGGCATGTCCTCAGATGTGTTTAGGCGAAGGTAAATGCCTCTCTATGGACCTTGCTGCGCTCCCTACTATGTGGTCGGCGCTAACGTTGCCAGGGATGCTTACTGGCGGAGTATGGATTCTGACTTGCGAAATGGGAGTAGGAAGGGCCTGTTGTCAAATCGGGGACTCGTGTTGCGGAAACGAGAGCTCGTTGTTCGATTTTGTGAGTAGCCTCTGGTATCTAACTAAGTGGTGATCAGCCACTTGTTTTGAGAACAGCTTGCTAACATTGTCCTATGTCCAAGAAACCAGGATACATCCGGGCAGTTATAAATGGTGATGGGACGAACCGTCTGGGCCCATATGTCGACGCCGATGGAAACGTTCAAATGACCTCGGTTATTGTATCCTCTTCACAAACCACACAAACCTCATCAGCTTCGACGATTGCCACATCCTCCGCTCAACCTTCTGAACACATCACTATCAGTAGTAGCTCCTCAAGCACTACCAATCCACCAAGCGACCCGTTACCAAGCTCCAGCTTCTCGAGTTCTGCGATTGCAGCCACGGCGACCTTAGCAGTGCTCCTTGGCATAAGCCTACTGGCGCATGTATTCATATGGCTGAGAAGGTTTAGGAAAATGAAGCAAGAGCCAAAGCCCGAGACGGAGTCAACATTTGTGGGACCTCAGCACCAAGAGCAGCAGCAGCAGACATACGTCGACAGCTCCGCGGGGAACATAATTGTCAATGAGACTTGGCAGGCGCCGCGAGAGATGCTGGGGGATATGGGGAATTACGAACTCGCTTCTACAAATCAGCGCTACGTAGAAACCAAAAGCCCGGAAGGATACTCGCGGTTCGGGGAAGGTGGGGTGTTGTGAAGTGTCGCGTCGGATTATTTCGATATTTCGATAATGTGCCTTAAATTCATTCGGCTATATTCTTGTATTCGTAAAATTCATATAATATGTTCTAATAACTTTTAAAGTCAAGCCCCTCCACAAGGGATCTCCAAAGCTGCAAGAGCTAACCCCACCATCTTCTTCGACTGCCATCTGTTGCCTGACCATTCACAATCAATACACCACCATTATTTTCTCCATCCTCACGATCAATCTTCTTTGACGTGATCCAAGTCTTTTATGCACCATGGTTACTACCTCAGGCCTATGGTGAATTAATGCGTTTTCTATATCAATAGGTAAGCCATACTGCCCCCGGATGCCTTACTACCTAGGGTACCTAGGCAGCTAGCTCTTTTGATTGACTTCCACCTAGGCAGGAATATCCCCATATCTTGTCATTGAGCGCCGTTGCCTTTCCCTTACCATTTCTCAACCCAGGACTCGCGAGTTTTAGGTTGCACTCCAATCGGGATAATAATCGACAAGGTGCACACTTACGTTCTCTCATCTAAATTACATTAATTCCTCCATCTTGTCTCCTCTCGATCAGATGCTTACCGAGATTCCGTAGATTTACGTATACCCCCCAAACTCGAGATAACGACCCCGAATACAAGCTTGCCCTTAACCTTCACGACAATATGGCGGCCGCAACCAACCCCAATCCCCAATTGATCAACGGGCTTCTGACGAAGCTATCCGATCCGGATTCTGACTTCCGATTCATGTCCTTGAATGACCTTCACCAGATTCTGACCAAGCAGAAGGCCGATTTCCTCCAGCACGACTACAACCTCTCCTCACGAATAAATGACAATGTCATCAAGGCCCTCGATGACCAGAATGGAGAGGTCCAGAACTTGGCAGTCAAGTGCATTGCCCCACTGGTCACCGTGGTTCCCATAGCGGTGCTTTCTACGGCGTTGGAAAAGCTTAGCATGCTGGAGATGACAAATTCCGTCGACAACTCGATACCATCTCTAGCTCTACGCAATGCTATCTCGTCGCTCCCAAGACCTGTGCGAGGAGTCGTTCCTTCTCGAAACGTCATGGAGACATACAATGTTGTTAGCCGTACTCTCATTCCGCGCATTCTGGGCTATTCGGGTCCCCTGACCGGTGCACAACAACCCTTTAGCGAACAGCGCGGGATACTCGACAAGAGTAAGGAACCTACCGCCGAGTCTGTTGACGTACTCATCGAGGTTGTTCGATGTTTCGGTCCCCTACTACAAGCGTTGGAAGTTGAGAAGCTACAAGACGTGGTCGTGCAGGTGATGGAGAGACAATCTACACCTTCTCAGGTCAAGAAACGGGCTGTCGTAGCCCTTGCAATCCTGGCACCTTATCTAACGGACGCCGTTCTAGATACGTTGATCAGCAAGGTAGAGAATGCCTTGAAGCAGCCTAAACTCAGTTCCGTCATGCGTCGCTTATATATTTCCATGATGGGCTCTCTTGCTCGTTCCATCCCGTTCAAGTTCGGTAAACATCTTCCTCAGCTTATCGGATTCGTCCTATCTCCCCTCAGCGAGCAGGAGTTGCAGACTCAACTCGACGCGATCAGTGAAGGTGACGACAATATGAATCTGGAATTCAACGAAGTCCGAGAAGCCGCTTTAGTTGCACTGGAGTCTTTCTTGGCGTCGTGTGGCCTGCAGATGCGCAACTACACAGATGAAGTCATTGCTGCATGTCTTCGCTATTTGAAATTTGACCCTAACTACGCGGTCGATGATGACGAAGATATGGATGAGGACGAGGACGCTGATGACGACGATGATATTGATGAAGATGATGAATTTGAGGATGACACGGGGTTTGATGATGATGACGACTCTAGCTGGAAGGTCCGCAGGTGTGCTGCAAAGGCGCTGTACACGCTGATTTCCACGCGGAGTAGCGACCTATTGGAGAAGGGGACTCTGTACCGCGACATAGCTGGTCCCCTAGTCAAGCGCTTTGGCGAACGAGAAGAGAATGTACGTCTTGAGATCATCGGTACTGTGGCCCTTCTTATTCGAAAGACTGGCGAGGGTGTAATTCAACCTATCTCTCCGGACGACGAGCTTCTACATCTTACTGCCGGAAACCGAAAGCGTCGAAGACAGAGCAGCGGTGGTGCTGTATATACTAACAAGGCCCCTTATCTAGGAGCTACTGGCCTTACCTCACCTACCCGCGAATCTGTTCCGACGACCGGGCCGCGGGCTGACCTGTCCGCGCTTACGCCTCAGATTGTCAAATTGGTAACAAAGATGCTGAAGGGCAAGCAGCTCGCCACGAAGCAAGCAGTTGTCAAGCTACTAGATGATTTAATTTTGGTTCAGTATGGTGGTCTATCTGATTACTTTGGCCAAATCATGCAGCCAATCATCGATCTTACCAAGGGTATTACTGGTAGTGCTAATTCCGGCTCGATAGCTTCATCGGGCGCCACGTCGGCTACCACTACCACGTTACGCGTTTTTGTACTCCAATTCACGAGCGATTTAGTAAAGACTCATTCCTCCAGTAGCTTTCACCAATATCTCGAAAGGATTGTTGATGGTGTTGTCTCCGCTGTCCACGACAGATTCTATAAGATATCTAGCGAAGCTATTCGAACAACAGAGGAATTGGTTAAAGCTATAACTCCACCCCGGGCCAGACTCGCGACCCAGAAGTATAAACCACAGTTGGATAAACTATACGAGGTCATAGTAGACCGGGCTTCTGCGAACGACGCTGACACTGAGGTGCGTCAGAATGCCATTCAGGCACTTGGAACGTTGATATCGAGAACCTCATCCCCGGATGGGCTCGCTCTTGTTGCCGTCGAGAAGCGACAAGCTGCTTTGGCGCTCCTTCTAGACCGTCTGCGGATCGAGACGACACGTCTACATGCCGTGCGTGCCATTGACAATGTTGCCGCGAATTCCACAACGCCCTCGAGTCTTGAACCCACTTGGATTCAACAGGTCGCACTGGAGCTTTGCGGTCAACTTCGGAAGGCAAACAGGGCTCTTCGGGGTTCCAGTATCCAAGCCCTCCAACACTTGATGCTTTCACCGGCAATTAAAGGCCACATCCAGGCGGACACGGCGAACGAGATAGTGACGGCTATCCTACCCGTCATCACTGCTAATGACAACTATCTTTTAAGTCCTGCTCTGCTAGTAGTTGCGCAGTTGCAACTAGAGCATCCACGGTTAGTCTCTTCGACTACTTTCATCGAACCGCTCTGTGCGCTGTTGAAGAAGAACATCTCGGGTTTAGCGCTGGAGTCACTCGTGACCCTTGTAATGAATGTTGGTTCTACGGGCTTGGGCAAGCCGCTAATGGAAGGTGTCCTACGGGTGGGCGTAGCAGGCGACCCGGCGGTCATCGGCAAAGTCGCGGGTGCCCTCTTCTTTGCAAGCGGTGGGAATCTTAATGTCACCGTCACAAATTTCGTCGAGGAGTTGAACAACGCAAGCAAATTGACGCCACCCGATACCGCCCGACAGAGTCTAGCATTGGCGATTTTGGGAGAGATTGGTCTGCGACTGGGAGCCAAGTCTGGCCTATCACCTGCCATTTTCTTGGACCAATTTCACGATGAGCCGGACAAGGTTTCGGTCTCTGCGGCGGTTGCTTTAGGCCGTGCTGGCGCCGGGAACATGTCAACGTTTCTGCCTATAATCCTCGATGCGATCAAGAAGCCGGGCGGTAAACAGTATCTACTACTCCAGTCGATCCGAGAGATCCTTCATCAGGCTATCAACTCACCTACCCCAACCGACATTAGTGCGTATGAGAGCAGTATTTGGGAATCGCTCTTTTCGGCATCGCGTCTTGACGACAACAAAGCCATCTGCGCCGAGTGCATTGGAAGGCTAGCCATCATGGAGCCTAAGACGTATATTCCTAAACTTCAGGAACTTCTGAAAGATCCGCTCCCCGCGTTCAGGGGCGTCGCTGTCCAAGCATTGCGATATACGCTACCGGACAGCGATGAGTCATTCGATACGATGTTGAAGCCAGTATTATTCAACATGCTGAAGACTGTCCTGAGCGATGAGGATATGGAGATTCGTCGCCTTGGTATGACAGCACTGAACTCGGCAGCCCACAACAAACCCGACTTGATCTTGCCGCATCTAGGCGAGCTATTGCCCCATGTTATGGCGGAGTCGGTGGTGAAACCGCATCTCATCCGCGAAGTTCAGATGGGACCTTTCAAGCACATGGTGGACGATGGACTAGAAGTTCGGAAGGTATGTATCCAGTGGAAGATGTATTTGACGAGTGAGCAGCTTACTAATTACCCCACAGAGTGCATACGAGACGCTATATGCTTTGATGGAGACGGCTTTCTCTCGTGTTAGCTCTCTTGAGTTTTACGATCGCATTATAGCCGGGCTTAACGACGAAAACGATATTCGATCTCTCTGCAATCTTATGCTGAGCAAACTAATCGTCATTGACCCCGAAGAGACAACACGACGACTGGACACGGTGGCGGATTGTTACAGAAAGACGTTATCAACCAAGCTCAAGGACGGGGCGGTAAAGCAAGAAGTGGAAAAGCAGGAGGAAGCTATCAAGAGCGTCCTCCGCGTAACCCTTCTGCTTGCTGACAAGACCAAGACTACGCTGCCGGGCAGCACTAGCGGGCCCGGTGGTGTGGTGCCTCTAGCTCAGATGCAGCAGTCAGGACAGAACCCGGTATGGCAGCAGTACTGGGAATGGGTCAACAAAGATTTTGAGCGGCAGCTCAAGGCATTGCGAGACGAGAACAAGGAGATGGCTGGTTAGGTACATCCAGGTCTTCCCGTACACCTTCTTCCCGTATACAATAAGATAATTCACCTCAGTCGAGCCATTCGATTAAGTCGATTAAGTCAGGCCAGTCAACTTGGTCAACACGCCCCAGGAAGAGACTACCGGGTGGCTTGGTACTGAATATGAAGTTACGGAATGTGTGAATTCCTGAAGAGAGGCAAGAGTGTGGGATCTCGACGAACTTGACACTTGTGGGAGATGTCGCTTACCCACTTGTGCATGAAATGATTGACCATGGCTCACCATGGCCTATTTGCTGTACGGTACTTCGGCATGAAATATGCCAAAGGTTGATGATCACGGTAATAGATAGCCAATATAATCTATGAAAGCAAAGGTGTATCCTCGTGATTTTTATAGTTGATGTTCTGGTGTTTGCTGTGATACCGAGCCACCTACATGTAGGTACCTAGGTACTTTTAGGTACCTTACCCATACCAAGCTACAGTGGAGACAGTTCCCTCTTTTAGCCGGGGGCCCCACACAAGCTCTGGTCATAGGGCGATGGTGAGCTTTTTCTGAGTAATAAATGAGATCAAAGATCGAGTGAGATCGGAATCTACAAACCACCCGGAGCAAATGGCGCGGGGAGATGTTTGATATGTGCGCGCGTAGTCTTTTTAAATACGGGAATGGTTCAGTGGTCGAATTGGCGATGGGTTTGCTACAGCTTTTTAAGGCTTAGTGTTTGTCTTCCTCTTCGTTTTTCTCTCCCATCGATATGTATTCTGTCTTCGAAGGATTTTACTTCGAGTTTAGATGAATTAAGAAGAAAAGATCTCCTTCTGGACTTGAGACTTACATAAGAAAACGTTCGATTTTCTAAATTCTACTTCGCCGAGAACGAGTGTAACATTCCTACGTATGTAAGTACCCCAAGCTGCATATTTTACTTACCTTACCTTACCTCTGATCCTCGGCTACGCAGAGGAGGGTGCTGATGCTTAGTCACTGAGCTACATACTTCCCTCTGTCCGTCCTGTTCCTTCTTCCACCTCGTCTTACAGAGTACCTCTAATTTCCTTCATCCTAAGAGGTCGTAATTCTAGCTTGACGTAAATACACGACACAATGTTCACGTCCCGTGTATTCGTCTCTAGCTTCCGCGCCGTCGCCAGACGAGCAGCTGTGCCGCAATCAACTATGCGCTTGGCCGTCCGGAGAGCGTACTCGTCGAGCGGGCACGGCGGCAGCGCCGGTGCGGAAAAGTCGAGCGATCTGCCCTGGTGAGTTTCTTTCTTCATTGAGTTTCTGAGTGTTTAAAGTTGGGAAACCGGAATGAATTGGTCGACCGTGGTTTGCGTGTGCTAGTATGCGCAGTTTTCAGCAATGGAGGTTCCAATCGCAAGGGAATAGGAGGTTGGAAGCCAATTGGCCAAAACTAACATATAGAACCAACAGGCTCATAGGCTCCGTCGGCATCACGGTTCCGGGCGTAGCGTGGCTACTATCCTCAGGCCCCAAGAAAGCCGGCGCGCACGGCCACCACGCAGCGCCCGTCCCAGACGAGGAGAAATCGCCAGCCGTAGAATCCCCTTCACCCTCAGATGAGAAGGAAGAGAGCAGCAGCGACGACAACCCCCCACCAACCAACCAAGCCCCCGAATCTGGCAACCCGCAGGCCTCGCAATCCAGCAGCCAGACGGGCCAGCAGGTACCCCCGCCGTCGGCCGACAACACGGACATGGCGACGAACTACGAGGAAAAGAAAGAAGCGCACGAGGAGTACAAGGACATGATCGAGCGTAAGGGCACGCGCGCGGCGAGTAGCTCAAGCGACACGCCTAGCAAGAAGGGCGCTGCTGAGCACCCGCGCGAGGACCCGCAGAAGGGTGAGGGTGAGGGCGTGCAGAAGGGCGGACCGAGCTCGAGTTCGTAAAGGACTCTCCGTTCTGGTAGAGTCCTTGGGATGGAATAGGGACGAGGGTAGGGTATGATAGTTGTACACTAATGGGGTCGGGAGTTAGAGCGCTTGTTTTTTTTCTACTTCACGATTTGCATCTACCCGCCAAAAGAATAGGGGTGATGAGGCCAGGCGAGGGGAAAACCCAAATAGATGGATGGAGGTGATATCATGCATTAATATTTGGGTCTGGCAGTTAATTGACTAATCTCATCTCACGTCTCCAGCTTAATTCAACTGAAACGGGAAGTGGACAACTCCTAGAATGAATGTTAGAGGACCCAAGAAAAACTTATCAAGTCTCCTTGCAAGGGGTAGAATCAACAACGGCAATTACAATTGCCCTTATACTTTCATCAATCTTGATTTCTTGTGTTTACTACCTACTATATTGCAGTTCGTAGTAGTTCCCTGATCATTTTCGTCAGTCCTTCGTATTCTCTCCTTCAGATCTAACCCCGAGGCCAAACTAATGACCCCAAAACATGGCGCAGAATACGAAGACGGGAAACTGGCTTATTCCCGTAGCAAAGGCAGACGACTTAGTGATTAGACTTATACATTTTCCTTCAAACACCAACCCCCTCGTCCACCCCCGGGCAAATCAACGAGAAAACCCCCAGAATATAGGTTCTGCGATTTTCACCACTTATTGCCCCTGTGTCATCAGACCATGCTACCCCTTGACATCCACACCGAAACTACCAAACTTCTCTTAGGTTGCAAATTTCGCATGCGAGTTGAATGTCTAGCGACGTTTCGTACAAAGGAAATGTATCTAAAGGTTTGAGTTGGGGGATAGTTGCCAACTCATTAACGGGGGAGGTGGGCGAAAATGTATTAGGTATGTGTTGTTGTGGGCGGATTCATTGGGACGAAGGTGTAAGTTCAGTTATGCCATAGACATGAATTCTAGATCCCGAGAATAATCGGGTGTCATATCGGCCGTTCAATATCGTAAATGCGTCAGGGTACCGTAAATTGGAGGTAAGCAGTCATACTGCATCGAACCAGTACGCAATGCAGCCAACCCAAAACGGGCTTCTAGAGTATGGGGTGGGCTGTGATTGAGACTATACCGACTGGTACAGTAGGAGGGGTTCGCCGACGTTTTCGATTTCGGGTATCGTGCACTTGAGATCGAAGGCCTTGGACAGGACGATCTTGAAGATCTGAGGTAGGATTATCAGTATGTGCGATTGAGAATGTGCGTTAGGGTGACTGACCTTCTGAACATTGATGCTGTGGCTCGTGCTGCTAAAAATAAGAGCAGCTCGCATCGCCTTGGCAAATCGCTTGGCCTTATTCAAATCGTTAGAAATACGTTCTGCGCGCTTTAGTCCTGTTTACAAAGCTTACCTGATTGGATATCTCCTCTTGGTCCTCTCGAGGAAAGTTGACGAAGTGGTCGTACTTCGTACCGACGAGGATGGGAATCGCCGTCTTGTTGAAGCCTCGTCCTTGGCGATACCACTCCTTGATGCTGTTGAGCGTGCTCTTGCGCGTCAAGTCGAACATGAACAAGATAGCGACGGCGTCATTACAGACCAGGGGTAACATGTTGACGAACTCTCGCTGACCACCCAAGTCCCATATGCTGAAAGTGATCTCAGTGTTGCGTATGCTGATCGTCTTCTCCATGAAGTTGACACCTAGCGTCTGGATGTAATCCTCGTCCCAGCTGCCTTCGACGTATTTCACCATTAGGGAAGTCTTTCCGATTTGCGCATCGCCCACCATGCCAACCTTGATTACGACGTGGTTGCGGGTATTGCGATCCGCGCCATTGCCGTTGCCGTTGCTCTCTCGCGAAGCTTGGTCGTTGTAGTGTCTGTCGGCGCCATTCGACATGGATGATGCTGGACGCGGCATGGATTGCGGAGGAGCCTCGTATTGATGAGCCTCATATTGGGCATTGGGGTCGATCTCGTCTTGCTGTGCGCCATTGGCTAGGCCTTGGTCGAGAGATTGCGACTGTCGGTGATATGCTTCGTGAGCGACAGGGTCGCCCGAAAGACTCGTAGGCTCTTCGATACCGCCGAAGGTGTCATCGTGGACATCGTGGGGCAGGGGCGCGGGTGCAGCCGCATGTGCAGCTGCGGATGCGGATGCGGTAACGGGATCTTGCTCCATTGAATCTACCGCGTCGTGGAACGACCCCGCCGAGAGAGTTGAGGAATCCAGTTTGAAAAGTGCCCTTTAGAAAGGGAATGAAGAGAGTAACCGATAGGAGGGAAATCGACAGAAACTTGGGATGGAAAGATGAGAAGGTCTCAGATTAGCCCCGGGCTTGACTGCATCGGATTGTCTTGGAATGGGATACGTCAACTGGGCGAAGGACTCGGACGAATAAGGTGGAATGACCGGTGAGATTTCTCGATCGTCCGCGTCTGCGTATGAGATGTCAGTCTGCGAGCCTTGATATTTATCGATATGCACGATGAATTCAGCTGTCAGCCTGTCGTCCGTGCGGTTAGGCTGCCGATCCCTGAGGTGCAAGTCTGGTCGGTATCAAGTCCAAATGGGAAAAAGGGAGACGATGTCAGAATTTCAGGTGGTGGCAAGGAACACTGGTCCCCTAAAGGATGAGTGCCTAACTGTGAAATTGTTCAAGGGTTGGTATTATTGGTATTAATTTGTGCATACATACCTTTTGTACCTTGAGGCCTGTTAAAGGGTGAGGGATCCAACTCTTCCAGTTGAATGGATGGTTGTAAATTGAAGTAGGAAACCGATGCGGGATCCCGGGGTGATGTGACAGGTGGAACCTCACGCTAGGTATGAAATGCCTACAGTTATGTACGTGATTAATTAGGGGGAGGGGGTCGTTTGTGACCGCTAAGTAACGGCGTATCTTGTAGTGAACATCGCTGAAACCTGGACGTAAATAATTGGCTGCACCGTTTATTAATCTATCCGCCGTTTTCTTTAGGCAAGTACATATGGGGGGCGGCTATTTACAACACCAACAAGCATCGACGAATAGAATAGCAAGAAAGTGATGAAAGTGACAAACGCGACGCGAAACTCCGCGATCTGAAAACACATTTATTACTACCCATAACAAAACCATTACAATGATTCGCTGAGCTGGACATGATTTGTAAAAAATAAGATAGTATTTCCTCTAGAGCCATGATAATCTGCTTTTAAGCACAATGACAAGATTCATCAAATGGTTATTGAGAAAGCAATGTCAGCAGACAAATATGTTGACGTTGTCTGTTATTATTGGTGATCCAGACAGGTTTGTTTTCTTTAGTATTTGTTGATGAGGAGCACCGACTCTCAGATAAATCAAGGAGTAAATCAGCTTACAAAGTACCATGTCAACGTTTTGAACCCAATCAGAGCTGCTACCCAACTCAACCAATACCAGGTAGACCGTATGAAAGTGGGACGAAGCTGTGACCAAGATATGCAAGAATGGAGTTTCTTATCAATTGAGGTTGAATGTCATCCGGAGTTTCAAGGAAGCTCTGACAAATGATATCACTTGAAACTTAGCACTAGTACTGACGCGGGGCTCATTCTAAGGTCAGTGATTGGCTGAAGCATTATCGAGCTATGCCAGTAGCCTTAGTATCACACACTGTATTCTCTCCTCTATAAATTCATGCAAAAAGACAGTGCCAATTCACCCATCGGCAGACTATTCGGCGTCAGAGATCAAGAATCGTACTCGGTACCGGCCCTTACCAAATTCGACCGGGTGGTATCATAGATACGATATCAGTTGCCAGTGTCGCACACAGCTTGTGAAAGAAAAGCTTCACCGAATCTGCCGATTTTTTCCACCACCCTACCATCTACATCCTCTTGTACTTCCCACAAAATGGCATCAATTGCGCGGTGCCTCAGGTCAGCTAGACCGTCGACGCTCTCTCGCCTGGCACAGACGCCGTGCGTGCGATCCAATTGGCGACCGGCATCTCTGCGAGCTTTCTCTGCCTCACCGATAAGTAGGATCTGCCCTTCCCTCTCCGATGTCGCCAACAACATCATGCGATCCTGTGTTGCACCCTCTCTCCCCCCAAAAAAGCTCACTCGATAATTACACATACACACATACCACTGGCCAATGCTGACTTGCTTTCCCTCTACTCGCAGGAGATATCCGCAAATACACCAAAGACCACGAATGGATCGACCTCAATGCCGACAAGACGGCCGGCGTGATCGGCATCTCGGAGTACGCCGCCGAGGAGCTGGGCGACGTGGTGTACGTTGAGCTGCCGGAAGAAGGCAAGGAGGTCAGCGCCGGCGACGCTATTGGCGCCGTCGAGTCTGTCAAGAGTGCCGCCGACATCAACGCGCCAATTGCCTGCAAAGTCACCGGCATCAACCTAGCTCTAGAGGAGAAGCCCGGCACGATCAACCAAGTACCCGAGGACGACTCGCACGGCGGTGGTTGGATCGCTAAGGTCCAGGTCGGCGAGCAGGGTGTCAAGGACTTCGATGCCCTTATGGATCTCGAAGAGTACAAGACCTTTACCGGTTCGGAACACCACTAGGTTTCCAACATACGAGCTTGGTGAGGGGTTGATGCTGGTACAAGAGGGCTACCCGCCTAAGGGCTCGTGGGTTCTAGTACTACTGCCGGCAGAGGGTGCGATACAACTAGAAGAAGAAATGGAAGTGACATTACATTCAACAATCAACGAGTAGCAGAGAAGAAACGGGCTCAACCTTGTATCATAAAGCTCATTTGGGTATTTTTGGTCATCATGATGGCGAAAACATCCGCGAAAAGATTCTAAAATACATAGATGAGGCGGAGATGAATCTATAAAGCATCGTCTGAACCCGTTTCCTTTTTTTTTTCCCTTATGCCATTTCTAGCTCACATCATGTCATGTCATATCATCACTCTACGCCGGTATAAAAGGCTGAGCCTTGTCCCTGTTCGCCTCGCGGTCCTCGTTGATGACATCGAGGATCTTTTGCGCTCCGCTGTCAGTCAGTTCTTTGGCCACTCGCTTGCCAAACTCGACGGCCTCTTCTCGCGTCTTGATCTCTTCGATCTTCTCGGCATCAGCTGCTTCTGTGCCCTCGACATTGACGACAGTCGCCGTCAGTCGTAGCTTATTGTCTTCCAGCCATTTTGTCTCGACGCCAATAGGAATACTGCAACCACCCTCCAATGTTCTCATGACGCTTCTCTCAGCCTCGCACGCCAGCATGGCACTCGTGTCTTCCAGCTGCTTCAGCAGGTCCAGCGTCTTTTGATCGTTCGCACGCGCCTCGATACCTAGACCGCCCTGGCCAACTGCATACAGCATACCGCCACCCTCCGTATCCCCCTCAAGGTACTGCGAGATGCGCTCGTGCTGGTTCATCCGGTGCAGCCCCGCCGCGGCCAAGATAAGCACGGAGTACTCGCTGTCTTCGGCATCTAGCTTCCTGAGGCGCGTGTCGATGTTGCCGCGCATGTCCTTGAACTGGAGGTGCGGATACCGGCGCCTGATCTGCGCCATGCGCCTGACGCTGCTAGTCCCGACGACAGCGCCCTCGGGCAGGTCCGCCAGCGTCTTGTACTTGTCCTGCAGGCTCTTCTTGACGACGACGACGTCGCGGGGGTCCTCGCGCGGCGTGATGCAGGCGAGGACCAGGCCGTCGGGCAGCGACGTCGGCATGTCCTTGAGCGAGTGCACGATCATGTCGAGGTCGCCGGCGGTCAGCTCGGCTTCGAGCTCGTTCGTCCACAGGCCCTTGCCGCCGAACTTGTACAGCGCCGTCACCTTGTCCTTGTCCGCCGTCGAGTGCATCCCCTTGACCTCGAAGTTGACCGTCGGGTGCAGCTTGCTCAGCTCCGACACCACATAGTCGGCCTGCTTCAGCGCCAGCGCCGACTTGCGCGTGCCCACCTTGACTGTGGCCATGTTTGTGTGCGAGGTTATAACTGGTTGTGTTGCAGAGGTGGACATATTGTGTTCGTAAAGGTACTTAGGTAGTATATAGGAGTATTGGTACAGTAATAGTATAAGGAAGTCCCTTGCAGTAGTAGTATAGTATTCTGTTCAGCTAGTCGAGGTCTAACGCTCTACAATAGACGTTTTAAGTAGAGTTGCCGTGTCTTTGAGCAAGCTGATCACTCTTTAGGTTCACAAGCTGACGTATATTCCTCTAGATGTGACCTTAATATTGACGAGGACGAGGCAGAGGCAGTTTTCCGCGGGGTCGAAACCCATCGGACGAAATGCGCAGATTCTTATCGGTGTCGGATGGATCCGTAGATCTATTTTTTTGGACCCTGTGGCACCTGCAAGGTCCAGGTCCTTAGCCGAGCCCCTAATGCACGCATATGGGATGTACCTACTTACCTCGTAGTAAGCCGTCAGACTTCTACCTATCATGATATGAATTGACAACCTACCTACCTAGGCTTTAGGATTCATTCATTCTTGACGCGCCACCAGCTGGAGTTCGATAAAGAATACTGTAGATTGAGTTGGTTGTTCATTAATTTCACTAGGTATAACCTGTGGAACTATTCTACCCAATCTCCTATCTCCTAAAATCCGACCAAGACACTTCTTACATATACGCCATTGGTCATGATATTGAATTTGCGGGCCGAAGCGCGCAGACTCCAGTACCATCGAATTTTCTCCGTTTAGATATTTTTGAGATCGAAAAATCGGCCATGGGAATATAACTTTAATCTCAGCGATACTCCTAGAATTTCATGATGCCGCTCGATGCGGAACGGGATGACTCGTCTGCGACAAACGCGTCACCATTTTCAACGTCTCGGCCGTCTCCTAGTTCGACTAAGTACTAGACTCATGTTCTAGAAATCTACCTCCGTAACACAACGTCCAAGATCGGAAAAGGAATCGACTACGGGTGTGACCCCCGAGCCTCGTCCTACCTGATGCTAGTGATACCAAGTCTATCGGCCTATCCTAGGTTATGCGGCAGTCACCCCCAAACGGGAAATCCACGAAATGGTGGTTTATCGTGCTCCGTCACAACGCAGTACAGGTATACAGGAATGACCTGAAGAGGTCGATTAGAACGTATCTTGTGACCTAATGTAAGGTCATTTCTTCCACGCTTCGCCTTTCGCTTCCAATTGAGGTATACGAACATATCACGAACGCATCTTCCTGAAACATGTTAAAGCTCCCATGAAGTCTAGCTCGCCTCTGTTCCAAGATTTCTTGTGATAGCCTCTTTTTTTCGGCATTGCTTTTCCGTTCATCTTCCGATGGCCGAGCTAGACGATGATGGGTTATAAAGGACGTACCCGAGCGTCATAGAGTACTACGAAGAATATGGCAGCCACGCTCCATGATAAATCGAGATATCTTATTGACAAGGTCGTTGGATTATTTAAGATGAAGTTCCATAGTCTCCTCTTTGGCCCTATCCTCCTAGCTAGTTCGGGGCTTGCTAGGAAGGGCGACTCCCCACGGGGCATAACCACTATTTCTCTACCCGCAGCGCCACCCCCTCTACCGACTGGGGAACCTCCTTCATCCTCAACCGCTTCTGCTCCGGTCTCTAGCGGCCCCGGCGGCTCCGGCGGCTCTGGGGGCTCTGGTCCTAAGTGTGGCAAGGGCTACACTTACTGTGGTTATATGCTCACTTCAGATGGACATAGTAGGTCAATCCACACACTAGAAACGATCTCAGAGCAATTTTCATCGCTAACATACCTCTCAGACTTTGCTCCCAACGATGTCAGCAAGGCGTATTGCAACGGACTTTCGGAGCTCTGCGCGAATGGCAAGCCCAAGACCGACGTTCAGGAGGCTGTCTTCGTCTGCATGAATGATCAGCCATCGAATGTTGAGCTCTTGTGCGCCTGTAGTGGCAAATGCCGCAACGATGCTGAGAGCAACTTCATCGCGCATTGCGACAAGCCTTGCATCAACGGCTAAGCAGAAGCTTGATTGGCGAGCCGAAGAGTACGGGATGGAAATTTGGGGAAGCTTTTGCTCAGTCTCGGGTGGCCATCGTCAGTTCGACCACGAGCCAAAATTGTAACAGTTGCGACGCCGCTCGTTGAATGTTTCTGTTTCGAGAATTTCAATTTGCTTTTGATGATGCGTCACGTTCTCTCTTAAATCAAAATGAACATGCAGTCATTCTCGTGAAATCAGAAATCGTAACGTTCCAAACGGCGTTGAAAGATCGGAATTGCCGCCTTAGCCAATATCTATAATGCAAACAACGCGATAATAACCTGATACACCGCGGTTTGTTTACCCCATGATCTACCCGTCTATTTTAAGACCCTCACCGACACGTTACATACGGGTATTGTGGCTGATCCCATGCTAGTCCCCCTGCTTCCCAGCGGCACAGCCCTCGTGATTTTTAGGACTGAGCCTCTAGAATGCGGCACCTAGAATTCTTCCGTCTCATCCTAACCAATCAGGATGAGCGCCGCCCTATAAATGGGGTCCAACCATCTGAAGATCGTCATAAATCTCATCCTGTCAGAGTAGCCGCAGCTTCGTATCGCCCTTACGATCTCGTGGGCTTTACCATGTAATAGGCAATGTCTTCATGAAAAGCGAAAGAAGGAGATGGCCGGCGGGCCCGGTCCGAAAATCGCGACCCCGACCCCGACTGGTGAGTCCTGGTGATCGTCGCACATAAATACACTTGATAGTCGCCCTCCGGTAACAAAGAAGGACATGATTCACATCCACAGCAAACATTCAAACCCAGCATTTAATAATACATAATACCTAATATTCGGTAACAACACATTGACATTTAAATCTCTAACCTTTTACCTATCATTTCCATTTTAACCAAACAACATTCACAATGCTCTCCACACTCACCACCGGACTTACTCTCCTCGCCCTCACGGGTGCCTCACCAGTACCCCAGGCTCCCCAGCAAATATCACGAGCCAAGGCGTACAACCTGCAAATCCAATTGTACGACCCGTCGAAGCCCGACCTGGACCCGCCCGTCGCAGGCCAGTACCTAGGGACCGTGCACACGGGCGCGGGCCTCAACATCGCCGTGGCCACCGATTACGCCAACACCGATCCCAACTACAAGTTCCCGCCGTACTACACTAACGGCACCGACGGCTACAGCTCTGTCCAGAACGATCTGGGCACGCAGTACCCGTGGGGCGTGCAGGTGCAGTCGCCGACCGAGACGGACTACACGTACCCCAAGGAGCATGATGTGACCGTCAACGTCGGCGGCGGCACCAACGGCGTCGGCATCCAGGCCTGGGGCGACGACCTGTTCCTCGGCGGCGTCGGCGCCGGCGCCTACGCCGTGTGCAACCGCTTCATCGGGTACACGCGCTCGAACCTCACCGCCGTGCGCTTCGTGTACGACGGCGAGGAGGTGCCCGAGGGTTGCGTGCTAATCCGCTTCGTGCCTCTCTGTGCCGAGCTCAACGACCTACCCGAGGGATCGCAGTGGACCCACGACTTCGTACAGGAAGTCAACTGCGTCGTTCCCGGTACCTCAAAGAAGCTGTTCTAAAAGCCTCTAGACCTTGGGAAGAGAGAAAAGGGAGCGAGAGATGTTTGTATATGGCAATGGGGCAGCATATGCAGGGGGGCGATTGCATAGCACATTGGAGTTGAGGTTTTAGCGTCACTAAATCATTGAGCAAGCATATATCGGCTGGGATGCATAGAAACCGGATGGGGTTATTACTCTGTCTGGATAATGAAAGGGGGTATTGGAAAAGGCATCCGCATCGGCATAAATTGGAATGGAAATAGATTCAGATACTATCAATAAGACGACGGGCTCAGGCCTATCTTGGAACAGGACAGCAGCACTTACGTTCTTAGTTTCCTCTTCTCGTGCATGGAGTCAACTCACTGCCATGTTATCTGCTTTTCAATGACAGGCTGTGAGGTATATTTAGAATTAAGAAATCGTCACGTCTAGAGTCCTACGTGGAGAGACGGGGTCGCCGTTTGAAGATATCCCACTTCGGAACATCAGCCCCGTGAACAAGCGGTAAGTAATACCACCAATAAATGCTCTCCCGGGGTTTAATGAGGCCTAATGAACCATACTTATCTACTATATACAAGCTCAGGTTTATTTTTTAGTTGAATCTATTATACGATCTGACCAATCATCACTGGACAGGGGAGTTTCCGACTTCTAGTGGCCCTGGATCTAGGCCGTCTCGGACCCCCGAACCTTAATCTGGGGTATAAAATACTGCCCGAGGAGGGAAATTGCTTACGTTACCTGGGCGTTGTCTCTATTGGTGACAACGATGTTGCCATTGCTGGTTCAGAGTAAGCGAGTTCTAGCAATAGCCTATCAAGCCCTGCGCTAAGCAGAGTTCATATAGACATTAGAACTTTCGTCTAAATAGTATGCTGCACATTATCGTACTGAATTGCTGCTGGTTTATCTATGTACGTGTGCCGAATCATTTAGCATGTTATTACCCGCGACTTGGACTCTTGAAGGTAAAAGTGATCGATTATGAAGTCTACCTGATGAAAGCCCTAGGAAACACAAATTACTCTTTTTCTTTACTAGTAACGGTGGCCTTTTACGCTTCTAATCATAAACATACATAGAAATAGTTGATGAGGACCGCTTTGGCGCTTGGCGCGCCAGGTAGAAATAAGATTTTGTCCCAATGTGCTTAATACCGTGGAACACACTCCATTACTAACCCATAGATATTTTCAGACTTTTAATAAGCTGCAGCTTACTTCAGTTCAGCCTCACAGATGCCCAATGAGATGTCTTATTTGCAGGAGCTGAGACGCTTGTTCATAATGATCCCTCTGATAGTCGGGGAGCAATTTCCATAGCCGATGCAGGACTCAGACCTTAACCACCGTAGTGGTACGGAGACAAGCTCAACAAACGATAAACTGCAAAGACATCGTGAGACGTCATGAGGTGATGTATGTGTAGCTAAATGTGTATAAATACCAGAATCGCCGCTCATTCCATCTGGCAGATCAACTCACCAACTCAACTCAGCTCAACACCACCATCAACGCTACCAACAAGCACCCGAAAACCGCCCACTTTCTCTGACTCGTTTCGAGCAAGATCTTCAACAATGCAGTTTACCAAGCTAGCTATCATTGGCTTCCTTGCCGGCGTTGGCCTTGCCGCGCCGGCTGAGGCTGGGCTTTCCAAGCGCGCAAGAGAGTCCATTCACATGGCTCACTGCAACACCTACTATGCCCTCGACGTAAGGACACTCATCTCCCATACTCTAATGACCCTATGAGCGAAAGTAGCTAATACTTAAAAAATCCGCATAGTACTATGCCGACGACACCAAGGACAATGTGTTCCCCGGAGACAGCAACGAATGCGTTTCCAGCTCCTTCCACGAGGGTACCTCGGCGAGCTGCAAGTTCGGCTCCGGCGTTACCTTCTCGTGGTTCCTCGCGTCCAATGCCCTCTCGGCGTCTCAGGGGTCGCAGGTCGGGTAAGTGATATCCCGCGTTGACATAGCATAAGCAGGATGAAGACTTACTTCTGATATAGTACTGGTAACAACGGTTACCACAACTTCAACTGTTTCCGAGATGACGGTCACACATTGTACACCGATGGCAATGGCAACAAGTGCAGCAGCACCTACGTCTGCTTCGACGTGAGTTAAAAAACAGTGGCATTCAGGCCTTTATGTACTGACCCATTTCCCAATTAGGCTTAGAGGGTTCTCCCTAACAATCATCGACCGTGTGAAAGAAAGAGTGGCACCCGTTACAGTTACATAGACACTTGGACCTGTTATTTCCTATGCCTGTCAGCCCTCTCAGTCCCTTTCAACTTTTCTTTTCTTTGGTGGAGGCAAAGTAGTTGTTTCTCATACTGTTAGATAGCTCCACTCTTTGGTTTCTTATATATAGAGTAGACGAGTCAATGCATCTAAGTTCCTGATCGCTTCTGATGATTTATACATGCTACTTGCAGAGTGTTCATAGAGTGATTTATGACAGAGAAGGCAACATGGTTGCTATATCATAAGCGAACGAAGAAGACGAAAATAAAGATATGAAGAAAAGCAGAAAGTAAAAGACATATAAGGTATATATATATGGAACCTATGGGGTTCTAATGCCACCCATCACAAAATCACTCTATGAACACTCTGTAGATAGCATATTTCTTCTAGATGGTCTAGGGGAACGAATTTGTATTACTACGGAAATCATCACAGCCCTATGAATTGGCCTGGACAACTTTGAAAAGCTTTGACTTAGGCATCGTAACTTGGGGTCAAAGTTTACAAAATGGTTTGAAAATGACTACTCTCCAAGATCCATCTCTGCTAGAATATCGTCTAGCGAAAAGTCTTCTACCGGCAGAAATTCCTGTCCTGGGATAACATCGTTATCTGGGATTGCTGCGTTGCTTGATGAAACAGCACTTTCTGGTAAGACAGGGTCGTTTAGGAGCATAGTAATGTCTGAAAACTCAGCTTGGTCTGGGAACATAGCTTGGCCTTGAGAAATATTCTGGGTTGGGACAGCTTGCTGTGTTGGGATAACCTGCCCTACCGAGTTAACTCCATCCATCCAATTATATATCCTATCCGCAAACGGATTAAAATTCCAGTACTGTCTTCCGACCTCGCCAAGCATCTGATCCGTAATATAATACAGGGAAGGTGTCAAATTGTAGTCGAAATATTGCGCGTACTCCGGGTCCTCGGGATCTGGATCTGGTCGTAGTGTCAGTGAGCCGAGTGGGGGCGGCCCGATGATGTACCACTTCACGCCAACGCAGATATAACGTCTGATCTCGTACTCAAAAAACCAGTCCCGAACAAGCTGGAAATACTCTTTCTGGCGGACTCCGTTCATAATGTCTTCTAGGAGGCAGTGGTTGTACTCCAGGTTGATTTGGAGGTCGTCCTCGGTAAAGCCCTTGACCAGCGCCCCTTTTGCCCGGACGCAGTCGTCACACTTGCTGAAGTATATACGCTCGTTTCTGACGTAGTTCGGCCTGTAATAAGGGCACGGCTTGGCACGATTCTGAGGGCGAGGTGGCCCGCTCAGATTAGTAGAGCCTCGACTACGCGACCTCTCAGTGCCGTGCTTTTCCCTGCGCATCATCGCCATATACTGATCAGCTACATCATATTCATCTTCTATGTCTGACGACCCATTCTCTGCGATGTCTTGTAGTCTCTCTTGGCAAAGGGCAATGATATTAACGGCTCTAATGGTATACGGGAAGGCAGAATAGAAGGGATGAAGGTCTTGGTCGTCGCAGCATATCTCTAGATGAACGTTTCTACACATGTTTACGATCCTGTAGCACTTTGTGGAATCACTTAAGGGATACTTGAACTTGGTAGATTATTATTCTTAAATCGAAGTTTACTGAAAATAGGCGGTGGCCATTGCTTATTTATATAAAAATTGCATTTTCAAACTGGAAAATCACGGCAAGTTTGCTGATTTTGGAGGCTAAATGACAATGTGTATGCAATTAAACAGATTATATATAATTGACCAGCCAATAAACTTGGTAGTTAATCAATCAAGAGGAAGTTTGTAACGGCCTGAATGTTCCTTTGTCTTTGCGGATGTGGTTGTTTTAGAGGAAATGCCAATTGTGACAAAGACAATCTAAAATGATAGAGGGGACACCATGGAAGAGAATATGTATATTACTTTGGTACCGTACACCTGTCTTGTGTTTCATGATCCTCCATCTCTGAAGCTTTGATTCTAGATGTACTCTACCTACTATCCTAATCAGCCTCGTGAGCTTGACACGCAGGCACAATCCTGCATTTCACAAATCATCCGTCAACCTTGCTAGTATATGTATGATATCTTTGAGTTATCTATGCACTGCAGTTGAAGTTTTACTCGTAAATGCTGATTCCCAATGTGCAAGCAACTCGGCAAACACACAAGCATACCACCTAACTGCCCCTCAGCATTCTCTGATAGCATTTGGCAGATACAGCGGATATTGGTTCATGCAATTATAACGTCTACGCGGAGTTCTTCGTTTTAAAATGTATTACCTTGGCGATCGGATCATCCGCTGATGTGGGCGTGGCCGTACGGTGACAAGTCCTAGAATTCGCGGGTGTATCGGCTTTAAGTATACAAATTGGGGTGCGTGATACTCTAAGCCTCAAAAAGTGTAACATCGTCTGTCCATGCTAGCGCTATATCTGTGGATTAAGTCTTGGGAGTTTCGAGATGATGTGCAATTATTGGTAAAGCAGCTGTCCATCGCCGGCCTCCCGGAAAACTGGTAGGTCCGGGTAGGTCCTGGCCCGGTGGTCCCAGACAGGGTATCTATTGGCTAGCTCGGAAACCATGGCATCTGATTGGTGAAGTGGATACGGGTGGGTATTCTCACGGCACGGCGTTCTCGTCGGGGCTCAGGAACCAGCTAACGAAAAGGATTCAGCATAATTTACAATCGAGCAATGGGTCACGCAGCCGTTAATAAAAGGTCCAAGGGGCTCTCCTGGAAAGAAATAAAATAATCATCGTTTTTTCCTCGTTCAATGAACACCGACTCATCCTCTTTATTACCTAAGATTTCGTGATTTCTCTGTAACAATGGGGGCCAACTTTTCGAGTACCTTCACACAATTCTTCCCCCCGAAGCCGACCTTCACGGAAAACAACGTGCCAAATCTCGATGGCAAGGTGAAAAATGACCATGCGCTCGGATAGTGAGTTGATATGCTAACTTACCTACTTCGGTTAGGTTTACCTCGTTACCGGCTCGAATACCGGCATAGGAAAAGAATTGGCTCGCATGCTCTACTCGAAAAACGCGAAGGTGTACATCGCGGCGCGCTCACAGGACAAGGCGAACACTGCGATCAGTGATATAAAGAAGGCATACCCCAGTTCCAAAGGAGACTTAGCTTTCCTCAAGTTAGACCTCAGCGACTTGACCAAGATCAAAGCGTCGGCCGATGAGTTCATCGCCAAGGAAAAGAAGCTCGACGTCCTGTTCAACAATGCCGGCATCCAGAATCCGCTCCCAGAACCGAGCCACACCCCTCAAGGTTATGAGTATCATCTGGGCGTGAATACTATTGGCACATTTGCTTTCACTAAGCTTCTGACGCCACTCCTCGTCGCGACAGCCAAGACGGAGGGCACCGCCCGCGTAGTCTGGGTCTCTTCTTTGGGGGCCGAACTGGCCGCCGAGAAGCACACCGGTGTTGACATGAGCAACCTGGATTATCACGTCGATAAGCCGTACATGTACAAGTACGCCGTTAGCAAGGCGGGAAACTGGCTGCACGGCGTCGAGTACGCGAAGCGGTACAAGACCGACGGCGTCATCAGCGTGCCTCTGAACCCGGGCAACCTGTCCTCGGATCTGTACCGCGACCAGAAGGGGGTGGCCAAGGCCATGCTGGGCTTGCTGGTCTATCCGCCCGTCAACGGCGGCTACACGCTTCTTTACGGCGGGCTGTCGCCCGACATCACGATTGAGAAGAGCGGAAGCTGGAGTGCGTGACTTTCCTTGACTTGACTTTCCTTGACTTGTTTCCCTTATTAGTGCGGACATGCTAACATGACGTTGGTCTAGTTGCCCCATGGGGCCGTATATGGTCCATTAGGAAGGACCTGGTGGCAGCGACGAAGACGGAGGAGGAGGGCGGCAATGGGACTGCCAAGAAGTTTTGGGAGTGGACGGAAGAGCAGGTTAAGCCATATGTCTAAGAGCGGCTTTCACATTAGCAAGGGTTTATAAGTGGTTGATTGTAGTCTCTTTTTGTCTAAAGCCTTTGGTTTTGGGATAGAACATATTCTTACTATGAACATCTGTATGGGTTTAAGTGGGACTTTAGGTGTAATATGCGTTGGAAACTAATGTATACTCAATCTGACAAGACTTAGCTTTCTATATCGCTAGGTTAGTGTTTGGCAATGTCTTCCCTTGAGGGATCACTGACGTCATTAATCACTATCGACTGAGAGCTCAGTCTCACCACTAACTTGAGTATTACTGAAACAGAATATGAGGACTTAATAAGAGGATAAAGAGTAAATCGTCAATTGGCTATATGCACTCACTATCAGCTTTCTATTACTTACTCAAAAGTGCAACTCAGGGGCTTCAACTCGAGCCTTCGTCGAGAGAAAAGTGGTCTCTACTGATTGGTGCCCGCAAATCCATACCTCTCCACAGCTCCCGTCGTAGGAAAAAGGCCCACTTGCCTATACAGGACACCTTGGCGGGGTTACGTCTCATCGTTGGCGCCCCACTTTGTCCTTCCCCTGTCTCGCCTCGCCTACGCTCCCGCAAACGGTGCTGCACATGCGACCTGCGTCACCTTTGTCCTACACTCCTGGACGACTTAGGCAGAATCAACATGCGTTTCTCGTTGTGTCTGTGCTCATTAGCATGGTTTGGACATATAAATTTGTCTTCCATCGGCTATATTTTTCACGCCGGCTTCAGCTAACCGCGCCATCGACGGTTGGTTGAGCTTCGTGATTGGCGCGGGTTGGTTTCTCCAACTGTCCAGATGATCCAAGTCTCCGTACTCCTTGGAAGCGGGGAGGGGAGCACGGCACGGTAGCTGGCAGCTTGCGTGGTAGCTGGTAGGTAGTTCGAAGTGGAGAGTTGAAAGGAAGGGAGGCTCGGGCGTCTATTGTTCAGGTAGGAGGCAGTGAGGTAGGGTTGTTCGTGGGTGCCATGTAATGGGCATGGTACGTAACCAAAGACTATTTTTTTTGCTCGTGCCCTACATGTTCTCCCCCTCCATCTGCCGTTCCTATCCATTTGTGGTCGCGAGGTCGTAGTAGATGGCCCGACAATACTCCTCTTTCTTGAAGTGAATGTCGTTTCTTTCGACACCTTTAATTTCCCTTCTGTATTTCTCGTGGTGCGTTGCGTGGCTGGCTCGAGAGTTCGATGTGGGTATCACGAATGACGAAAACGAATGAATGACGCTTTGAATCTTATCCGCATGGCAGTCGGCTATTGCTACCTGATTCCTTCAATATGATGTCCCGGTCACTGCTCCGTCCGGCGCTGGTCGCTAATTATACGTCGCCCCGTGTGACAGATGGCTTCACTCGGCGTGCACTGTCGCGTGTCTTAGGTATGCCGCCGCCATGCATGAGAATCCGTCTGTACGGATCTCAATTTATTTAGTAAGAGCTAAGAGAACGCCACACATTAGACTTCACGCCGCCACCCGGCGGGGTTGCAGTGGGCTGTCAACGACAGTGGAACAGCACGCGTGCGAAGCAGCCCACAGTCTTGCCGGCTATTCCAAAGAGGACGTTCGACGGTACCAGGAATGTTACTCAGCGGACAATTCCAGTAACGGCCTACTCGACTGTGGTTGAGCCGTCATCCATACCTTACTCCCAGCTCACTGTCGGGATCCCTCGCGAGACTTTTACTAATGAGCGGCGAGTGGCCATTTCGCCTCAAAATGTCGCGCTTCTTCTCAAGAAGGGCTTCTCCAAGGTCTTAGTTGAGCGCGGTGCCGGCGCGCAAGCTGATTTCCTGGATGAGGCCTACCAGAAGGCCGGCGCGACTCTAGTCGACGTGGACGGAGTCTGGAGCCAAGCCGATATCGTTATCAAGGTCCGAGGACCTAACGTCAATGAGATCGATCGCCTCAAAGAAGGCGCAACTATCATCTCAATGCTTCAGCCGGCGCAGAATAAGGACATCGTCGAACGCCTTGCTGCTCGTAAGGCCACGTCTTTCGCCATGGACATGGTCCCGCGTATCTCACGGGCCCAAGTTTTCGATGCTCTTAGTTCCATGGCAAACATCGCTGGCTACAAGGCGGTGCTAGAGGCGTCCAACAACTTCGGTCGATTCTTAACTGGACAGGTTACCGCGGCAGGCAAGATCCCGCCTTGCAAGGTCCTCGTCATTGGTGCTGGCGTCGCTGGTCTAAGTGCAATTGCGACGGCCCGCAGGATGGGCGCAATCGTCCGCGGCTTCGATACGCGATCCGCCGCGAGAGAGCAAGTCCAATCTCTCGGCGCGGAGTTCATCGAGGTCGAGATTCAAGAAGACGGCTCCGGAGCGGGTGGTTACGCCAAGGAAATGTCGCCCGAATTCATCGCCGCCGAGATGAAATTGTTCACCGAACAGGCCAAGGACGTCGATATTATCATCACGACTGCTCTCATTCCCGGAAAGCGGGCGCCTAAGCTGATTACCAAAGACATGGTCGAAGTGATGAAACCCGGCTCAGTTGTCGTGGACCTGGCTGCTGAAGCGGGCGGAAACTGCGAGATGACACAGGCCGGTAAATTGGTTACATACAATGACGTGAAAATCATCGGTAGGTTTTTAACTTGAATTACGTCGGGATGAATGCTCATAGTTCCAGGCTACACGGACTTACCATCTAGATTGCCCACGCAATCATCAACCCTGTACTCGAACAACATTGTCAAGTTTCTCCTAGCAATGGCACCGCAAGACAAGGCTTTTGGCATTGATCTAAGTGACGAAGTTGTTCGTGGCGCAATTGTCACTCATAACGGAGAGATTCTGCCCCCTGCGCCCCGGCCAGTTCCACCACCGGCTCCGACACCCAAAGCGGCGGCCAAACCGGAGGAAGAGGTAGTTGCAATAACTCCTTTCCAAAAGACGTCTCGCGAAGTAGCTACTGTGACCGGTGGTATGGGCGCTGCTTTGGCTCTTGGCAAGTTTACCGGGCCTATTTTCATGGGAAACGCCTTCACATTCGCACTGGCTTCGCTAATCGGGTACCGTGTCGTTTGGGGCGTTGCTCCGGCTTTACATTCGCCTTTGATGAGTGTTACTAATGCCATATCTGGTATGTATCTCTGTTGTCGGATCGTATGACTCCCTCGAATTCGCTAACACTCTACAGGAATGGTTGGCATTGGTGGCCTCTTTATCCTGGGCGGCGGCTATTATCCCGAGACGATTCCCCAGGCTCTTGGTGCTGCATCCGTGCTTCTGGCTTTCGTGAACGTATCTGGTGGTTTCGTTATTACCAAGAGGATGCTTGACATGTTCAAGCGTATGCCGCATCGAACCCCCGAGAAACTGCTCCGAAACTGACTTGTGATAGGTCCGACTGATCCGCCCGAGTACCCCTGGTTATACGCAATCCCTGGGGCCCTTTTCACGGGTGGTTATCTTGCTGCCGCATCCACTGGCGCTGCTGGACTTGTCCAGGCTGGATATATGGTTAGCTCTGTCCTTTGCATCAGCTCTCTATCCGGCTTAGCGTCGCAAGCTACGGCACGAATGGGTAACTTGCTCGGAATCCTCGGTGTCGGCACAGGTGTCCTGGCGTCTCTTCTAGCTGTCGGGTTTAGCCCTGAGGTACTGACCCAGTTCGGTGGCCTTGCCGCACTTGGAGGTATTCTCGGTTTCGTTATCGGTAAGCGGATCACGCCGACGAGTCTTCCGCAGACGGTCGCAGCTCTACACTCTGTGGTCGGCCTTGCTGCAGTCTTGACAAGTATCGGCAGTGTCATGGGCGACCTCTCGCACATCACGACTCTGCATCTCGTTACGGCGTACCTTGGAGTCTTGGTCGGCGGTATCACGTTTACCGGATCGATCGTCGCATTCATGAAACTCGCTGGGAAGATGTCTTCGAAGCCCCTGATGCTTCCTGGTCGTCATCTACTGAACTCCGGCATGCTCGCTGCTAATGTTGGGACTATGGGCGCATTCGTCACAATGGCTCCGGGGTCGCCTATGATTGCGGCTGCCGCATTAGGCGCAAACACGATCCTCTCATTTGCCAAGGGATTTACCACGACAGCTGCGATCGGAGGCGCGGACATGCCGGTCGTGATCACGGTGCTCAACGCGTACAGTGGCTTTGCGCTGGTCGCGGAAGGCTTCATGTTGGAGAATCCGTTACTAACTACTGTTGGCGCCCTTATCGGTGTATCTGGTTCAATTCTTTCGTATATCATGTGCGTCGCCATGAATCGGAGTCTCACGAACGTGCTCTTCGGTGGCATATCCGGTCCGGCGCAGACTGATTACAAGATTGAAGGATCCGTAACGCAGACAAACGTCGATGATACAGCGGAAGCTCTCGTCAATGCAGAAAACGTCATCATAGTCGTCGGTTACGGTATGGCTGTCGCGAAAGCGCAGTACGCTATCAGTGAGATTACGAGTATGTTACGGGCCAAAGGAATCAAAGTGCGATTCGCCATACACCCTGTCGCGGGTCGCATGCCGGGACAGTGCAACGTCTTGCTCGCCGAGGCGAGTGTTCCGTACGATATTGTTCTGGAGATGGACGAGATCAATGACGATTTTGGAGATACGGACGTTACGCTCGTCATCGGTGCTAACGACACGGTCAACCCAATCGCCCTCGAACCTGGAAGTCCGATCGCAGGCATGCCTGTCCTTCACGCTTGGAAGAGCAAACAAGTCATTGTCATGAAGCGTGGCATGGCTAGTGGTTATGGTAAGTAGAGCATCTCCCGACGATATCTGAGGAATAGTGCGCTAATGAACTTCTAGCCGATGTCCCTAACCCGATGTTCTATATGCCCGGAACGAAGATGCTGTTCGGTGATGCTAAAGTCACTTGCGATGGTGAGTTACCTACATCCCCCCACTAACCTCAAGTGTAGAAGCTCACGACTAACTGTGATAGCTATCAAATCGGCCGTCGAATCTCGAGCTTAGAATCTAGAATAGGTAGAAGCACCTCGTCCTCTCGTAGAGATCTGCATCTAGACATTGCAAGCATTTGTTCGCGTTTAGAACTCCAAGCGACGAGTTTTCCAGTGCTTTATGTGGCATTCTTACAGTCCAGAGACAAGATTTTGGTGTTGGTTCTTTATGGAATGTTCTTTTTGAAGCGTAATTAGTTTCTAAGCCAGGTTTCTTTTCCTAGAAGACCTTATATACTGTCTTGAAACTATGGAGGTATAATGGATGAATGTTTTAACGTTGGTATGATTGCCAAGCGCATCCAAAGTTTTGTGCTGCTACACGTAGAATTTCGGCTTTACCCTTACCTGTCCAACACGTGCATACGTATGGTTGAGTAAATAGTATATCATAATGTGACCAAGAAGATTACTCGTATTGTGAAAGGAATATCCGATACAGGTGTCGTCATTAAAAATAAAAAATAAACCGAAGACCGAGTGTCTCTAGCCCACTTTCAGATTATCACAAAAGCAATATTCTATTCTCCGAACTCCAGAATCCCATTACATTGCAATGCGAATCAATATCATCTCTTCGTCTCCGATCGTACCATATCATCTACCCGAGCCGTCATAACGCGTCTATTTGGTCAAGCCCGAGAGCCCCGGGACCGAGGTGGGGAGGTATCCGCCCTGGTCATCCTTGCCCTGACGTTCGGTTCGGTTAATTCCTTCCTTGGAGACTAGGTCGCCGACGGGTTGGAGGAGGCCGCCTTGTCCCACCTGGCCGGCCACTGTGCTATGGACGCTGTCCTGCAAAGTATCAACCTGGTCGACACCGGTTACTTTGGTCTTGTCTAGTTGATCTGTTGCATCGATCATTAGTTATCTGCTTGAGAGTGCAATGGGGGAAAAGTGGAGATATGAGGAAGACGGTTAAGTTCACCTTTGGTGCTGTAGCTGGCCTTGTTGTCCTTGGTGAAGTATTTTAGGAATGTGTCCTCGATCCAGGGCATCCAGTTCTCGTACTGCTCGTTGTACTTCTGCTTGGCCCACTCCACTGTACTTGCTTGGTTGTTTGCTTCCGCCATTGTTCGGTATTATCGTGCTATGGAGCTGGGTTCAACTGATGGTTTATGATTGTAAAGGAATTAGAGGTAACAATTGTAGATATGTAGTTGAGAAAAGTAAGATACCAGAGTAATCCAGGACCAGCGCAGCCTGCTTTTAACTCATATGTCAAACAAATGTCTACGTAGTCGGGCATCATGCAGGCAAGCAGGTGTGGCTGCCTTCTACGTCATCTAGTGGCTCGCGACTAAGCGATGATTGGCCAAGAGGCCAAGACAAGGACGAAACAGGGAATCGTCAAGTTATTTTTCAGCCACACACATCTCGTTCTAATCCATGTCAGCTGTGTCATCGAGATGACGGGATTGCCATGATCTTATGATCTTGCATAAGAAACTCAATTCTGTGGTGCCTTGGAATCGTTGATCCATTTGCTAGTTATGGGCAACGTTACCCTAACACGCGATTACTCAGGAAAACACGCGGAGCCGAGTAAAATGGAGTGATTTTTTATATTCCCGGCTGGGCCTAGAGGCAATTTCTATAGCAATAAATAGTTCTAGGATCTAGCCCTCTTTCTTTTCAAACCAGTTCGACTTCTTTAGTAATCGTTGAAATGAACTGATGATTTTAAATCACTCTAGCAATTAGGTATATAATCATTATGATCGCCGGCACTTTGTAAGGGAGAAATCAATCACTATAGTTTTTTTGCGATCACTTGTATTTATTCATAAACCTGTTCCGGCCTTCCATTAAAGTAAGCCCCTTTTATTTTCTCTTCTAATCGGATGGTATGAGGCTGTTATAGTCGATTTGGTGATGGGCACAACCACTCAAATCCAAAGCCGAGGCTGCAAAGAAGGTCTCAAAGAGGGTACGGAATAATTACAGGTATTTATGGAGGTTGTTGAAGTAATCTACCTGGTTTTGATAGAGTTGAAGTTCCAGCTCCTCCAGCTGCGTGGTGTGTAAATGGACCATCTCATTGAACTGAGCTTGGGCTTCGGCGGCTGCGAGTTTCCCATTCACAACCCCTTTGTAGACTTGCATGACGTTGCTGATTGAGGCAGCTGCTAGCTTCTTCACGAATTCCCTGCGGACATGGATGTAGGCGCAGCGAACTGCGCTGTGAGGCGTAACCATCCAACGGTGGCACCATTTGCATTCGTACTTCTTGGCGATCGACCCATCCGCGTTGGTTTTGTCAACTCCGACCGTCGGGTTATGTTCGTCTCTGATGTGGACTCGTAGCTCATCCTCTGTCGCTTTCTGTACGTTGCATCCAGGCCACTCGCATACCGTTCCTATGTGGAAGCACTCGATGTGCGATTTGACGCAATGGGGATTCTTGAAAGATTTGCCACAACCGGGAATGGGGCAGGGGAGTGCTGAATTGTCCGTCAGTAACGCCATAATAATTGCTATAATAAATTCTCCGAACATAAAAACGTACCCATATTGGCGTGAACTTGATATCTGAATCAACGCAAAGGGGCTGGAAGCAAACGAGTGGTCTAGACGATTTTTGGTTAGTTAAGCTGAAAGGGGAGAAGGGGGGGAAGGGGTGTGAGAGACGCGCCCAGAGCGAGCACCCAAGATCGACGCAAGATTATGGCGACTTGATAGCTAGATAAATTGCTTTGGACGTACCTTTGAATGACACTCTCGATTCCAGTAATTGCCAGAGTAGATCATTCGCTTTTGAGTGGATGGGCGATGTGAACGGGTCGGTGGCGTGCGTTAATGGCGACCTGAATGGCGACTCAAAGAATGCACGTTTATGCAAATTGACAATACAAGAATAATGACCTGACGCTGCTGGTTATTAGGGGCTGTGTGATCTGGCAAACTTGACTGGAGAATGAGTGTGAAATGATCAAGTTGTCTGAATACAATGCTGAGACGAAATTGGGTATGGGTTGGCAGAGAAGTTGAGGACCTGAGACTCGTTTTTTTCTTCTCAAACCATGAGCCTGGCGGAGTATTGAAATACTACGCTTCGGGCTACCTTGCTACATTGGCGATTGGAAATGGAGTTTATTTTGCAGCTTGTAAGCAGATGAGGATATCGTGGGGCAGCGTTGGCCCGAGCGTTTGTCCCGAGCTTGGCCCGTGCGTTTGTACCGGGCTTGGCCCGAGCGTTTGTCCCCCGCTTGGCCCGGGCGTTTGTCCCCCGCTTGGCCCGGGCGCGAGGCTAGCGCTAGCGCGGCACGTGATTGGACGAAAAGTTGTGTGGCCCGTGCGTATGCCCTCCAGGTTATACAGCTGATTAGAAACGAAGTTTAGCTTGCAGCGGCGATTCCTTGTAGCGACAGTTGCAATCGCCAAATTCCCAAACTACGCTAATCAGTACTAGCGGGGCAGCTGTGTATCGATCTGGACGGCAGAACCTGACTGGGGAAGCTTGCTGCAAATGATTACGATTTTAATAAATGCTAGAAGTTCAAAAACAACTAACGAAAGCCGGAGAACCTTGTTCCTAAGTAATATAAAGCTTAATTAAAATAACAAGATTTGTGATGGAATTGTTGAGCAGGAATTGTAAGTTTGAGAGTATATATAAGCGATCGAATTACAATCGATTAAAAAATAATGCGGAATGAAAGCGTACTAAAAGGTTGGAAAAAAAAAGACCGATTGATATATTTTTTAGTTACCTGTGTATGCCCTATGTTTGTGGATTTATATTGTATTGGTTTGACCTTTTATTATAAGTTGAAATTGTAATGTTTTCATGGGATTATAAGGGACGTTGCTAGACTTTTTGGCACATACTGTATATCGTAATTACCGTTTGGTATCAAACAGATAGTAATATGACTTTTTGACTTAGTACAGTAAACTATAGGTATTCCCCAGCAAGTAGAAATATATTTCTCTTGTCTATATATCATTAAGAGGGTGTAAGGAAACCTGGATAGGTTTTCTTATATTAGGTAGATATAAAGCTAATCCATAGTAGATCTATAGCAGGCTTTACCAGCCAGCAGCATATAAGTCTCAGCTTAGCACAAGGGAATAGTACGTTGCATCCCCTCTTTACTTCCTCTGCCTTTACGTCTACGTCTACGTCTACGTCTACGTCTGCCTCTACCTCTGCCCGCTGTCTGCGGCTCCGTTTTCTTTCTCTTGCAATTTCCGATCTTTTTTACTTCAAAATATCCCAGGCGGTTTGCTCTCATTGCTGTCACTTAAACCGACCCATTCTATCAAAGACAAAACCTCAAATATATACTAAAGCGATTTTGTTCCATGCTAACTAGCAGGCTTAGGCCCTCTTGACCTCTAGCCTTCCTCTATCATTACAAGGGCTCCTATTGACCCCTTCGTAACCTCTGACCCCCCTGTGGGGTTACTGGCCTTTCTCTGGGGACTAGAGCTAGGGATACATGCATTAGGCCCCTTCGGACTCTTACGATGGACTCCTTTGTCTCTCATCCTGTATATACGTATGACTTGGTAGCTGTTAAGTTTGTAGCTTTTCGTGCAACCACATAGTTGTTAGCCCTATCACTTGGTTGGCCTTATGACAGCTATCGTAATAAGCAGATGTTAATAAGATGTTTTGCATAAAGATCAGAGAAATATTAAACGAACACAATTGTATCTTTACCCCTCAAGAACTCCGTGGCATAAATATTTGCGACAAGGGCTAGTATCTAGAGCTTGAAATTTGAGGTTCTAAGGTCCTTGATCCTTCTCTTTTTCAAGGGAGGTCGGTTGCGTATTCATACTTATTTCCTAGCTATTCTAACTGTCTTATTTAGGTAGAGATATTGATACCAAAATGCTTGAATGATATATTGATTATTGACAGTGTTTAACGTCAAGAGGAGTGCCTTGAAACTCCAAGGGGTGTGTAACGTGGTAAGTTATCCGCTATATCTAATAAGAACGGCCTTAAAAGCTAATATTTGCTTACCTGTTTGTTTTGGGGTTTAAAGTCGTAGGGACCACAATGGCTACGAAGGTCGAATGAACGAAGGGTATCAGGTAGGTAAAGGATGTTTGCATTGCAATATTAAAACTAACACATTTAGTAAATGCAAAAGGTATACATAGCATATGCATTTCATAATGTACACTTCCCGCCTGCAGTTGTAAAAAGCCTTCGGCCATGGACTGCAAGTAACAGTAAGGTTACTGCTATATACGCTACTATCCACTATTGAGGTCTAGATGGCGAACCGTAATGCGTAAGTAACGATATTATTTGTCTTTTCCCCATATTTTCCCAACGACCTCCACTCTATAAGTCAACAATCGCTCCTTCCCAGACTTAAATTTATATCGCTTAGGGGATAGCTGCCCCTGGATGCCCTGGCTTTGCCTAGGCCAAGCAAGAGCTACCAGGGCAAAGTGTTTCTAGTTTTGCTCGACAAACACAAATGCCGCCAGATTCAGAAGCAAATGTAAAACCTTTAGGGCGTGCAACATCATGGCTCCGTGTCCACGCCAACTATGATCCCCATACCTTGTGACTGCAAATCCGCGGCAGTGGTATAGTGTCGCGAGAGGCAAGGCTATATAGAACGGTATAAATGAAAATGTAGGTAAGTCGCTACCTGGTATATCACAAGTCTTCCGCGACTGTGCTCGTCCTTCCTTCATATCTCGTATCTGTAGCCTTCTAGATTGGCCAATTTCCCAACGCTGAGGCACCAAGGCCATACCTTATAACGTAGATTGGGTTGTATCAGGTTCTATCGTACGCGGCGGTTTCGGTTGTCGATTTGACGTTGAGTCTCTCGTGAAAGCGAAGATGATTGGTTCTTGTTTCTCTGTTTGAAGGGATTGATTGTTGATTAATAAATGTTTAATGTCAACAGAGTGGCCCAACGCCCACAAACCTCCCCGGAGGGTCGTAGTGAGACACGATAGACTGTCTGCTATATTAATTGTCCAACCGCTCCAAATACAAATCTACCGCCTCAAGTACGTGCGATATCGTGGTATCGTGTCCATTGCAGCTATGACTTTCGTGCCTTGTGGATTCGCTGTTCAAATGTACCTAGATGAATGCCGCCGTCACGGTAGTGTTATCTCCAGTGTTCTCTTGCAAATCTTTCAACAAGCTCTTTCTTCTTTGCCGCTATCCTGGCGGTCTAGATTATTCGCCGGTCACCTAGGCGTCGGAGCTAGCCTCTAATAATGTAAAATATGGTCCACCAAGTCTTATCACATATGCCCCATCTTTTTAAGGGTAAGGTCGGTAGTTTCGATATTAACTCGGCGTTTAATGGGAGGGAGAGGACTGGCTCGGGGTTCTTTGCTGGGATGAAGAGAACAGATTCAGGGCTCTTTGATGTTATGCCAGGCGATTGCGGTAACGCGTACATTTATTGATCTGCAATCGACCATAGAGTAGCTGAGCGCTGGTGGCGTTGATAGCTACCTTATAGGACGCCTCAATCGCCAGCCAACCTCTCGTATCCTTCCCCAATATCTAGCCTATTAGTAGTGGCGGTGGTATGTAACCTTCCAACTCTAATGTCTTTTCATCCCGCTTTGGGGCTTGTTGGGCGTCGAGAGGGTGATTCTGAGACGTATTAAGAAGGCAGACTTGAAGAAAGAGGGTTTGCCTGAACGCGACGTACGGATTGTTTAGTTGGGGCTGGCGCTCTAGCTAGGACAATCGCAATGAGGTAATGCATTTGAGTAGGAGCCGCGGAGTTCTTGCGTCGCTGTGTCTATATATATGTATGGGTAGTTAGCCAGGACGTAAACAATTTCGTCATCATCACTGATATCCAGAGGTCTTCTCATCGCTTTGATTCTCAGGCGCCTGAATATTCTCGTCAATCGTGTGGCTCGGAGGCTATCGTCGATATTTTGGCCCGATTAGCCGTGCGATTATATCACACCCGTAGGATTCGAGAATCTAGATTGGCGACCTGTGGAATTTGATAATTACATCTTGGGAGAGAAGTTCGAGGGTTTCGTTCGCTGGCTAGTGTACTACAACGGAAATATGGAAACACCTAAGTCCTCCATGAAAAGCAGGCTTAGAGATATATATAAAAGACAGAAAGTAGGCCAAAGGAACTATGATCAGAAATTCAAGGTTATCATATTGTCAATCTACCCCGTTTATTTGTCAGTTCCACAATGAAGTCGTCGATCATCCTCGTAGGTCCCGCCCTTTTGGGTCAGGCTCGCGCTCACTGAGCGCATAAGTTACCTTTACGCTGTTTATAACCATATCTATCCTGGCTTTCACGCCTTTACATTTACTTGAATGCTTGACCGTTGACAATAAGCAAGTGGACTATTAGGGTCATGACCTATATTCGGTACCTCGTAAGTCTCTCTAACGTCAAAGCAACCTACTCCTACTACGGATTGATGATAGAGAGGCCAGTCCTGATTCGAATATAGGTGAGTCGCTCGCGATAGTTTGCCCAAATATTGACCCTAACTCCGTTGGCCTGGGGTGTAGACGCAATGCCACTGTCTCCCCGGTCGGCCATCAAAACTGCGACGACCCAGGCTGGCACGACTGTTGGGTCTGGTGCTGGCGAGCCCAAGGCTGCGGTAATCTCTCTCTTTTTTTCTACTAACCCTTCATCTACTTGTCGCCGCCCTAGCTCCTTAGAGAGGAGCCCGACGCGGCGATTCTAGTCGGTTTAGTTTACCTCTCCGATTAACCAAGGCCTATGAGTATGGTTGTAGAGAATTCCACAAAGACCATTCGGTCGGATCTCACTGCCACCTGAACGTTCCCTCATCCTCCCGAAGCCCGTGTATAAAGACGAACTGGTAGATCCTGGAGAGAAGGCTAACCCAAATCGACTATAACTTCCTGCGCCATCCCGAGATGCTCTTCCCGATAATCCGCTCCCGATACCCTCCTGTCGATACCATCCTGCCGATACCCTCCTCCCGATGCCCTCCTCCCGATACCATCTATCGATACCACCTATCGACGACCCTGTCGAGCGCTTTCTCTCCGAAGACCACCATATAACTCCCATGGCACCTTGTTTATAGGCTGCGTAATATTGAATAACTTATGACCATAGTGTCAAAGAGCCTCTGAAGCCGATCCCTGGCTAGGTGTTCTTTTGTTATTGGGAGCTGCCCTCCGCGCCTACTACAAATCTGAGCAAACGTCGCAACCCCCCCACCCCCCCATCTCCCCGAAGTTGAGCTACATTTACATGGCCCTCGAACACCGTATTAGTAAAGAAGGCACGCTGAAGCATAGGAGCAAGTAGTAGCAGTTATTAGCTGCTGGGGGGCCGCCATTGCCACGAAGGTCGAACAGCTATCTCAAAGCCTCCTTAGGGATATAATGGACGTGCTAAGTTAGTATTTATAGTACGTGGAAGCCATCACCACACCTATTCATCGAATCTTGCCCGAGAACGCTCCGCGTATACGCGTTTAGTATACTCCCACCGCCGGCTGCAGGGAGCAAGACTTGAAGTGTACGTAGCAATTCAGGTTAGCCATTTGACGCTATTATCACCTCTTTGAGACCATTATGGCGGATTTTAATGTCTGGCTGCACCTTTCTTCATCATTGCATCTCCTCGTCCATCTCCCCAACGACCTCAACTTTCTTCCACAACTACCCAGTCTTAGATTGATATTGTAGTACAGGACGCCCGTGGTATTTTCACCAGCAAAACAAGAGTTATCAAGGAGTTACAAGTCACGAACATAGTTAAGTCAAGCGTTTTTATGTAACCACTTGTATTCATTCCTAAACCTATCACGCCCAGAGAGATATGGAGTTTTCCTCCCTCAGTCTTCCCTGAAAGTGAAGCACTTTCCTTTCCTCTTCTGATCGGATGGTGTTAGGCTATAGTCATCTTAATAAAAGGAGACGCCGAATTTAAAGAAACTGACTGGTCCAGGTGGTACAACAGAAGTAGGGTTTGGCTGTGCCGACGGGGATAGAAACTTCAGGACGGTTCTCGAGGTGAAAACGGTCATTTTGGACCGGGAAACATCTACCACCAAACTACTCCTCTTTCGCCTCTTCTTTCTCCTCCTCTTTCTCCTCCTCCTTCGCCTCCTCCTTCGCCTCCTCTCCCACCGAAGCGCTCGAGCTATCCACCTGGTTCTGGACGAACAGGCGGGCCGTTTCCTCTAGCCCTGTCGTGTAATGGTGAAGTATTTCCCCCAGCGGCTCTCCGGCTTTGAGGGCCTCAGCTAGCGTTACCACCTGAGCGGTGCCACTGTCTGAGGCAGAGGCAGCTCGAAGTTGCTGTCGTACTAACGCCAGCTCGTTCTCCAACGCCCTCTCTTGGGCTTTGAGGATATCATAGTGGATTCGGTGGCCGACGGCGGCACCACGCTGGTTGGGCACGCCGCCCTGTTGGTGGTGGACGAGAGGAAGATGGGTGCCGCGCGAGATGGGTGCCAGGGCTGTCTGGTCGCTGGCCTGAGGGCCAGCTTCTTGGGCGGCGTCTTGGGCGGCTTCCTGGGCGGCTTCGGCTTGCTTCTTGACGTACTCCTTCCTTACGTGCATGATGGCGCAGCGAGTTGCGCTCTGAGGGTTCAGCTTCAAGCCACTGCACCATTTGCACTCGTACTTTGGGATTGTGCCCGACCCATCATCTTTAGGTACTTGAAGTGGGTGGTCCGTTGGGTTGTGGTGCTTTCTGATATGTTCTCTGAGCTCCTTCTCGGTACCTGTCTGCACGTTGCAGTCAGGCCATAGGCAGACTGTTCCTATGTGGGTGCAGTCTGTATGGGCTTTTAGGCCCCGAGCATCCTCAAAGCCCTTACCACAAGCGGGAACAGAGCAGATGAATGCTAAATTATCTGTCAATAACGCCATGATAATTACTACGATAGATTCTCTGAGTTTAATCACTTACTGCGCTGGTTATCCATCTTGACTACCTCTCGATCGAATCTCCTGGACGATTTTCGGTTAGTTAAGCTGAAAGGGGAGAATGGAGAACGGAGAGGTGGGTGAGGCAGGGGGAAAGGTGGGAGAGACGTGCCCACAGCGAGCACCCAAGATAGACACAAGATTATGGCGATTTAACAAATAGCTAGATTAACTGCTTTCGACGTACCTTTCAAATACCACGGTAGACGAATAGTTGCTCAGCGGATGGAAAATTATAACGGCTCAGTACCTAGGTAGTTTGTATCAGAGCTAGGCTGGGTGGTGGTTCGGAGGGTTCACGTTTGCGGAGGACAGGATGGTAGGTCTGACTGGAAGGGATATTTCAGGGCAAACTTGCAAGAGAACGAGTATGAAGTGATGAAGCTTATGAGTATCAGAGATCTTTTTTTAGTTCTCAAACCATAAGCCTCGTGGATATGAAACTTGATACGTGGTTTGCGAGAATGTAGTTTAACCAGTAGCTGATTAAAAAACGAAGTTGAACTTGCAGCAGCAGTTGTCCCGGGACGGTAATCGCCAAATTTCCAATTGACGCTAACAGACATATATCGACGCTGTTTGCGGCGTGACTTCCGTTTGCCATCAAATAGATACTACCATTGGATTTCCCCCCTTAAGAATGGAGACCTTCTCAAAGCTTGTATAGATCCACTAATCTGACCGGGAGAAACAATCATGTATACCTCGAGGAGGATAATATATATGTATAACGATCTATCCGATAAAAACATGACGTTTTTGCGGTAGTACAGTCAGTCGCAAGTATCCCCTGTCAAGTAAATACACCGTTCTCCTATTTATATATCACTAAGGGTATAAGAAAGTCCAAATACAAATGCAATATATGGTAGATCTGTGGCAGGATTTGCTAGCTAGTAGCATATAAGTCTCGGTTTGGCACAAGGGAATAGTACGTTGCATCCCCTTTCCGCCTCTGCCTCTGCCCGCTGTCCCCGTCTCTGTCTTCCTTCTCCCGCAATGTCCAATCTTTCTTACTTCAAAATATGCTAGGCGGTTTGCTCTCTTTGCTGTCACTTAAGCTGACCGATCCTAGACAAGACCTCAAACATATATTGAAGCGATTTTGTTCAATGCTGACAATCAGAAACATCAAAACACCATTCCTTCTCGCCACCCCGTATCCTTTTCAACAACTACGAGTCGACGTCATGGGCTTAAGGACCATCAGAATCGATAGGAAGGTTCGTAGCCATATATACCGCCAGACGTAACGCCTAACCGATGGCCGACGAACTATCACGATTTTACAAGCTCTCCCACTTTCTCCTACCTTAAAGAGCCCTGCTACAAACCCCTCTCCCGAAAACTGCGATATAGGCATCGAGATTGTCTTACCCTCAAGATGGAGAATGTATACGCTATTGATTAATGGATTGGTTGATATTTATTTAGATCCGCGAGGATTACCTTTACAAACTCAAGACGTGGTAAGTTGTCCACCATTATTCATAGCGGCTTCAGAAGCCAATTTTGTGCCTCAAGGGCATGCTGTTTTATTTTTCCGTGCCTATTTCAACTAGGACTACCTTATCTTATATTTCGAGGCTCTTTCGTGAAGAGCTGATTTCGCCGCCGTGCGGGTTTACCTCTCAAAATACCTCTTTCAGTTCAGCTTTTACGCCGCGAGCTCTTCTTGGCGTATCCATTAACAAACAGCTTGAACAAACAGCACCTCCGGTTGTTGGTGCCTTCGATCTGGAACGCTCCGTATAAGTAGGGCCGAATTTATTTTGATGTATTCGAGTCGCGTACAAGGATTTATTGTAGGACGCCGGCGTTGTTTCGGGTCGACAAGCCGATGGTTTGGTCGTGCGTTTGTAATGACTTGACAAGCACCGAAGTGCTCCCGTTACCCGCTGTACAAGGCGTCCTCGTCATCGTAGTCGTTGATGTAAGTTTTAAATTCTTTCAGCAAGAGAAAAGACGGCGTGCGCAAGGTTTTTAGCAGTGTCAGGGTCGTGATGAGTAGTCGGTCAAATTAGTATAGGTGTTGTAAATGTGTTGTGTCCGTCGGTTATTGATCGGCTACCACCGCACTCACAGGAGCGATAAGGAAAAGGATGTAGAGGTGAAGTTGAATATATACGCGATAAGACTCGGTAGTTGGTATTCTACCTACCTAGGTACCTATATTATTAGTGTCCAGCTTTATCGCCCAGGTAAGTAGGCGGCGAATAATCTACACGCCCAACCTTCCTAGTGGTGTAATAATCGCAACCCGACCGAAGCAAATTGGACGGCTGAGGCCATAGATACCAACATCTAGGCCTAGTTCCTCGAGCTGGACACTGAATATTTAGTTGCTGCACGCCCCGCAGTTGATGTAACGAACTCATGAACTGACGTGTCCAGTATCAACGTGCTGCTAGACTGGCCCAAATTTGAAGTTATCGCCTCGACAGCTATGAGAGCGAGATGGCGACTAGCCGCCTCAGTCCCGTCTTCACCAACCCGATCGTGGACAAGGTTCCAGCCTCCGAGTTCCCGCGCATCGCCGGCCGCGAGTAACAACGGCTATCACCTCACCCCCATTGGTAAGCCGACGACAGTTTCAAGGCGTGCATTTGCCTAGTACCAACAACGATTAGACATCAAGTAAGCACAACGGTCGACTACTTGCGATCGGATAGAATGGTCCTAGTTACGACAAGCAGTACGCACATAGCCAATTCAAGATAGTTGACGTCTTTTCACCCGACAGCTTGTTGAAGGGTTGCGGATATTATCTTACAATCTTCACCCAGGCGCCGATGGCACCAACCTCGATAGTTGGCTCGACTTAAATAAAGGCACCCCGATCTAACCCCCGCTGGGCGCGCTTTCGTCAATGGTGAAGGTGAGGCTGACTTCAAGGCGAGGACGCCAGCGCCGGGTGCCGCAACACGCGCACGTCCATCAGCCTTCGACCTGGATATCAAAAGTCCGCCAGCTCTTCATGGGCATGTTAACCCTCTCTATCACGGTTCAGGAAACTGTTATTTCGCGGATTTTCTAAGAAACTCAAACGCGCCCCTGGCTATGTAAGCGCTGCTTATGTAATATGATTACGTATCGGCTGCTTACGTTGCGTGGTTACGTAAGGGCTTGTGACCCTCTCCTTGAAACCGTAGGGGACCTCGACTGGCAAGGTGGATGCTGCGAGACTTTCTCTCTAGAAATTAATTCAAAAGTTTATTGGTCAATTATTCAACTACTAGAAGTGACTATTACTAGCACTCAATGGAATGAAAGAGGAGGGTACGATTCGTGCGAGGAGGAAAGGAAAACCGGCAGTAATTCTACATCTGGTATCACGATCGTAGAGCCGACCCCTGAGTGCGACTTGCATACCCGGAGCAAAAAGAAGCAAAAGTAAAGTAAAGCGCCCCAGGCGGGGGTCGAACCCGCAACCTTGGGATCCCTTGTCGTCATCTCTAGGAAACTTTCCTAAGATGAGATGATAAAAGTCCCACGCTCTAGCCAATTGAGCTACCAGGGCCATCTTCGTCTTTGTAAGGCCCATGGAGCGGTGCAATCTAAGACACGTATATAACCATACTAGTCCGAGCGCACTACGTAACGTCCGCTAACTTTGAATCCAGACTTAATTCAACCGATATTCTACTTATTTAATTATGTAGAGTAGGCCGACAGTTTGCTTATCGTGAAAGATTTTTTTTTGCTTTTTAGTGGAAACAAGGGATAGGGAGCTAGTAGATATGACAGCGGATATTTCTTAGCGCCCAACAGTTTTAAAGATCCATTTCACTATACGTCGATACATTCGTGGACTGAGAAAATGCGAGTCTATTTAGGAAAGGCAATTGAGTGTTCATTCTTGTGTACCTAACCTATCTAGTGTGCATCCATCATCATTCCTCGCCACCACATGTGTACACTAGGTCCTAGCGAGAGGCCGCCATAGGTAGCTTATGAGTCGTAGGTAGGTAGTGTCGTAATCTATGCATGATTACTATTCGCTGGGCTTTGCCGGGCTTTGGTCGCTTCTGCCTGATGAAGGGGTCTGCTGACAAGTCGTCGTCGTCGTCAGAGGCTGTTTGCGCGCGACTTCACAGGTAATGGCATCGGGTTGGTCTATGATTATTTTGTTAGCTGTCGTCTAAGGTCAGTATAAAAAATACTTGATGTACTCACAATAATCCCAGTAGTCTACAGAGTCCATAGTCGAGTCCTTTTTCGCCTTCTGCTCGTGGCTTGCCCCAGAAGGCTTCGAGTTCTTGGCTGACTGCTTGGCCATCTTGGATGTGCAAGGCAAAGGCGGTTGGTGAAACGAAAGGATGTGACGAAAATAGGGGTACGGTACGGTCACTTGTATCGAGAGACCAAATAGGACTGGAGTAGAAAGTCTTGCAGTCCTAAGGGAGACTGAAGGTACCTAAGATCAAGATAGAGTTGCAAGTCGTCGATGGAACCTTAGGATTTGGGTTGAGTGATCTTAGTTTACGATAAAAGAGAGGAACAATTTTGAAATTTTGCAGGTAAGTCAAGGTTCTTATATATTACTGCTAGAGGCAATTAACCTTAGGTACATATGATAGTGAATGGTAACAATGGTATAATGGCCGTAATGGCACCCAGTGAATGCAGTACAATAGACAATATAGCCAATGTGAGATAAGAGGTACCAATAGATAATTGCAAACCTTAGGTCTAAGATAACCTTAGGGCGCAGCTTCTTGGTCAGATCTTTCCCAAGTTAAGTGCATAAGGAGTATCAATGTAAATATGATTGTGGAAGTTTAGACGCTTCCTGTATATTGAAAATAGGCTTATAAATCCAGCATATTTGAAGAATAGATACACGAAGGTTTAGCAGCTTAATCCAGATGACATCTCCACCATTGTTATATCACTGGACTTGAAGTTCTTCAATTCGTTTAGAAACTTCTGTCTCGAGCTTTCAAAGTCGTAGCTTTCGGATTTGATATGGCCAAAATCTTGTCGGTTAAGTTTTCTTGGAGGCAGAGATGTGATGATGTAACGATAATACAAAAAGGCGTCTCATCAAGACTCACGCGATAGTATTCGTTGTAATGAATACTCGAAATCGATATAGGATTATCCTATCTACGAGGTACGGGTCTCGAAAGAGGCCAGGATGACTTGGTGCCAGACAATCGCTGCTTTAGAGATGGAGATTTGAGTTAGTAAAAAAAAGAAGAAAGGAAAGAGAGAAATTTAGCATTTAAAGGTATTTAAGTATTATGATCTCAGTGATTGCGATTGTTAGGACTACAAACCAGAAGAACAGGGCAAGGATGAGCTTCTCATGTACGCTGCTGTGGCCATTAGGTGCAACTGGAAACTAGTAAGATTAAGAGAGGGAGATTACCACGGTTAGTCAAATGGTATAATTAAATACCTGCTTACTTATGGCCTGGCCGAGAGAAACACATTTAATTAGCCAACTGAAAATGGAGTAAGATATTGCACCCCGGCGGATCTAAAAAAATAGACATGGCATTGGCGAGGGCGAAAAATATGGCGTTGAAGAATATTCGCCTTAAGGATGCCCCGGTACAATGATATATTCTGTACCCCCGAAAAAGCAGCCAAACTCTTATGGCGCCTACGAATAGAAGTGGAGCATAAGACTATGATCGTGCGGTATATCTTCCCATATGCATTGCAAGGCGCTGGAAGAATAGTGGAAAGTTGATTTTGGTTATTAATACATCGACGGTGAGGTTGACGGTGCCGATGGCGACCATTAGCTAGGCGCCAGGTAGTTGTTAGCGGCTAGATTGCGGATGCTAGTGGGTTAGAGCCCTGTAGGATTATCCCCCTATCACATGTTGTACCTAACTTGTACACCTTCATCAAAATAACATGGAAATAAGAGAAGTTATAAACGCAAGTTGGCGAATGATTGGGGTCTAGTATCTATCCCTTTCCAAATTGTTTGTTACCAAACTTGAATGTAACTGTTGGTGCCGACCTTGTTGCCATTGCGAAACGAAACCGTGAGCCCTGATTTCTCCACCAGGTACCCAAATCTCTGTCTTTGTTTGTCTTCTGACAACTCCTTCGCTCAGCGATTTTAGCCATCATGATACTGTCGCTTCCCGTCGTTTTTGGTAGCTTAGCCGCCACTTATGTTTTTCTCCGTTTTCTTCTCTACTGGTCCCAGGACGCCAAGGAGCCGCCCGCAATTGTTACGGGCATCCCTTTCCTCGGCCCGCTGATTGGCATGGCCAGGCAAAAGTCCGGCTACTACAACCAGTTGAGGTGCGCTGTCTTTGTTCCAGAGGGTTCCGATTGAGTAGACTGACCAGGCATTATGGAATTAGAGATGCATATAAGCTCCCTATCTACACACTCCGCCTTCCCTTCTCACGCATGTACATTGTCAACGCCACTGAGCTTGTCCCGCCGCTCCAGAAGCAATGGCGCAATGTCAGCTTTGCCGCCATCGCAGCCGACGCGGGCAATCTCGTCGGGATGAGTAAAGAGGCCATTAGGATAATGCGCAAAGACCTAACGAGTGAACATGGTTTTAGCGTAAGCTGGCCGAAGTATATCACTCCCGTCATGAGCCCAGGGAGAGATTTGGATGACATAAGCAGGAAAGCCATTGAAGTCTTCGTGGGCGAATTGGAAAAGCTAAAGTCTCAACGAACTGTTAAGACCGGACTCTGGCAATGGACAAGTCGAATTATGGATACAGCTACGACTGAAGCTGTCTGGGGGCCAGATAATCCGTATCGGGACCCCGTTGTCGCTGAGGCCTGGAAGTAAGTCTAGTTCACCCCTTGGTGCAGATCCTTTGTGTAACCAACTGAGAATGCTTCTAGAATATTTGAGGCAGGCTTTTTGACACTTTCTGTTTTTCCTCTAGCCAAATATATTTACCCTCATCTTCATCAAGCGCGCGAGACTGCCGCCGCCGCCCTGGCTCAGTATATACGTAAAGGCGGACACGAAAGGGCTTCTAGCCTCGTGAAAAAACGCTATGAGCACCACCGTTCATTCGGTCTTAGCAACGACGACATCGCGCGCGGTGAGCTCGGAAATACGTTTGCGGTGCTAGGTAGCACCGTGCCTTGTGCGCTGTGGGTTCTCTACCACATCTTTGCAAACCCCAAGGTGCTAGCAGATGTGCGCAAAGAGGTTTCGACGTTAGTACGTGAAGAAAGTGTCGATGAGGGAAAACAAATTGTTAGCTCTATTGACTTGGCCAGTATCCGCACCTCCTGCCCCATACTCCTAAGCACCTTTCAAGAGACGCTGCGCCATCGTACCGTTACCCCCGGAGCTCGCGTCCTATTGGAAGACGTACTTCTAGACGGGCGCATCTTGCTTAAGAAGGGAAACATGCTCATGCTTCCAGCTTCGGTGCAGCACACGAACGTGTCGGCCTGGGGTGAAGATGCTGGTAGTTTCGACCATATGCGCTTCGTGGCTCGACCAGGCCAGAAGAAGCCGAATAGGGTCGCATTCCGCGCGTTCGGTGGCGGCCACGTTCTTTGCCCCGGTCGCCATTTTGCCAGCACCGAGATTATGGCGCTGGCGGCCTTGTTGGTCCTCCAGTTCGACGTCGTACCGGTCGGCGGCAAGTGGATCGAGCCTACATGGAAGAACTCACCAGTCCAAGCCGGGTTTCCCATACCCGACAAGGACATCAACGTTGAGTTCCGCGCGAGGGAGCCTGGCAAGGCGTGGAGGGTCCAATTTTCCGGGGCCGATGAGGCAATGGGATTCGTGAAAGAGGACGTTGTGGCCGTTGGGGAATAGATAAGCGAACTGACGGCTTAGAAGTTATTTCAATCTAGATTCATGCGTACGATTAATAAAAAGCTGTCTCATGAAATTGTAAAAGGCTTGCTAATGAGGACGTGGATCTTTAGGAAAGTGTCAGCTTCGAATAGATTCCGCGTATGGTCGCCGTGATGGTGATTTTCACGAAGTCCCACCACATTTACCCTGGACCCCTGTAATTACAGGGCACCCGTCCACTACGCCCACTATACGTATAGCGCTCACGTGGTGAGGGGATCTTGTCGTAGACGTATACACGACCTATTACAGTAACGCTGAGGGGGGAGCGACACGTAGAGATCATTGAGAAAGAAACAAGTAGATCAAGAAGCACTTTACTAAAATGAGAAGTCCCAGATGGCTAGAAATCAAAATGCATTGCTACCTATATCGAGCGACACTACCCTAGCTATCCACTAAAGTGCCGTCGAGAAGCTTTGCAAAGAATGAGACAGCCGCATAACTCTCAGGTACTATCAATTATCAAATGAATCCATATGCCCCTACCATACCAGAGTCCGATATAGAAAAATATCGATACGAGTAGGACATCTCAGCAAATACGTAGTAAAACTGTGCGCCCCTTTCTTCTTCGTCTGTCCCGCCTCGTGGTCGAGTTGGCACCTCAGGGGGCAAGCCTCGCGAGTGACGAGGAACAAAGGTCGGTCGCGGCGCATGGGTCTTAGGCACTTCTGACCTTCTTGGCCGACCGGCAATCTTCGTCGCTGCGCTTGCGCTTGGAAGATCCTGGGCCAGCGCCGGCTTGGGGGCCGTTGGTAGCATTCGTAGCGGCATCTTGAGCGGCAGCGGTCATGGCAGCGCAGTCGCAGTCGTCAAGTTTCGACAGCTCGCCTTTGACTTCTCTCAAGTCGCTATAGGCTGCCTCCAGCTCGCGACAGTGTCCGTGCGTGATGTCTGAGTGTCTCTTCAGCCAGTCAGAGAGTTTCGTCAAGTAGTCAGCAGCTCCCTCCGATAAGCCAGAGAATCCCCCCAATGACACAGAGAATTTCATCAAGTCGTCAGCAGTTCCCTTTAGTGAGTTAGAAGTTAAGTCCATCGAGTCAGTCGCGTCGAAGAGCAGATCCATCGCTGTGCCTGTTGCGCTCATGGCCATCTTGACTCTCAGTCGTCCGGGACACTTGCATTCTACTGTGACGTTAGCTTATAGTTCGTGTCAGCGTTGGATAACAAGCAGGAATGATCCATACTGGGTTGGCCAGCCTCCTCGTCGGCGTCGTCCTCGCCATCATCCTTAGATGAATCTGCCTTCTTAGAAGAATGGGCTGCCGAGGAGGTACCGCTGTTCTCCGGACCCTGATCAACGTGGTTAAGATGAGCTGCCGAAGAGCCAGGGATGCCAAGGAGGGCCGAAGGCTGAGAGGACTGCTGAGGGTGGTGCTGGTGCGAGACATTGGTGTCTTGAGGGTCATCCGAAGGGAGACCGGGGTCTTTGCGAGGCATCATCGTTGCTGAATGATAGACTTAAGCTAGTTGCTTAACTTAGTTGTGTCCAGGGAAAGGGGTCAATGATGTTCTTGTCCTGCGACTAGAGTGTCAGTAGTTGAAGGTTGAGATGAAAATAGGTATTGGGGAAAAATGGGTTAGGGGTAAAAGGGGTAGATAGTTACTTTAGAAAGTAGAGAAGGTTGAAAAGTAAAGATGGTTATCTTACAGAAAGACTGTACTGCAGCTAGAAGAGAAAGGTTGTACTACTGAAGGAAGAGTCAAATCGTACTGCAGAAGGAAGAATAAAGTTGTACTGCAGAAAGAAGAGATGAAGAACGGTGACGGGAACCAAAACTAAATAGAAATCGGGGGCCGCTTTAAATATAAAACGGACAATGGGCACAATTTTTTCCGTCTGAGGTACTATTTTCCCAAACCTGGATCGTTCTTTCTTCAATCTTGCGAAGCTGAAGAAATTGCGTATTCAGTAAGCCTCTCGGTGAATGTTCCGATGCCATTTGGCGTGGCAGTTACGACTGATCTATTAGATCAACGTATCAAAGCGACCTAAACTTACTCTCACCACAGACTTTACTGGAAATTATTCGGCCTCGTCCTTAGGCTCTTCATTCTGTCCAATGTATCAACCTTACATTATAGTTTACAGTGAATTACCTATGCGGTAAGTACTAGGTAACTCGGATTATGGGAAAGCGCCGTACTTCGCCACCCGTTGCTTCACTCGTCTTGTCACTCAATAAGAAGGAGCACTGGCAAGATGAAATGGGAGAACGGAGTATCTCAGGTGTTGTATTTAGATTCCTATCTAGACAATGCTCTTTGTAACCGTATGAAGTCCACTTAGAGTCAAGGCAAAAGAGACTCAGGCACCAAAGCTGGACTGGGCATCTTGACACTAAGGGGTCACCAGCCCTTTTATCCTTGCTAACATTACACAGAAGCCACATTAGGCATCACTTTAACCCTTCACAGAATATTCTGCTCAAACAATGAACACCAGTAGCAGGCCGACGTCTGCCTAAGGTAAAAGCTGTTGCCTCCTAACCGGAAAAAGAAAGTGCGTATGAGATATGATGTTACACTGACATATATACTACACGACCTTTCCTTTTCCAATTACCGAACCTAAACCTAACAAGACCGTCTATTATACATCTTTCCCGTCGACCTTTTATTTCCTATTAAACATGCCATTACCCATAATCTTCGCCTTATCGAACGTGTTCTTCACGCCGCCTGAGAAGAACGACGAGCCCCGCTGCTTCAGTGGCGGACGTGTCTGATCCCAGTCGGCCCCGCCGTACAGATTATCCGTATACTGTTGCCCTGACGCGTTCCCGTGGTACCCCTGATTCTGCTGCTGCCATTCCGCCGGTGGCTGGTACGCCTGTCCGGTGAACCCATGTGTTGGTTCGCTCGGGTTATAAGCCTGCTGCTGCGCGGGAATTTGCTGAGGCGGCTGCCCGTACGAGTCCGGGTTGTACGGAGCGTAAGTAGACTGCTGTGTGGGGTACTGGCTAGTTGGGGCCTGATACGGTGCCGAGCCTCCGTAGTTCGAACCATCGTACAGCGAGCTGTTATTATTCTGGTATTGTGTTGATTGGGTTTGCTGGTGGGTGCTTATGCTCTGGTACGACCCGGAAGATTGGGAGGATACGGACTGGTTCGCTTGATTCTGGTATTGTGAGTTTTGATATGATGCTACCGGTTGAGGCTTGGCTTCTTGTTCAGGCTGGTAGGCAACTATGGTCTGGCCGTAATTATTGGGCTCCGCTGGTGCCTGGTAGCGTCCAGTGGATGTTTCTGACAGCTTCGGCGAAGGTGTTTTGCTGTATTGGGTATGGTTGTCATATGCTACGTTTGGGGCCGGCTTCCTCTTGATATATCCTTGAGCAGGCAGTTCAGCCGGCTGCAAAACTGGTATGGCTAGACTCGCGGTTGTTTCTTGTGCCCATTGTCCAAGTTCCGTATGCTGCGTAGCTTGTTCCTCCTGGTGGCTTTCGGGTTCATAAGCCGGATGTTCGGGTTCGACGGAAACTGCCGATGAGGGATCGCTTGTGAACTGGTTCCATAGCACGGTCTGGTTGGCTAAGGCGGATTTAAGCTGTTCGGATATCTGATCGAAGGAAGAATGCTCGTCAAAATTGTCTAGTTCCTGAACATTATTTATGACTGCCGCGGAGTTGGAAGATTGCGCATCATCATTGTTGATGGACCTTTCGGCACCATTTTCCTCGAGGAAATCAGGTGTCTCATTCGCAACCCCATTTCCTTTATTTGCCGCCCCGTTTGATTGAACCTCGGGTTGAGGTACATCTTTGGGTGTCATCTGAGGCTCGTCATCGTAACTAAGCTCCTGTTGCTTGTTAAATGCACGTCGGACGATGCTGGTAACGACGGTGTTACCAGAGTCCATGGCGGATTTGAGAGCCCCCAACAGCAACGAAACCCGATTGACAAGAACTTCGATGCAAGCCTCGTCCGCTACCTGCAGGGCATTATCTCCATTTTTGTTTGTGTGCATTATGTCGGCTCCGTTATCGAGAAGGAATGAAACGACATCCTCGTCGCCTCTGGATGCGGCAACGAAGAGGGCAGTGTCCCCATCGCTATCCTGGAGATTAATGTCAGCACCCGCGTCGAGCAATAGCTGAAGTGCCGATTGAGGCATGTAAGCAGCCGCACTAATAAGTGGCGTAGATAAGGAGTCCTCATCCGAACCGCCCAGCACGTCTACTCGAGCTTTCGCCTTGATGAGAAGCTCGAGAATCTCCTCCTCGGCTCGAATGGCGGCTGCAAGGATTGGCGGCGCTTCAGACCCACCCCCGAGGTTGGGGTCCGCGTTGTGTTCGAGAAGCAAGGTGACTATATCCGTTCTCCCAGCTTCACACGCTCCCTGGAGTGCAGTTCCGGCCTCGAAATTTTCGTTCTTGGTAAACGCGTTGACATTGGCACCACGCTTGAGAAGATGCTCCACAACATCGTAATGCCCCTCGGCGGCAGCTGTCTGGAGCGCCCATCCGTCGGGCGCGTTTACGTCGGCACCAGCGTCCAAGAGCAGCTGAATGATGTCCATCGTGCCATCATACGCGGCAGCTGTCAAGGCATTACCATATCTTTTATCCGTTAGCTTCCATTAATACAGTTACAGTCTCTTAGCCACTTACTCTTCGCCAGTAGCATTGGGATCTGCTTTGTAGTTCTCCAAAAGCAACTTCACCGTGGATTCTTTCTCTCTGTCGGTAGCGTCGTAGAGCGATTTATTCAGCATCTCTTGATCGATTGATCCACCCGCATATTCCCAGATCACTTCGAGGAGTTTATCCTGAGGCTCGGTACCCGTAGCCACCTCGTAGAAGAGAGTGTCGCAGTTTAACCCAGCACGTTTCTCTAGGATAATTGTAACGATATCCCAGTTCCATTCACTGACGGCAGCATGAAGGGCATCTTGGAAATTTTCTTGGCTGTACTCGAATTCGAGCAGCCTATTGAAAACGTCAACCCGACCCGCCTCCGCGGCCTTGACGAGGGCCTTAGAGTACTCTTGAGGTGGTAGCTTGTCGGCGTACTTTTCGATTAAGTATTCGAACATAGAGATGTCAGACAGCAATGCGGCCTGCGCTAGAGGCGCTTCGAGATCGTCTCGGTCTATCGTCAAAGACACGCCACGTTCGACGAGCAATTCGACACATGCTCGGTTACCTGAAGAGATCGCCGCATTCACCACAGGGCCAATGTCACATGCAGTCGCGTTAGCATTTGCTCCCCTCAAGAGTAACTTCTTCATAACTTCAACATGGCCGCCGAAGGCAGCCATATGCAAGGGGGTCTGTTCTTGTATTTCGTCTCCATCGTCGATCACTGCGCCTTTATTAAGCAGTTCCTCGACAATCTTGGGGCGTCCAAAGTAGGCGGCAAAGTGCAACTAAAGTCATAGTCAATAACCGCTCAAAAGACAAAAACCACATCTAACTTACAGGTGTGTTAATCAACGAATCCCGGATTTTGACCTGTTCCTCGTAACCATTTCGAATTAGCGCCGCGACGAGTTCTCTAAATCCAACGGAAGAGGCGATATCTATAACATCAACTGTCAGTAATCCCAATGCGTATACCAAATATTAGTGGTATGTCATATTGAAAGGACTTACGCAGGCCATTCAATGTCTTGTAATCGAACCCTTCAAAGGTATTAGTCATGCGACAGTATTCCACGAGCCATCGACGTCGTATCCGTGAATCTGGGTCCCAGAATTCCTTCTCCAAGCTCAAATCTTCGGCGATCTCGCGCGTAGCCTTACTCGCGTGGCGAAGCCAATACTTTACCGTGTATGGCACTACATCACTCAGAATTAGCAGTGGTTCGATCGGATAGAACTAGCTTGAGGTTGAACTTACTAGCCAAGTCGCGAAGGACATCGGCCTCGGGGTCTTCTTCCTCTTCGCTACCACTCTCGCTCTCGTCCTCATCGTCGTCATCCTCATCATCACTGTCTTCGTCGTCGTCCTCTTCCTCCTCTTCGTCATTATCATCCTCCTCTTCCCCTTGCTCGGAGGACGCTTCGTCTCCGCTCTCTTCAGGCTTCTCCTCGGGTTTCGGCTCTGGCTCAGGAAAACTGAACTTGTCGTTTACATGCGAGAACGACCGAAGCGCAAGAACACCATGTTGCCATTTCTTTTCCTCTGCTGACATGCCAAGGAGCTGTTTGGAGTTTTCAAGGAGATGCGTCTTGACCACAATGTTCATAAAGCAGACCGTATTGCTTGCCCGTTTCAGAACCAAAAGCGGCTTGCACTTCTCAATGAATTTACGGAGCTCAGCCTTCTCGCTATCGTTCGAACAGAGCCCAGCAAGCACACCTAACTCCTCCTCAGTAGGATCTTCGTAAGTAAGAACGAGAGCCCGCAGCATCTCCTTAATCTTCTCGACATCTACTTCGTTAGCTTTGAATATTTGAAGCCACGCATTATTGAGAAGTGTTGTAAGATCTTGAGGCATCCTTTCAAGCACTCGGCGCACTTTGAGGTCGCTTTCAGCTTGCGGAAGCTCTTGAAGTTGAACACAGGTGATGTCGATCCACTGGGTATTTTGGGCACGCTTCCCGATAAGGCTGCTTGCGAAGTACGAAAGCGCCTTGTTATAACTCTTCTCCTTCTCGAGAGTCGCTACCCGTTCTTTAGCTCGTTTTCGTAAAGCCGTTTGAACTTGGTCTCCGTACTTCTCATCCTCCAGATCGATCAAGCGTACACCTTCGATCTTAAGGGCCTCTTCGATGTTGTGGGCCTCCCTACTCGTGATCATCCATCTCGTAGGAACTCTCTTCGTATCTGCGCTACTGATGTTCTGCAGCTCGGCATTCAAATATTTCATGAATTTAATGGTGGAATCCGAATCTTCGGGAAGGGCGTGCAGGTTGTTCAGAACGAAGATAACCTTGCTGCCGATGAATTCATCCGTAAGCATGTCCTGAAGCGTCTGCCACAGGTTCTCCACTGTTACCTGCGCTTGTGACTTGTTGCCTTCGCCCTTCTTCTTGGCAAATGATTTAGCGTAAGAAGCGAGCGTGTTTTGTCCGTCAATGAGCTGTGTGACAAGACTTTTAAGGAGATCCTCTGCGGTAGAGAAATCTGAAGTCGAGTCACAAAAGAAATAGGCGAGCAGGATTGGCCCTTGGCTCGCGCCCTTCTCCTCGTTGGCCGTGATTAATTTGTCGATCTCATCGATGGCTGCCAATGATGCAGAAGTCTTCCCTCTACCCTCCGGCCCACGAATCCATAAACAATCACCAGGCTTAACCTCGTCTCTTATCTCTGACTCGCCGAGCCACTGCTTATATTCAGCCTCCTTCGTGATCCAGGAAGACGATACGAACGTTTGCGCCAAAGCCTTGCGCTTCCTGTCGACGTCAACGGCACTCAAAGTTTTAACGATACTGTTGATCATCGTTCGGTCGATATCACGGACGGAATTCAGACGATTCTTAACTGCCAGTTGGGCGCCGTGGATGATTCTCTTGAGCGGGTCTTTGACGTATTGAATCCATTTCTCGTCTTTCGGCCCTTCGAATTTGACGAGATCTCGGTGGTTGCACGCTAAGCCCTGCTCCTCCGCACCGGGGAGCGTGGCGGAATCACGCGTGACGAAGTCGGCGTATTTCTTAGGAATAGCGAGCTTGGTCAAGCCAAAGAGGCTGGGCAAATGACCCATGTTGGAGAAATCAGTAGGCTCCTGTTCGAAAAAGCACATCAAGTCGATCTTAGGGCTTAGCTTTCCCACGAGGCGCATGAACTCGTACTTGAGCTCTCGGAGCCCCTCGTCCCCGGGCTTCATTAGGTCCAAAAGCTTTGAAGAGACAGCTACGCCGGCCGTCTCGGCGAACTTGGCGTACATCGCAGCCACAGAGGCAGCCTCCGCCCCATTGAAAGGCGTGCCGAAGAAGATTGCCGCAGCAATAGCTTCAAACATGATAGGAAACTTATCACGTCTTGAGTCGGCAATGGTGACGGCTTTCGCTATTACCAATCCACCCATACTGTGACCGATGAAGACTATAGGACGCCGTTGCACATGACCCTAGTAGCTTCAGGTTAGTACGCTAGACATCGGGACAGGCTCTTCGAGATTCGCCTACCTCTCTCTTGCTCTTAAGCCCATTGAGTAAACTCATGGCAATATTGCTCATGAACTGCTTCACTTTAAGGGAGCCTGTCCATGCTGATTCGTACATGTACAGCAGAATCCGCGCTCGCGGAAAGTCTCGGACTAATCCATCTGTAGTCCAGTTGAAGTTGGTCGTTGGAGACTGCCAACTTTCCTCCGGATGAGCACCCAGACCCGGTACGAGAACAATACTTGGGATGATTAGCATCACGTTCCTCATGAGAATAGATTCACGAAAACTTACTCGATTTCTGGCTCAACGCCGGCTTTGTCAAGAGGGTAGAGCTCCTTGATACCCTGCTGTACAATATCATAGTCCTTCTTCCGTCTTGCGGGGCCAGAAGCGGCCTTCCGCGTCGCAGATCGCTGTAGAGACATGGCGACAACAACTACAGAACCACAAACCCTTCAAAGAGGTTCAAATTCGGACCACCCCCGCGATGGGGCATTTGGCTAGATATATGCCATATTGTCAACAGCCCTATGCTCGAAGGAGCTAAGAGTAACGACACGGCCCCGAGCCGCCATGTCCCCTCGGGAACCGGGTCAAGCTGACAAAGTCCCAGGTGCTAAAACAAATAGGAAGGCGCCAGCAAGGATGCGTTCCGCGTGCGGCTGACGGCCCCCATAGGGAATCGTTGTCGCATGGGCTGGCCGTCAGCACTAGAATGCTAGGTCATTTAAAGCCCCTGTCTGGTCTGCCCAGCGTTTCCCTCGATCTAGAATAGTGCCACGACTACGTGCTTCCAGGTAACCATCTTTGCGGCACTGCACGGCGTTGATTACCGTAAGCAAAGCAAATTGCCTTTGAGAGATTTCCTTTAGACAATATCCATTTGTCAGTCGCGGTGATCCTATTTATGGAACGCTGCATTGGTGCAGTTCGGATCCCCCCCTACCGATTCGTCTTCTCGAGACGAAATGAAAGATAGACGAAGCATGCAGATTTCGCATGAAATTAGCGAGCGCCCCGTTGGGCTGGGTGAGTACCTTGGCGCAGATCGCTGGCCATAAGACCCAGGCACTAGGGCTAGAGCTGCAGCCAGCCGATATTATTAGTAACCCATACCCCCTGTAGTCTCTGCTAATCCTAGCAGCCCTTCCAGCCCTTCAAAATCCCTGTTTGCCTCATTGGAATTAGAGGCTCGACAGTAGCGGGTACGTGAGCCGCTCATACATGAATGGCCTAAGTCCAGAACACGATGAAGGAAATGAACTTCTTCCCCTCGCTTTTGAAGTTCGACGTAGAGAGTCGCCTTAAAGACGGTTGGCCCAAATTCTGTAGTCTGTCGAAAGAAGTACGGGTAGATAATCGCTCACGATGGACGCGGTATCTCTTCCATTCACCACTCGAGTGCTTGAGCCACGAGAGCTGCACGCGACAAGCCAAGCACCAGATTTCAAGGCCCTGCTTCCTGCAGCGTATCGTACGAAGCGTGACCACATAATCGTCCCACAGCTCGAATCAGACTTTCTCACACGAGAACTCATCGTCGATAGATTGAACAATGTTCAAGATTGGCTTTGGGTCTGTGGCCGCCCTATGCCTCCTCGACCTTTACGGTACGTACCTAATCCATAGAAATCCTACAATTACTTCTCAGCCATTTGCTAATAGAAGTGCAGTGAGTAAATACATCCTCAGCTTCTTCGTGTGTCTTGTTCGCAAGCGACCATTTAATAAGATTGAAGGGCGCAATAGAAGACCTAATTGCAAAATGCTAACTTGCCATAGACCACCAAATCCTCATCTCAAGGGATATCACCATCACCGAAAACCCAGAACTCCATCTCGTATGGTCAAAGAATCGCATCTTCCTCAAGCCTATCCCGCTCTATCTCCTAGACCCAGACTTCTGGGCCGCTCACATAATCCGCGACCGCAAGCTCGCCGACTGCGCGCGGGGCTTCCTGTTTTCGTACACGGCGCTCATATCGTACGAGAGCGACTTCCGCATGGCGAGAGAGAGCGGACTACTACCGTTGGGAGTCACCTGGGAGGCGTGGAAGGACTTCGCGGGGGAGATCCTGCAGAACCACTGCTACGCGTCCGTCAACCCGCGGTACTGGTACGGCGAGCTGAGACTGAGCCGGCTGAACACGATATACCGGCTACGCAAGGGATTCGTGCTGCGCGGCTACTCCAAGGTCGCGGCTCACACCGTCTACGTCGACTTATTGAGGGATAACTTCGCCGCGCTGGCGGCGATACTCGGTTACGTGGTCATCGTGCTGACGGCGATGCAAGTCGGCCTCGGCGTCGAGAGGCTGCAGGAGGACGAAGCGTTCCAAAACGCGAGTTACGGGTTTACGGTCTTTTCGATTATTGCGCCACTCGTCGCAGGCTTCGGCATTGTCATAGCGGTCCTAGCCATGTTCATCAGCAATTGGATCGTGACGAAGGACTACGAGGGGAAGAGGTTCCGGGAGATGGGTGTCGAACCATTTTGGAGAGACAGGCCTGGAAAGGATGCAGCGACACCCTCATCTGCGAAGAACAGTCTGATGAATTCAGATGAGCGAGAGGTCTGACACATGGCAACGGGAGGAAGCGAAAAATACAATCATAATAGATAATATATGCCCACGGGCCGATTGATACCCATGAAAGATCGGTGGTTAAAGACATTCAAACGTAACAGCGATGCAAGGTCTTATAATTGATGCCCCCTTAGACCGTACTATCCTTCATAATTCCTTTCATATATACATTTTAATAATGCCAGTTTCATGCCAGCCCGCATGTGAAACAGTTAAGAAAGCGATGTTGAATGACATCAGCTTAGAACCGAGTGTACGGTAGCCTATCATCTGTAAGTCAAGTGCATCTCTCTTGTTATTGGGTATCAACTTACCATTTTCCTCGGAGCGAAATGTTGACCCAGCTAATCTCGTCAGTTTTTCACACACTCATATCCTATCGCTTGGGAATGGACACTCACGTAACACCATCCTGGTCAACCTCCTTCTCAATCTTCGAGGAAAACGCAATGGCGCTCATAATTCCGTCGCCGAACTTCTCGTTCATGATTGCCTTGAACGAGTACCCGTAGTTTTGCACGATCTCGTACAGCCTGTAGATAAGCGGCTCGACGGGCGGCATCGGGCCCGAGCGTCCGCGGTCGGGGAACCCGGCCATCGTCTCCTCGAGGCTCGCCTTGGGCACGTTGAGCAGAGCCGACAGCTTCTCCACGTCTTCGGGGGACGCCTGCGCCTGGCCGTAGAATAGCGCGGCGACAGCGACTTCGCCGCGGCCTAGCTCCTTCGCGATCTCCTCAAAGGTGAGCTTCTTGGCGGTCTTAGCGTCGAAGAGCGTCTTCGAGTAGGCTGGTAGCCTGTCGACGATCGTCGACTGAAGGACATGTAAGTATCACTGAGCGACAGGAGGTGGACAGTACTCACGTCAAGGGTAGCAACGTTCTTCGACATTTTCAAGGTGTGTGTTGAGTGACTGATCTAGGTTTACTTAGCAGCGCGTTGTTCAATTTGATGCTCTTATTGCGATCAAATTTTTCAGAGACGTCCCGATTATTTATGAAAAAGACACGATGCTCTATTGAGTCCGACAATTAAGGACGTCATTCAATTTCCATTACCACATTGGACAAAACGAACCCCGCGCACATCTCTAGCTCTAGACGCCGTCTCTGGCGTACCAGTAGCTCGGCACGGAGAAAAGCCGGGATCTCGGCGTCTCACGAAGAACCACGATTCCGCTCATAATAAATTCGCCGACTCGGTATTAAGCTCCGACCGTCCCCATCAGACGCCGCGGAGGCTTTCAGCTGTGTCAGACGGAGCCGGAGGGCTTCGGGTTATGGTCGATTCAGTCCGAGGAAAAATAAAGCCTTATTTTGCTTACTGAGGGCAATGCAACGCATTCAATCAATCAAGAATCGGCGCAATACTTGATCATTTATATTTACTCTACTTCTAAAGACTTATTAAGTATTACTTCGCAAATCTTCTTGTGCAATTGAATAGAATTGAATTGATTATTGTCTTAAACTCTGGCGTAGGCATGTCACTGTATCTATGCAAGCCCCTTTTCGGACGAAATTCATATAACCCCCCCAAAAACCTACAGAGAAGCATCACTAACTCATAGTCACTCACAAGTGCGTAACATCAGGTAGGAATTGACAGTTGCTACCTTTGACTTAGTTTCTTCGCTCTTTGTTTTGGTCATAAGTGCTCCAGTCTTGGCCACGACTCAGAATGAATGCCTTTGTTCTACCGGAAACAGCTGTCCTCTGTGACACTTCCAACGTGCTGTACATGTAAAATGCTTGCGCTGGTAGCTTTGCTAGTGTTTAGCCATGTTGTACCTTGAAATCTTTGATGCCTTCATTTTCATATACGTCTATCAGGTAGGAAGGTCGTATTCAAGTCGCCAGCCCCTATTCAGATTAACGGGTTCCTTTTCATCGGGCAGATCAAAATGTTAGAGCGTAGGTACAGCATGCATTTAACCCTCTGTCCTAGTAGTTCGTCGATAGTAACTTGATTCGTCCAGTCTGGCCATTCGTACGAACTCGGCAAGCTGTGGTAACCGATGACTTCGAGGCCGCCAGGCAAGCATATCGATATACGGCAAGCTTCTTTAATCAGACCACGACTTCGGTAAGATTCCAAAGGGTGCTGGGGTTTGGGGGCTCAGGGGTAGTCACTCTATGGTCTGAACTAGACAGTACGGGGCAGCGAGTTCGAGACTTTGCGGTCAAGTCACCGTCCATATTGGATGATCCATCTTTCGAGGCCGAGAGGTCCTGGCTAGTTAGTGGTTGTTCTAGGTTGCTAAGTCGACGAGAGATATTAATAAATACTAGGATACCTTCGAAACTGCGGAACATTTCGTCCAGCCTTTTTGGCTGCCGGAAAATACCCTAGATGTTCCGAGCGAGGATGCGCAAATATTGATGATGGAGTACTATGCGAGATACGAGTTGCATGAGCTCTTAGTTCGCATCAGTGAGTCGATTTCGAATAACCCTTTAATCCCCGACAGCGAAAGGAAGTTGGAATACATACCGAGTAGAGTCTTGTGGAGACTATTTCTCTGCCGTAAGTCGTCGGTTCTTATGTAGACACTGCATGCCCTACTGACAAGGCTGTGTCATATCAGTTACAAGAGCGTGTATAGGACTGGCTTATCCGCCGCCATACTATGATGGGAGGCCAGACACGTATCGTGAGGTTATAATACCTGGTCAAGAGCCTGAATTGAATATCCACTTTGATATGCACCCATTCAACGGTAAGACTATTGTTGAACATAGAACAATTCACTCACACTAATATCTCTTAGTATTCATAGCTGATCCTAACGACTCATGGAACGACGTACCAGAGCATTGGCTCGTCCCAAGATTTAAGGTAGGCATTCTTTGCGTCTTAATTGGCAATCTATACCAAGCTAAGATTTACTCTAGCTGGGGGATTTCGGGCTCACTTCAGCATGGGACCCTAATGTAAGTCTCCTAATTCCCCCATTATTTAAGGGCATGGAGATAATAATTGCTAACTTACCTCGTTATAGCTGGATGATGCAACGTACGCTTCTGATACTTGCCATATTTGATTTTTCTCTAACATTCTGCTACAGGAAGATCGCCGTCGCTAACGTTGGAAAGCCGGGTTACCAGGCGCCGGTAGGCCACGAAACACTACTGAGGAAATGTATCTACATGCTAAGCGTTAGAATAGGAGCAACGTAGACGTGATAGAATGGTGGAAGAGAACGCATTCGGACCACATACCAATATATGGGGTGCAGGATGGGTATGCTTGTCAACATCATTATCTTCGTTGTGGCGACTGAGACCATGCCTTGGAGTCCTTGGAAAACTCAGAACTGACCATTGGAGTAGTTGATGTACAATTCATTGACTCTATATTGGACCGATGACGATGAATGGGAACCGCAAGTTTGCCCAATTACCATGCCGGATGGCACAGCCAAGAACCTCAACACGTGGGCCCCGGGTCTGGTCGGCCATGCCAACCTAGTGCACGAGCGTAATAAGAGGTACAGCGTCGAGTTGCGAACTCTCATAGCCCGCTGCATGGCGGATGAACAAGAAGACCGACCGTCCTTGCAGGAATTGTTGTATATTATCCAAGTCAACATTGCACGCGGAGATATGGCGGCAGCCAATGCACAGATGCAATTCGAAGCGGCGCGGCAGCAAAACCCAGCGATACAGAAGCCTCCGATCGATATCAAGAGACCGCCGCCCATCGAAGACAACGATTTGCTAGGGAGGTTCTTCCAAGAATATCTCCGCGACCCGCCTGTACGGGAGGACCCTTACAGGGACTACTGGGATCAGCGAAACTCAAGTTGATCATGAGTCCTTCTAGAGAATCTGTTATCATAATATGTCATAGAAGTAGTTCTGACGAGGTAGAATCTGAGTGGATTGACTCGAACACAGTGAAAACTGGTCGACATCGATTAAGTCCCACGGCCCTAGCAGCTTTTCGCTTACCCCTGAATCTAACACTGGATTTAAGCCCGGAAATATCAATAAGAATAACCTGAGGAAAGAGGTGGTGTTGATTAGGTAATTTCGAGATCATAGTCAGCACGAGAAGGACTTTTGAAAAGAATTCGTCGGATTACGAGAATATCTGGAGGAGATTAGTGAGAGACGCATTGTAGCGTTATTGCGGGGGATGAAAAACTGCTACAACTTGTCCGCCGATACCACTAGACGTACGGAATACAACTAAATTTTAGTTCATTTCTTCGGTGGCTTCACTATGACTAATTGCTTCGCGTAGTGGGAAGCTCGTAGGTAGGGTTTCAAGACGTGTTCGAAGTCTTTTCATGCCGAGTTGCTTGAGCGTGCGATGTGTAATGACCCCGCCGGGATTTTTTCGTAGTTGGATTTCAGTCAGCATCCCGATGGCTTTCTTAACAGCTCTCTTTAACCTCGGAGAGCAGCTTTAGCTGACGTCCACTCGATGGCTTCGGATATAAGGATGGTAGTTACACGAAGCCCTCTTATTTATATCCAATCCTTAAAGGCGGGTGACAAGATGATACCTCTATCGATAAGACATCTGCGGGGTTAGTAAGCGAGTGGGGTGTTACTAATGTCTGCCGCACATTAGGGCATCTAGCGCCAACACTGACGCAATGACTTGGTTTGACCGGTTTAGCTTAACATCTGATCTGATTGTGATTGAAGCTTTTTTCTATTATTATAAAGAGGGGTCTCTCAAAGGATTGAAAACCTTCGCACAAGCTCTGTAATAGGTGGTGTTATTGTAATTATTTGGATTACGTGTACTTAATGGATCACTGCTCGTTTCCTCCCTGTAGCTAGCAATGACTGGAGACGCCAATGCGAATGTACCGCCGCAAGGCGCAAATGACAGCTACCCCGACGATCGCTACTCCATCTCGAGTGACGACGACAGTAACGCGGTCGAGGTATTCGCATAACTCGTCCTATTAAATACAACTGAAACTCCTACCTAACATTCTGTTACCAGGTTACTTTTGACCCCGGCAACCCATACCGGCGGAAGAGCTCCCTCGTTTACAACGAGACGCCAAACCCCAAGCTTGCGACGTCCAGGCCAAAGCCATCAGCCACGCAATGCTTAGTCCACCAACTACTCGAAGACCATAGAAATGATAGACCTAGAAGTTCTAATGGGTACCAGAGCAACGGGAAGCATGAGGACGTCGCTGCCGAGGTGGGCCTAGACGAGTATGTTGAGCCCAAGGGGAAAGCCGCCAGCCTTACCGTGAACGGGACGGCCACGGAGGCTGAGAGCGACGTGAGCACAGAAGCCGGTCAAATGGACGAAAAGTCATGGAAACAGGCTGTCAAGAAAGCCAAGCCTGAACAGGATCACCACTACGGCCTTAATAGCCGGCTCCTTACCAAGAAGCAACTGACCGATATGGCCTGGGGGGTACGTGAGCTCAGCAGGAGGCTAGGCAGTATACGGCTGAAGTTCAAGGCCAGAAGCATTTTCCTCTTAACCAAGACTTACGACCACGAGCTGATACCTAAGACGAGAGAAGTCGCGAAGTGGCTCCTTAGCAAAGATAGAGACGTCCGATATATCGTATATGTGGAAGATAGCCTGAAGGATAACGAAGACTTCGATGCGCGTGGGCTTCTACAGGAAGTCCACAAAGAGTACACCGACGCCGGCCAGACAGACGGGAACGCATTGAAGAGTGCGATAGATGGTCGTCTACGCTACTGGACCGAGCAGATGTGTCACAAGCGACCGCAGACCTTCGACTTCGTCATTACCCTTGGCGGCGACGGTACGGTGCTATATGCTAGCTGGCTATTCCAGCGGATAGTACCACCCGTTCTCAGCTTCTCGCTGGGTAGCCTCGGTTTTCTAACCAAGTTTGACTTCAGCGAATACCAAGATATCCTTACGACGGCGTTCAGGGATGGCGTAACCGTCAGCCTCCGCCTGCGATTCGAAGGCACGGTCATGCGAAGCCAGAAAAGGGAGGAACAGCTTACGCAAAATGGATCCACGGACGAGAAGAAGCCCCAGCATAAGCGGGATTTGGTCGAGGAACTCATCGGCGAAGAGAGAGATAACGAGCACACGCACAAGCCGGACGGCACCTACGAGATCCTCAACGAGATCGTCATAGACCGGGGCCCGAATCCAAGTGAGTCATATCAAAAACCCCCACCTTAAGCCAACTAACATGCTAAACATTCAAAGCAATGTCCTACGCGGAGATCTTCGGCGACGACGAGCACTTCACGTCGGTGCTGGCGGACGGCGTGTGCGTGTCGACGCCGACGGGCTCGACGGCCTACAACCTGGCGGCGGGCGGCTCGCTGTGCCACCCCGAGAACCCGGTGATGCTGGTGACGTCCATCTGCGCGCACACGCTGTCGTTCCGGCCCATCATCCTGCCCGACACCATCGTGCTGCGCATCGGCGTGCCATACGACGCGCGCACCAACAGCTGGGCCAGCTTCGACGGCCGCGAGCGCATCGAGCTCTTCCCCGGCGACTACGTGACTATCAGCGCCAGCCGCTTTCCGTTCGCCTCCGTGCAGCCCCAGGGCCGCCGCTCCGAGGATTGGGTTAATAGTATTAGCGGCAAGCTCGGGTGGAACACGCGGCAGAAGCAGAAGAACGAGGGGTATAAGGCGTGGGATAGGTAGAATACTTAGAGGAAGATCAGGTCAGGTCGGGTCGGGTCAGGGCGCGATGGAAGTTTATCTTTCGTAGGGGAGAGTTTGGTCTGGTTTAACTACGGCGTTATGGTACATATACCTACCTAAGACGGACCTGCCAAGGCCGGTCAGAGTCAGGGTCAGAGTACCTTGATGTCGCATCCAGATTCTATTATAGCCTAGCGATAAACACCAGCTGGTGGTTATCGCAGGTCCTAGCGCTATAACCTTACCTAAAGAATTGTTTTTACAGAATACTCAGCGGCTAATCAAACTTGTCTCGCCTCGTTCCAACTGATGCCGCCTCCTACTTAACGTTTACATAAATCTTACGAATATGTCGAAAAGTACGTTCATTATGTCCCCTCAAAGTGCTTATTCATAAACCTATATTTTGATTACGTCGATAAGGTGATGAATTACATTGATTCTTGATTCATCTGGTCCCCTCTATACGTAGCAAATACCTAATTGGAGGCAGTTAGCGCGGGGCAAACAAAAGTGGATGTACAGCCCTGATAGCCCCGCTGAGCGAGACCAGCATTGCTCTATGAACTGGAAATTAGAAGTCCGGAAGATGATATTTGGGCTTGAACTTGCTCTAAGAAATGATGCCTCGTATTTTTGATATCCTATGCCTTGGCACACTCGTATAATAGGTAGTTTATAGTTTGGAGATTGGTCTCCCATTGGAGGTCGTTGGTATTGCCACTCGGACGTTAAGCATTAAACAGTGACGTAACGACTGCCTAAAGCCAACTCCAAACACCTAATGATATGTCACATGTTGGAGGCCTAAAGCATTTTTGAACAGCTCCCTTCAAAGCAAACAGCATTTTAAATATTAATATAACACTTTGAACGCTACCGATATGACGAGAGTTGACGACGAATTTACCATGGTCGACTCGACCGAGGCCTACGATGACTCGGCAGTTCCCTCCCAGGAGCCCGAGCGAAGGCGTCCTCTTCAGCCAAGTCAGCAGCAAGCAACTCCGAGAGCCACCTCGGATAATTATTCCCATGACGATTCAGACCTTATCCTCGATGGCTCTTACATCTCGACGTTCAGTCCACAGGCAGAAGATGGCGGTAACACGAGTTACCTAGATAATCTCCCTGGTATGCAGTCGCTACGCAACTTAAAATGGAGTAGCAAGGAGGTCGTGTTAATCGCCGTGATGGGGTACGTACGCTTACCTTTCAAAGCAACTTCGCAAGTATCTTACCATATGTAGGATGACCGGGTCTGGGAAGACGACGTTCATCTCAAAGGTGACAGGGAGAACGGATCTGAAGATCGGCTACGGCCTGACCTCATGTGAGACGAATAACGAATGAATGAAGTTTCCAGCCAGCTAACCCAAAAACCCTAAAGGTACGCAAGAGATCCAAGTTATCGAGACCGAACTCGATGGCCGCACCGTCAGATTCGTCGACACTCCTGGCTTCTCAGACACGTATCTCTCAGACACTGAAGTCCTCGAGATGATCGCCGACTACCTAGCAGCGGCCTACTCGCAGAAGATACGTCTGTCGGGCATAATCTACCTGCATCCCATCTCGGATAATCGCGTCACTCATCACGCCACCAAAAACCTCGACATGTTCCGGAAACTGACCGGAGAGAGGAACCTCAAGAACGTGGTACTAACGACTAGCATGTGGGACAAGGATACCGAGGGGGAGCGCGTGAATCGCGAGCAGGAACTGAAGAACAAATTCTGGAACGTCCTGATAGCCTTCGGTGCCGAGTACTCTCGACATGACGGCACCGAGGCGTCCGCCAAGCGCATCGCGTCAATGCTTGTCAAAAACAAGCCCTTCTACCTGCAGCTGCAGGAGGAGATGGGAAAGGGCAACAAGGCGCTTAAGGACACGGCCGCCGGCAGGGAGATCATGGTGGAGCTCTCGCGCATGAAGGAGCAGCACGAGAGGGAACTCGCCGAGATGAAGGAGATGCTGCTGCGGACCTCGGTGGAGGAGAACAAGGCAGTTAGAGCCGCCCTTGAACAGCACTACCAAAAAATGTTGCGAGATCTAGAAAGGACGCTGGCGGACGAAAGACGGATGAACAAGGCTGAAGTCAAGTCATTGGTTGAGAGACTCGAAGCGGTCGAGGCAAGAGGTCGAGGCCTCTCCTTCTGTGCTGTTATGTAACTGCTTTTCTGGAATCTTGAGAAATATAGTTTGGAAAGAAGTTACTTGCGCGCCTGAGGTTGCGTGCGAGGGTGAGATATGCGTACTGAGTGGTGCTAGGGCACCCCTTAGGCAGGCACTAAAGGAATTCGTAGCTCGAGTATACCTCGATTAGGGATTTAATACATTATGGATGGAGAAATTGTGGAAGCTTTGGATACCAACACCAGTTGTTCTCTAGTTAATCGCATATATCTACTCGGATAGGTACTACCTATGCACATCACGGTGGCGACTTATTTATGAAAGCAGTCTACTAGTACAGACATGAGACCTGCCAATTAGCGTGTCGGGGCTGAGGATATACCCGCAGTCTTTCATTATCTGTTGGAGATTCCGTTGAAAAGAAGCTTGGCTAATCATCCATATTCTTTGTCTTCCGGCGTGACATGTCTTCATGTGTTGCCGAAAGGAGCGATACAATGTTTCACGCCAAGGGAGTTCAAATCCCTGAGGACTTATCCCGGAATTGTAAGTTGAAGTACTCGACTTCACATCAAGTAGATATGTCACTTGGAATTATGAGTGACTACACTCATACTTTCCATCACAAGATGATACCTGCAGTGAGATGTATTAAAGTTGACATAAGGTACGATTGTTGATCTTTTAAGATAGATGCTTCAATTTACCAGAGTTGTATACCTATATATTGTGGTCAGAGATGTTTGATTCTATCGGTGAGCTAGGTACTTGACTGGATACCTACTTGCCGAAGCCATCAGTATTGTTCTTTGTGCCATGCGACCAACACATGGCGATCGGATCGATCCGCATCACAGTGGCGTAAGTAATCTTTTCAATCAATATGCTCTGACTTCAATTTCCCTCCTTCAATGACATATAACGCCCACGGATACGCGAGGGCCAGGTTGATATGGCATATCCAGAACAAGTTACGTTCTTGGCGGTAGAAGTGGTCATCGTGGTATTGCGTATATATGTTCGATGGGTAGACGCTGGACCTGGTAGCTGGCAGGTCGATGACTACCTAATGCCCCTGGTAGGGGTGAGTACCTGCTCTCCCTTGAACTTCTTTTTGTAGAATGGGACCGAGAGCTGACGTTGTTGATTTCGTGACACGAAGATAGTCTCTGGGTGTCTGATATGGACAGAGTGGTTTGTGACGGCGGAGCTGGGGACTCTAACAAACGCGTACATGAGTGACGAGAAACGGGCGACGCTCCTGGACACCAACCCAGCCGAGTATAAAGTCAGGCAGCTCGCGTCGAAACTGATTATAGGGACCTGGACCATGAGCGCTTTCATCATCTGGGGTCTTAAAATTTGCCTCGCGGTATTCTACTCACGGCTCACGTATGTTCCTCCTCTTGCTCTGCTGTTCGTGTCACTTCCCAGGCTAACGGGAAACGCCTACACAAGGGCGCGATTGCAGAACCTAAGGCTGCAGGTTCGCCTTGCGTATTTCTTTATAGGAATCACATGGTTCGCCGTGGAGTTGACGATCCTATTTTCCTGCTGGCCGATGTCGAGGCTTTGGCAGATCAACCCTGATCCGGGAAGTACGTACCGACCTTGATGGTTTGCCCTTTTCCCTTAATCAAGAAACCTCAGGCCGAGGGCGGTTATGTCATTAACCAGTAAATCAGATCTCTGCCAGCCCGGAATCTCTAGGGCTTATATCTGGGTTTACTTCGTTCTGCACGTCATCACAGACCTTTACCTCCTTTACATCCCGCTGCCGGTGAGCCTGCGTCACTTGTTTATATATACCCTTCGTTCTGACCATCATAGTTACTGTGGAAAGAAAATATCAGCATGCGAAGAAAAATCAACCTGCTGTCTCTCTTCAGTGGCGGCATCTTCACCATGGCGGCCACGGTAGTTCGGACGACCGCCCTCTTGGGTGTAAGTAAAAACCACTATCAACCTTGCCAGTGGGCATTACTCCAAGTAGGCTTGTGGCTAACGCGGGTATCGTGTTTTCACAATTGAAGACGGATCATGTCAACATAGGACTATGGTCGTGCCTCGAAATCTTCATCTCCATCTTCGTGACGAACGCGCCGGTCCTGTACCCGCTCGCCGGCCGATGGGTACACAATATCAACATGAGCAGGGTGGCGAGGAAGATTCAACCGTCATTTACCACTACCCAGAGTGAAGTACCTCAAACCAATGTGAGCGAAAGAGAAGCGGAAGAGGGGTTTCAAGAACGAAATTCTAACGTATGTCAAAACAGCAGAAAACCGCCGCCGCCGCCTCCGGTACCGACGAGCACGCTTTAGGAAGCGATAGCAATCAATGCACCACCCACACCCTCAGCGGCATCGTCGTCGTTCAGGAAGTCAGCGTTACGACAGGTCCGGCGCCGGCGGAGAAGATTGATGCTACGGGCTGCTACCCTGACCCGGGACACAACTGGGATTTCCCGAGGCGGTCCTTGGGGTCGCATTGGTCAGTTAGGACTGGCGCTGAAGCTCGGCTGTAATTATTTCAAGTTATATATACAGATACACGGTTACTTATTATAAGGTTAGACCACTGGATGTGATCAATGACGAGAGAAGGAAACGGTGTAAGCTGTCGTCTAATTTAGGTATATGAAGCGCTGTAATTCATTTTCTATAACTTGTCAGCGACGATTGGATGTCGGACTTAGGGTACCCAGCTAAGTAGGCGGGTTTGATATTAATATTCAAGTCTTACGTTAGCCGGTATCCCTTGTCAACATATCAGAAGGAGTTCTTATCTAATGTGAAAAGCTTTCGTTTGAAAAATTCAATTCGTGATTGGGTATGGTGACTAGAAACATGAATAAAAAGCCCTTTTCGTAAGGCAACCCGCTATCTATGCACTCATTCCATTTATGCATTACCTTTCCATTGAAATCAAATAAAAACGAGATCGCTGCCATTGTAAACGCCTGAATATCCCCGCTTCAGTTAACTCCATCGTATCGTGAGTTCGCAAATTTTACTTAGTACTTCTTGTGTCGGATGCGCAGTTTCGGGAGCCGAACTCGGAGTGCGAGTCTCAATCGCCAGAATGGTCGAGGCGAGGGAGGCGGCGGGGGCGGCGGGGGCGGCACGGGCAGGCCTCGTTCCTATAGAGACATTCCGAGGACACGGGCGGCCTTCTCCGAGGTGATGTACTCCGGACCTCTAGCCGAAGTCATCTGTACGGGGCTATCCGGGAGCGGCAGATCCGTGTCGATCTGATGGTCTGCAGGGTGAGGCTGTTCTCCAATGTTAAGGGAGCGTCTCTTCTTCTTGATATTTCCCTGCGACGGAAGCTTGTTACCTATCTCCGGACGAGTCTCAGGGCGCGGCGGGGGGTCGCTCGGGGGAGATCGAACATCGGATGGTGCCTGAGCAGACTCTGAGTACGACAAAGGAGTCTTGTGGCGGATTGTCGTCGATGGACCCTCGGGAGTGCGACTACGTCCAATACCAGCCGAAGCCAAGGGCGCTAGGATGCGTCTCTGACCTTCTGAGTCGATGCTAGGGGTAGGTAAGGGGCTAGCAACACGAGGTGCAGCCTTCTCATTGGTAGTAAGGCCCTTAGTCTGCGCGAAAGCTGAGGATCGCTTGTGGTAGGGATCGCGGTCCGAATAGCTGTCAATGATGGGATTGACCATGACAGTTTGACCGTGAATGGTCAGAATCGAGTTCGTGGGAACATTAACCCAGTTTTCTGCAAGCCTGTTAGTACTCTGTATACTCCACGAGGATATTAGTTGGATAAGGGTAGTAAGGTACCTCGCTCGAAGGTTAGAGGCTCGCTAGCAACGAGCACGATGTCGGCCCCTTTGTCCTGACGCTCCATCTGGTAGTCCCTATCATTACCAGCTGAAGGGTTCGTCTCCCATTGGGTGCCCGAGGAATAGTACAAGCTCGCCGCTTCGTCCGTCTTGCTACTGACGTATCGCGTGCAGATGATGCTATGTCCATCCGTAACCGCAAAGTTCAACAAGCTTCGGGTATCCACGTTCTCGCTCTGGATGACGCTCTCAGGGATCGTCATGGTCAGTTCGTTGATGATCTCAATCGTCTGCAGCATGGCCTTGCGAATGATACCCGGACCAAATCCATTCTTCGGCTGCGAGCTAGGGTTGACGCCCAAGCGCTCCATACGATCGAGGAACAGAGCAAAAGCCCACTCGCTGTCGGTTCCGCCTTGGACACAGAGGTACCACTTGTCGTGTAGTCGCTCGCCTAGCTTTCGCTTAATGTGCTTCCATCCGCCCAAGCCACCATTGTGCATCCACATCAAGCTGCCATGGCAAAAGGGGTGGCAGTTGTCCTCACTAAGGGACCCCTCGGTGGTCGCTCGAACGTGGGCAAAGACTAGTCGCGATGCTGTTTTCGAGGCAAGTCGGTGGAGGTTGGTGCAGTTCCAAGCAGGAACGGTGGAGGTAAACAGGCAGGGAGCGGCGCCTAGTTTCTGATCGGTGTAGAAGCCGATACCGAAGCCGTCTGCATTGTTCTGACCGCGTCGCGTGTCCTACAAGAAGTAACAAGAGTCAGTGTTAATTTGGCACTCGCAAATTAGATTGAAACTGTAAATTAGATTGTAACGTACCAATCGCAGTCTCGAATCAAACGACTGCTTAAGGATGGAATGAGTCGGATCGAGAATCAGCTTCGAGAGCAGGATCTCGTCGCTGCCTCGGTAGACCTACAAATCAATAAATCGTCAGCTTCATGGCTTCCGTACGTAAATTGTTGGTGGGTGGTCGTGTGACACATTATGATGTAACCTACCAGAAAACGACACATCTTCCTGCCGCATGTGATTGTAAAATCCTCGAGTTGTTGTCAGCGCAGATGTTTCTTGTGAAGTACCACAATAGCTAAGGTAATAAAGATTCTCAATCTTTAAAAGGCGGTGTTGCTAACGTGAGCGACTTGTGAGCAGGTTGACTTGCGCTGCTTTTTTTTTGTTATGTGTATTTTACTCTGTGCAGAGAATCAACGCCGTACAGGTGGCGTGCATAGATTACTGGATTGCGAGATCGCAAATTGGGAGTGACATAGACTGACACCCGGTTGGCCCTGTAATAATTGGGTCGTTTGGCCCTGGAAATTTCGGGGTAGCTACCCCCTGCTTTGACCCTGCTGTCCTCACCCCTACCCGTTAGGTCGGTAAGGCCGGCAAATTCCAGCTGAAGCTCCCAATTAGGCCAAGTTAGGGCTATTCGGCAGCTGCAAGTGTCCGGGGTACGGCGTGGTGGATGCGTGGTAGGTGGGCTGGAATACTCGTGGCTGCCGTATTTAGCACGTTAGCGGCCTGCAATGGAAATCTGGGGCTGCCCTTCCAGAACGTGGTTGGCTCTTTGTATCTCCAAATTGGGGGTCTCTTCACACTGTCCCAGCGCAATGGACTGAATAAGGTAGAGATGAAAGTGCTATTTGCTTCTTGCCTCATCTAGATTTGATTAACCTCCCCCCTTCTACGCTTAGGTCGTCAGGATTTGAACAAGATCCTGTCTAGCAGCGGATGAGACTTGAATTGATTTGTAAGTATCTTGTCTCTGGAAGCCATCCTTTATTTCCCTATATAACAAGTGACATGTATTATTTCAAGTGTTTCCTTCCTCCTCAAATCTGGTGCATGTAAGGCATTCCTGCAGTTTTCCAATGGCCGACTACCAATTCGTATTCGGCGACTACCTACTTAGATAGGCAGGTACTCATGCATCTGGAGTTGCGTGCGTATAATTCACATCAGCAGGATGAGGGTAATGTCTCTCGTATTAGAATCATTCGCACGACTGCAAGAGTGCCCACCCCTTGTTGGAGACCGAATGAGCATATATTTAGTGACAGTGTTGGAGCCCTTCGCTCTCCAACAAACAGATTTCTAATTGCTTTTGAGTCATATGTGTTGCCTCCTCTTCTCAATCTTCTCCCTTGCCTCCTTCTTAGTCCTAATACCATTAAGTAGCCCAGCAGAGTCACCATTAGCATCGAGATATCACCGGCGGGTCACTTGGCCGTGGCGTTGCTGACTAAATCCGAAGCTGCTTATATCACATCTATCTAGAATTTAAGCAAACGAACAATCCTGTATTTGCAATAAGCTATCCACTCAGATGTAGTCGGGAATCCAGACGCTTCTTAGTCTAATCTCCGCCTATCCTCGCCGCTTTCAAGGAGCGAATCTCTCTCGCCATCTTTGGCCGTCCCATCATCCCGATAGAGCACGTAGTGCTGGGTCATAAACACCACGTCGTAGAGCATGCTCACGTTGCCCAGCGCGAACTTAGCCGGGTTGCCCGTGACGCCCGACCAGTCGCCCTGCAGCCAGGAGTCAAGGACCAGCTGAGCGATGCTCAGAAGGCCGCCCAGAACGTCCAACAGAATCTGCCAGATACTCCAACCCTTTGTGCTGTGGTTTCTGAAGTTGTACACAAGCTGCGGGACGTACTTGACAACCGTAATAAGCAGCTTAATGTACGATACAGTGTAGATAACGTCGATCCACGCCCAAGATGTCCTGGGGTCCGCGTCCAGCGGTGCGAACAGCACGACGAAGACGATGATGGCTACGCCGATGAGGGACCCGCTCGCAACGCCGAGCATGAGGCGCGACGGTCGCGTGCCGGGAGCGCGCTCGAATCCCCAAATGCTGGGAAAGAAATACTGTGTGGTCAGCACGGCGCATACGACCATTGCATGCGCGGCAAAGACGACGTCATTGATTGCGACGCTCGGGGTGTGGCCATGGTTGCGGAGTGCATACTGGTCACGGATGGACTGGGACGAGTAGAAAATTACGTTATAAATGAGGTAAGCGAGAAACCCTTGGATACGGTCAGAACTGAAACGTCTCTTGAGGACGAGATGGGATGAACCTACCCAGCGTATTGATGAAAGGGAAGTCAACAGTGGTACCGGAGGTGGATTTCCTCCGGAAGTTTAGTATCGGCTGCGGATAGAACGACAGCGACCAAGATAGCGTATAAACCCATCCGAACAGAGCAGATAGGAATTCTAGAAATCCCATGATATCCGCTTAAAGTAACCTTGGCGCACGCGACGATGGTTTGGTAGGTACACAGTAATCGCGGCGATTTGCTGATGAAAAGAACAAGTGATGAAAGCAGATGACGTAATAGCTAGGACGATAAGCTCGCTTTCTTAAACTCGCTCACGTCTTAATTACCACATCAACGAAGCGAAGCCTACGGAAGAAGTGCTGCAAAGAAGAATGCTTATTTCACATTTCTGTAAAAATGATTCTGCAGTTGCGATTAGGAGAGCCCAGCAATTTGGATCAGCAGCCCCACCACGAGGAATTGCGCCATCGAGCCGGAGCTGGTATGAGCTAATATCCGTCCTAACCTATCTAGGACTCATTCTTAAGCCATAGCGAAGACGATAATGTCGACTCTCTCTCATCTTCCTGATCCGTAGTAGATAATTAAAGCTCGTAAGAAAACACCCTGATAATTATGGTGACGGGTTCGAGGCCATCAGTTTGACTTAGGATTGGATTTCACCCGAAACCAAACCACTCATCATCATCAGACTGATTAGGTAATGTAATAATGATAACGTTCGACATACTAAATGTGACCCTGTTTTGAGTTGGGGTGAGGAGTAGTAACAGAGAGTAGCTTCTATTCATTGGTGAGCTTCAGGACTGTCGACTATGTCGCCTATAGAATCGTCTAGGCTGGCTGGAACTGGTGAGACATAAGTCTATCTTATAAGATGAAGAGATTGACTGGTAATACTCAAGTCGGTTACCTACCCAGTAAGTATTGTAAGTGGCGGCGATGTGCCGTTCCTTCTAAGATGCTTGGAGAGGAGTTAGAATTCAAAGGTGTATCTGAAACGACGCTTCAGATCTATTGATAACTTGATATCTGATAGAAAACTTGACAAGAGGCATGGAAGAGTGACCGCGGTTTGTTTAGGTTATGGTTTTGCCCGCTTTGGAAGAGCTGAAGGTGATGTTGTTAGCTAAGTTTTGGTGTGATATTATAGCGCAGTTAGCGCCCATGGGTGGTAAATCTACAGTAAGCTTAGTAGCCAAATACGCTATAGTTTAGGTAGGTACTTGTACCTATATCTCTACAAAATTATTGGTCACCTCCTTTCTCAGAAGAGCGTGGAGCCGCCGACACCACTGGGATCCTTCCCTTCGCTTATTACCGTACTGTACCTACCTACAATAAAACATCAGGTTTTTGCGCCTTCGCTCATCCATCCCATCCAACTCTCATTACTCGCACAATCGTTCCACAATTTGCGAGGACCCCTATATGCACCACAGTCTCGAATCCTTTGTTCTTATTTGGTCATAGCCTCAATGCTGATTGGTAACCTTGCATTCTTATCGTTCTAGCTGGGTAGCGTTAAGGATGAGAAATAGAAATTATATTTCACGGTTCTTCAACCGACCACATTGACCTACGAACCACTTGGGTCACACTATGATACACGTCAACCCCTACAAAAGGCAAAACAGGCGCGCGTGCGACCGATGCCACCAGGCGAAGCTCAAGTGTGTTCGGGAAGGAAGCCGAAAATGCCGTCGATGTGAGCGGAATAGCAGCGAATGCGTCTTCAGCCCCCCCTCCCGGGTGCGAAGCCAACAGGCGCGATCAACGCCGCCGCCGTCATCAATCACCACACCAGTGGATGGCGCGACAAACTTCGAGCTAAATGCTTGGTCAAACGTTGATATGGACGTCAACATCGACTTTTCGTTAGAGTCGTCCCTATTGGCCACGTTCGGCTTAGACGCACTAGATGCGGGAATCTCCGACCCGCCCACCTCCAATCCTCCCCATCATCGGGATCAAGATCAACACCAATATCAGGGCCATAATCACAACAATGCAGCCCGTAACGAGTTGCTAACGCCAGACTTTTCATTTCCTAGAAGTGCGCTTTCCGCCTCCGCCTCTGCCTCCGCCTCTGCCTCCGCTCCGCATACTGTGACCGCATATGATGAGGCACCAACTCCTGGACTACGACTCTCAGCTCTCGCGGCGAGTAGGACTCCATCACTTGTCAACTCTATGACGCTGTCATCATCGGATGATGATACAGAGTATGACGAGAAGTCACTTACCGGCTTGGTCTTCTGGACAGACAAGATGGCACAGCTGAACACACAGTTCACCCAACATCTACAGTCCATCCCTCACGTATCTTCCGAAAGTCTGCATAATAACAAGAACGGCGATGTTATCCCGCTGCCGAGCGGGAATCACGATCCCGATCGCACTTTTCAGCTAAGCGAGTCCTTCGTTGACATGCTCGGCGGCATGTGCTCCAAGCTGGCGCCCACCAATACAGCCACGGCCGTAGCCGACGAGGCTAGTCCGGCCGTCTTCCTATCTCTGGACGAATCCTCGTATCTCATGGTGTTTTCCACATACCTGCGTTTTCTGGAAACCCACGATAGCGTCTTTCGATACTTGTTGGCATGTCTTTCCCACAAGCGTGAATCGATGAAGACCGGGTCGTGCTTTTACCTTCCAAAGCTGACTATCGGATCATTCTCTCTAGCCATGACGTCCGATACGCGGCCATTGCTGTTCGTTAGTCTCATGGAGTCCATGCTTACCCGGGCGAGAAACCTCATTCATCACATGACGTTGGTCAAGAGTAGTAGCTCGGGACGGTCAATAGATCAAGAGGGGTTTAATAGCTCGCCGCCCGTCATCGAGCCCGACTTCGCTCTGCGTGTTATTAGGGCGAAGGAGTCCGCCATCTCCATGTCAATCGAGCGCATCAAATCGGCATTGTCGCGATTGCAGTAATTCATGTCGATCACATCGAGCAGCCACGACTCTTGTCTACAAGCATTGCCTAGCCAATTGCCGAGAACAAGGATGTCATATCAAGCTCGAGTATATATGTACATATAGAACGATCATCTAATAAACATATATCTACATGTACCGGATCTTTAGCCTTCCTAGCTTTTCTTTTTGTAAGGTAAATGAAATGCCCGTAGACATGTTAATCTGATTAAATAGGAGAAAACAGCTATGCTAATACATTTCTAGCGTAGAAACTATCCTCATATTCAAAAATTCTTTTTATTCCAGGGTACTTGGCTACAAGATTCTTTCCCCTTGCTATGTACCTGGGTACTTGGTACGAATCACGATCTTGACCCAGAATTCTCATCAATTAATCGTGCGGCTACCACGAAACCTTTCCCGACGGTCGAACATCAACATGATGCCAGATACCCACCGAAGCTCGTGGTGCAATAACAGAAGCACGGATTAGAGCTTGACCTGAAACCTGGGGCTCGTGCGTATTTTTTCACCGTACAACCAGAAAAGGGGTGGGATGCCGCAGCCGGCCAGCGCGATGAAAGCGAGCAGGCTGTTTCCCCAGCCCCAACCCAAGGCATCATACATGTGCAAGGCAAAGAGAGGGAACGTGGCAGCGAAGATGGACCGCGAGACGGCAATCGCAGCCATGGCAGACGCGGCGTAGATGGTGAAGGTGTCAATCAGGTAGTTGGCAATGGACGACAGAACCACGGTGAAGCCGAAACCTACGAGGAGAGTTCCCAGCAGCGGCACCGCCCAGTGCGTATGGTACTGCGCCGTCCAGCCGTAGATGAACAGCCCGATGGGTATGAAGGGCGATGCTGCCATAACAAGAGGAAGACGGTATTCTGGCTTGGGCCGGTCAACGCCGTGCTTCTTGGCGAGGCGCTGGATGATCTTGTCCGACGTCATGCCGTAGAGCATCATGCCGGCTACCATACCAATTCCCGACCCGATATAGGTAAGCCCAACAATACCGGAACTCATTCCGTACTCCCCCTCAAAGAGAAAGGTAAACGTGGCGAAGAAGAGGTAGAGCAGAGAGTAGACGAAGGCGTTGAACAGGCAGAACAGGCCGCAGATGGGCGACAGGAACAAGAGCTTGCTGGGGCGCACGACAGCCCGCAGAAAGTGGTCCTTCGTCGTGAGGCCCATGTCGAGCTTGGAGCGGAGGTTCATGTTGCCGGTCTCCTTCTGCAGCCGCTTGGTCTTCCTCTTGAGGAGCACCGACGGGCTGGTCTCACGCATGATGACGGCGGCCACGACAGCTGCGGCGCCAGACGTGATGGCCGTGAACCAGAACAACCACCTCCACCCTTCGGCCTGCCCCAAGAAGCCCCCGATCACGGGGCCGATCACAGGGCCGACTACCAGGGGCAAGTTCCAGACCATGATGGCGAGCCCGCGCTTCTGTGGCGGCATAATATCCGCAATGGTGCCTCCTCCCACCGTCAGAGGAGCGGATCCGATCAGGCCGGCGAGGAATCGGAAGCCGATGAGCATGTTGAAGTTGGTCGAGACGGCACAGGCGATGGTGAAGACGACAAACCCGATGTTGCCAACGTGGTAAATAGGGACTCGCCCGAAGACGTCGGCGAGAGGTACGAGTACGAGCGGGCCACTGTTGGAGACTTTGGTTAGTATAAAAGACGCGCGGGCGTGTTGAAAAGGAAAAGGAAAAGGAAATAGAAAGGGGTTATGGTTTGCGTACGCGACGTAGCCTAAGAGGAATACGGAGACGACAAAGGTAGCTAGTGTCGCATCGTGGTTATCGAACTCGTCCTGGGCTTCAGGTACACCGGGAGCAAATATCGACGAGGCGAACGGGCTGAAGAAAGTGATGGCTGCGAGCGCGCCTACGTTGGCCCATTTTTTCCGATCGGACCTGTTTACACATTTCTTAGCAAAAATATCATCTGCATTTAGGTTCATCGCGGCTCTGCTCACCAATTCTGAGGGTTGGTAGGATCATCGGGTCCATCCCAATCCACAATGTTTGGGTTCGTCTTTTTGCCATTTTGCTCGGAGTTTGCCTTATGTGCCTTTTCTACATCTTCGTTGTTGAGCGGCCGATTGGCGCTTTCTGTGCTGGGGGTTGAAGACATGGGTAGGAGGTATACTTTAATTCCTTTCTAAAATCTCGATAATACGATGCGGTCTTGCGAGTAGTTCAAGGACTCAGTGTATAAAGACTCAGCGGCTTCGATGTGCAGACATTGTAGTTTAAGAAGCCAAAAGGACACGAGCGAAGAAAGGGGAACAAATCGCAACTTTGAAGAATATCCCCAAGAAATTGACAAAGGAATTGACAAACTGCTCGCAATTCATGCTGACAAAACTTCTGCTTAGAAATTCAATATCATTAAGCCGGCGTATACCAGACTCCAAGCCAGGTTTCTAAAAGACATTGGTGATGCCGGCGCCCTGAAAAGGGGTATCGCCGCACACGCCGATGGTGGGGCCCGATAAGTGGGACCAAGACCGAAAACGCCGGTGGTTCCTAAAGAGGAAAGTCGCCGACCGCCGAGATTGTACCCAAGTACCTGTGTTAGGTAACCACCGACAACAGCTGAGTGTGCCTAGGTACCTATGCGGTAAGGCATTGATGCTGCATTGTTCAGCGTCCCTAAGAATTAACCTAGGAGTAACATTAGCAGTAGGAGACCATTGTCCGCTGCTACCGGCTGGAGCATACGGTCTCGGGAAGATTTGCACACTTTGTGCTTGCTCAAACACGTAACAACACGTAACCACATATAATCAAAGGTGCCGATCATGGGTATTTGCGGTTTGTTCATAAGAAAACTGCTTCGACACACTATGTTAACGGTGATGCTGACGTCGAATAGTCGAAATGAGTGTGTATCAAACGTCGCCGAGGACCACAAACCCGCATTTTATCTGATTTAACTGAGTTATTCGGTCTAATTTCTCAGAGATAACTTCTACATCAGTTCCTTGATCTAGTCAAAGAAGCACCAGCGTATATGAAATGGCTGGATATGCTAACGATTTTCATCATCTGCGAAAGCACGGCGTGAGCCCTTACATAAGCCCTTGCGTAGCCGTGTTACATAAGCAGAGCGTTGATGCGTTAGGGGCGCATTTTAGTTTCTTAGAAAAACCGCGAAACAGCAGTTTCTTGAACTACAACAATATGTATAGTTTCAAATGTTATGATAATCCTAAGCAGCTAATTTGCTAGCAGGTAACACGCTGGAGGTAGTCGATGGAGCGTCTGTCTACGGGGCGGCACCGAAATAACAGGAGATATAGTTCCATTCCCGACTAACTTTTACCCTGGTCTTGCCTTGACTATTTTTCTTAGCTCTCAAATAATCAAACTCTATTTGGATGAGAAGGCGATGTTGCTATTACGGTACTGAGGTAATATGGACTCGTCTACCTCCGGCTAGCCACCTAGGCACCTAGACATACATCTGGAGTAGAGAGAAATATAACCATGATGTATTGGACGCCTAGAGTACATCCTCGCGGAGAGGGGTATCACGAGGTATTCGCCCAGGAGCTCTATTCTGCCAAGGCTTGTTAGTTGGAAGAGTCAAGGCACTTGCGGGATCCTATGTAGCGGCAGAGCGAAGCGAGGCATTGGGATTAAGTCAAACAATACCCAAACCGGAGAATATTGACAATACCACGACCTCTAATAACGAAGGGTAGTGGCAGAAAGCACCTCAGTATCGACTTGTGGAAGATTCATGGAAAACAATAGTGCTTGACAGGAAAGATAGCTATTTCGACAGAACGTCACCTCGCGACTATGCGAATGACTTCAAATGGTTATGCTCTCAAAGCTATCGAAGATCCAACGGCGCTGAACACTACGACCATTCTCTAGTTTCGACACCATGCTTCTGTTCTTTTCGATTCTCACCCAGACAAAGCTGAAATCATAAACCGTTTAAATCGCACGCCGGGACGGAACACGATCACTTCAGACTTCGAAGACCAGATGCATCACGTATGGATCAACATGAGAAAACGGCTGTTGGTTACAGACCATAATGTCTTGAGGATGACCACAGAAGGAGCAATGCTAGGTGATGTGATAGGCGTTCTAACTGGATGTAATTTCCCGGTAATCATGCGAGAGACGGCTGATGATTTGAACTACCAGCTGATATGTGAGGGTTACTTAGACGGAATCATGTATGGGGAGATTTTTGATCAAGCAAAAGGAATTCCCCCCATGGAAACCTTTTACTTGGTATAAATTTAATATTAGATAGATTATAGCGCCATTAGTGCTTTGGTGTGCTATGTATTTAGTGGGTTTAGCTGCCAGATAAGCTACAACCTAGGCTACCTCGGCAAAATTGATAAGGCAGCCCCTTTCCCCGAAGGGCGGCATCGAAATAATATCTTACGATTATCACCACATGAAGTGTATGCCGAAATAACTGCAGTCGATACAAGGTAAATACCCGAGAATCTCTGATACTGTAGGTTACAGTAAAATGAATTTTGATTTATCTTTGTAAAGCTGGGACTTTACGTTGTGGCGTTGATGTCCCTTGCCGCCAAAAATGACTCCAAATGCTTCATGTGCCTCTCTCGCTGGTCAACATGAGAAAAGTGCGCAGCATTTTCTAGCGTGGTCCATTGCACCTTTTTTATATTGTCGAAGAATGGTTGCATTGCAACATCTTGAGCTTCATCTTCCGCCCCGTTGATGAGTAGCGTGGGGACCTTGATTTTGTGTAGCTTGGGTATGCAGGTCCAATCGCGAAGCGAGCCGGAGATGTAAAGCTCACTTGGTCCGTACCTAACCTGGATCAGTTCGATATATCACTTATGCGATAAATATGGTGCGCTTACATTGTACCATAGGTGGTCCCATCTTTCGCAAACCAATCCAATGCCGCTTGGACTTCTTCCGCCGGCCACGGCCTTGCTAGGCTGAGGTGTCTCTTGTAAAAGACCTCCACGGCAGCTTCATACTCCGGACTTTCGAAGTCCATCTTCTCTTCCGCCTCTTTGAGGACTTTCTGTACATCCTCCGGCAGCTTGTTTCTCAGTGCGGTGATACCAGCTCGCCAAGCATCCATGCTTGCGAGACTACTCGCGATGATCAGACGTCGGAGATTGGCTGAGCTGGGTGGTGTCGATGCCCACTCAGCGGCCAGCATTCCTCCCCATGAGTGCCCATACACGTCGATGGGCCGGTCCTTCAGACCTAGATGAAGCAGAAGATTATCTAGTTCATCCTTGAATAGATCTATAGACCAAAAGGCCTCGTCGCCAGCTTTATCTGGTAGATGAGTCGATCGCCCGTTTCCAATTTGGTCGTAGAAGATCAGGGTTGTAGATGGCGCGAGATCGGTCAATGGGAGTAAGTACTCATGGCATGCGCCGGGACCTCCGTGGAGTACGACTAGAGGCGTTTCCGCTGTCTCCAGGTCGCCCACCACTTTATACCAAGTCTGGCAGGGCTCCGAAAGACCTTTGACGATGAATTCCGCGACGCCTTCCATCATAGTGAATACCTTAGCGGGGTTATATGCGGGCTTATAAGGTTTAATGGTGGGTTATTCAGTGGTAAGCCTGTCCTAGTTTCAGACGTTAGTCATCTCAGCTGCATTGCACAAGGGGTTTAAGCCTTAAAGGCTAAGTTTTTAGGCCTGATAAGCTTTGCCCTAGAAGGGCGCTGTTATATCCCGCTATACCCGCTATATTCTAGGCGTTAAATCACTGGAATATACCTACTCTACTACAATGGCCTGGTAATTGAATGTATAATTGGTGTCCAGACTGTTAGCTGTAATGACCCCTACGAAAGCCGAGAGTACTCCTATGAATGTTTGTCATAGGAGACACTATATTGGGTAGGTACATAGAACGGAAGAACTTATGCGAGTAATTCTAAGCGTTGAGGGACGAGCAGCTTTTATTAATTTTATGTGAAGCAAGGGGGTCTTACCCCGCTTCATCTTCATCCCTGATCAAGGTAGGTAGGTATGCAATAATATTCCAAGAGTCCCAACGCGTAAGAAGAACCACTAGTATTCCTGGATGTAATCTATAACAATGATGGAAGCTCAAACCCGTAGCAACAGAAACCGGGTAACCAAGAGAGCACCGGGAAAAGCCAAGACAGGTTTGGATAGTACAGCCGAATCCCCCGGCCGCGTGTTCACCGATGTTCTCTTAGCTATTAAGTCGGAGCACCTAGCGAATATCATCAATCGGCAAAAGAACCACGAGTATCGCAAGTACCGGCTACGTGATGGCGTCGAAAGGTTATGGCTCTATGAGGCGGCGGCTGCGGGTGGTAAAGCATCAATTACGTGCGTACTACGAGGCTGCTCTCGTCCGCTGCTAATATAAAAGATTTCGCATCATAAGTCTAACTGTCATGAAGGCACATTGCTGTGGTCCCTGGTTCGGTGCGGCATGTCCCGGGGTCTGTTCCTACTGAACCCTTCGGTATCGGCAACGAGGATTTCAATGCTGGGCTCAAGCAATCCAAGTACGGGTACCCAATATTGGAGCTATATGAGTTAGTACAGCCAGTCACACTAGTAGAGATGAGGTCTAGATGGGTTATGGGTGGTGCTCCAATGGGCTGGTGTTATGTAAGGGCTGACTTGTGGATGGATAGATGGGGGGATAGTTGCGATAGAAGCCAAAAGGTGAAGAGGGTGTTTTAATCTTGAGTGTGCTTACAAATCATTCTTTGGGCCATTTTACCCCGCCAAATCGCTTAGGTAATATTGGAATACACTATAAATACTAAGGAGCTTAGAGCTCATACTGCTATAGTTACAGCGCGCCAGCGCTAGAGCAGGGGCGCAAAATGGCTAAGATATTGCTACCTCAAAGGCAGTTTCCGACCCTGAGCTCCCTGTATTTATAGCACATTCTAAGTTGGTGAATTGCTATGAAGCACCTAACCTTAGGTACTTAGCGTTTAATCCGGTTCAATATACCCCTATTTACTTCCCCACACCTTCTTAAGGAACTCCTCAGCTGTAGTGAACTTATAGTCGGGTAGGATCATGTTCCACTCATCGGTGACGGCGTAAGCGCCACGGCTGATACCAAGCAAGATTCCTTTGAGGGCCATGTTCAAAAACGCCGCAACCTCTTCGGGCGGGGAAGTGTGGAGATCAAAGTTAGCAAATCTCTCCATGGTGCGCTCTTCAGCGCTGATGTCTTCCAGCTTAAGCCAATCGACCGTGAATGGCCTACCTGTAGCAATTGTCAGCGGCATTCCTGATAGAAGCAGTCGTTAAATGGAATGGGAGTACTTACCAATAGCCTCACCGAGCCGGAGCATCTCTCCGACCGTGACTCGGCTTCCAGTAATTCCCCCAACGGCTGGCCATTCGCCTTGGTACTCTACAGCCCGAGCAACTACTCCGGCGATGTCTTGAACCGTCGTCCACACCACGACATCATCGAGTCTATCTTTCAACAGGGTCGCGTGCTGTTTCTCGAAATCGAACAGGAAGCCGAGCGTATTGACATGGTTCGACGTTTTGTGGGGATGACCAAGGTAGTTCATGAAAGCACCAACTTGGAACTTGGTGTACTGGATGACCTTAAGGAGCTGTTAGCCTCGAGAGTCTGGGGTTGAGCAGGATAGTAGGCAATACCTTCTTCTCCTTGTTGATGTCCTCCAAGTAGCGGCTGATTTCGACTTTACCAGCATACCATGGAATTCCATCAAGGGAAGACTCCAACTGGGTTCCACTAAATTTCCGTTAACACATCATCCTTCATACCATAAATCTTATAACAGTATGGCTCTGCACCCCTAGATAGGCTGACTTCGCAGACGGGGAGAAGTATTACTTACGTTGCCCACTCAGAGGGGACGTAGCGCTTAACGCCAGCCTCAACAGCGGCATCGATGAGTCGCTTCTGCGTCGCACAGCCTGGATCAAAGTGGACGGGAAAGAAACACATGACCACTTCGACGCCCTGCAACAAGCTGACCAGCTCTGACTTGTCGTCGTAGGCTGTCTTCACCCATTTAACACCGGGAAGGGACGGGAACTGAGCAGGATCCTAAATTCGCAAAAGTTAGTTTCGCATTTTCGAAGAAGAGGCGGCGATTGGACTGCATCATACCTTTCGGATTAAACCAATTACTTCATGCTTCTTGGTTGTCACCAGCGCATCGATGACCTCTCTGGCCAGCTCTGGTGTGATTAGTCAGCTTGGGAGATCCGAATTTAGGGGCTCGTGTGACAAGAGTCACTTACGGCTGGATGCTCCTGCAATTGCGATCTTGACCATCTTGAAAGATATTTTTTTGGGCGTATTTAGTTGGAGGTATGGTTTCGCACTGCGGTAGTCAAAGATTGTTACGATTATGCTTAAATGTCCGTGTCTAAGACTGTTGTCAAGCGAACACAACTGCCTCTTTCATCTCCAAGAACTGCCATACTTATACTCTCGAGGTCTCTATCAATTACATGTTATGGTGACACAAAGGAAAAGTGTCATGATGGAAATTATCACTAATACTCGTAGTTCACGTAACCGTGGGACAATCCGCAGCTCACGTCAAGACTTGAGACCCGGGGCTTTAGGTGAAAGCGGTTACGTGATCGGAACGGAATCACGCCGTGCCAAGCCGCATACCGATTACCCCTTGCCCGCTAGGTCTGACAAATCCAACCTAAGACTAAATCATTCAACTTTGATCTCTCCGGTTACATAACCGTTGCAGCATCCACCTTGGGAATATCCAATATGCCGACCGATACTGATACTCCTCAACCAAAGATGGCAGCAGGTACTGACGATGATGCACTCCGGGTAGGTTTCTCCACTAAACCCCGCCATGGCAAAATTACTAATCCGATTGCAGCGCCGTCGCGAACGGGGCCGCAGGTCCCAAGCAGGCTTCCGTAAGCGACAAGCCGAGGCCAGCCAGCGCATCAAGGATCAGAATAGCCAGCTCAAGCGCGCGATTGAGAGACTAGTTAATACCACCCGCGGTGATGAAAATCCAGAGCTTCTCAACTCGATATTCGACGTAGCTGAGGTGGCCGGCGTTGACGTGGAACGGCCGTCGCAAAATGACAGCGCCGTCGTCCGGCCCATGCCGAGACATGCAGGCAAAAATTTGCACGTCCGCTTGGTTCCCGTAAGCGGCGAAGACGATGTCGTCATCAGCGCTGTGACGAGAGATTTCATCGACAAGCCGAATCACCAAGCAAACTCAGACCTAAGCCTATCGGCTCCCTCCTCGGCACCGCCGCAACGACTCACATGTGGTCTGTGGCTAGATAACCTGCACTACATGAGAATTTCCGTCCCCCCGGACGACATTATACCGTATCTAGGGCCAGGCTCGAAGACGTTTGCCGGCATCCTCTTCTGGTCTCTGATGGATCACGGGCAGAAGAAATGCTCACGCAAACACCCCGACTTCCCTGTTCTCCTCACCAACGCCTTGGGCCATTCAAAAGTCACTGAAGATTGGCCGGTCAGGTACATCGAAGCCATGATCGAGGCACGGCTCGAGTACAAGCAAACGGGGTCCATCAGTCAGAAGTACGCATCGGCCGCCGAGCCGGACTTGCCTACGGTGGTGCGCGACCGAGTCATCGTAGATTACCACTCCCGAGGCATAGACCCGGACTTATGGATATCCGTGATGGGGATCGAAAAGCGGGTCAGGAGGATGGTGGGCGATGCAACGTTTACGGTCTTGGAGGCGGCCGCGAAAGGGGAAGGTGATCTGGTTACGCGGCAGCTGTTTGGGATGATTGAGTGTAAGCTCCACGAGACGTGCGTCTGCTTCGGAGATGGGCCTAGATGGAACGTCGATATCGTGGATGGGATATTTTTGGATTGGGTTCACACGGCCTTTTGGGCTACCTCACAAAGAAAGGGGGTCGAGTAAGTTGAGGGGGGTACCGGTTTTGTATCATTAAGGCAATAGAAATTCTACTTTAGGTTCGCTGCATGTCAAGCTTAACGTAAGGTTACCAGGCCGTCTATGGCGGCGTTGCTCTTTATTCCAATGATGAACTTATCATCGCTCGCCATTCCGAAATCTGCGGAATCCATATCCTTAAAGTCGAAGTCGAATAGTTGGACGACGCGAATAACAATAAGATACATCTCTGGCCATGTAAGACTAATTGGTAGAAAGATGAAAGATAAGAAAAGCTTTACATAAGATGTTTATCAAACAATTAAACGCAGGACGTCAGGATTTGTCTCGTACGTGCGAACTTATTCCCGTTTGGAGGAAGCTTAGATTCAACTAATTCGTGGACAAGGGTACCTGATGATGGGTTTTCATCTATAGAGGACGTAGTGGCAATGCTAGGCAGGCACCTGCTCTATCCTATGACTGGGTATACGTCTTGTCTAAGATGAACTCGCTAACAGAGCTTAGAGCATCACCCACCTTGACAGTGTCTTCCTGACAAATTGCGAGACTTTGTTGTTGAATTCGGTGATGTTACGATCGATTATGGCCTGGCTGGCCGCCACTTTGGCCCGAGAAAAGAAGGTGTTTAGGGACTGGTGTCGAGCATTATGGAGTTCGTATGAGGCTGTACTATTTGCATGCCAGAATAAAGTCGGGCACTTGGATCAGATGAAGGGTGCATCATTAGTACTGTAAGATAGACTAGACAGAGTCACCATCGGCGAAGAAGGCATCGTATGTCTACACGTACTTGTCCTAACGGCCATCTTGACAGTAGAGCTTTTCGAAAAAGGTAGGGTCGATGATGAGAAGTTTGTACGGGCTAACGCGAGTGTTGGGTCCTAGATAGAACCAGTCAGAATGGAGGATAATAAGTTCAACGGAAGAAAGATTTTTTTGAAACGTGCCTGGGTATTTCCTTGGGTAGATTGGTAATATTGAAAGTATACTGTTCCTTTTGGATGATATCATAGTAGATTCCATCAAGAAGCGAGAGAGGGGGTCCAGAGAAAGCAGGTAGAAAACAAGGGCTGCAGCATAAACGGCGAAGCAGGGTGTGGTTACATCAGGTCAGATAGCATAGTCTAAGTCTAACAGCTTTAGCCGTGGTGATAGTACTACCAACATTTACCAACATATTGCAAATAGTATACCTCCTAACGTCATAGGCAGGATTCTATAGCGATATCGCCCCTGTCAGAGCTGTACAGTAGCTGCTGCTGCTACACGTCCAGCATAACTAGGTAGGTATCTTCTTGATTAGGACGCTATGGCTATTAGACGGTTACCTATAATCTATTTATCGGGTAAGGGTACAGTGGCCACAATGGTCACAATGGCCATTGTACTTTAAGGGATTTGGCATATATTTGGCGCTAAGAGCATGCTCTTATCGCGCGACCCTATCGCCACCTACCTAGCCACTGACAACTGACAACCAAGAGTCCCTGGCCTGTATTTGCTAGCGTCTCTTTCGATTTGCGAGCGACTTTCGCGATATAAGAAGGTTGCCAAAATCACTACCTGTATTTCACGCAACCCTTTCCGTGAATACCTGCTTGTGATTGGAATTTATACCATGGATTTTGATCGCATATGGATTACCGCAAGTAGATTCGTCAACTCGATTGACAATCGCCGGCGTATGTTGTGCCCTTCAGAAGGTCAGTTGCCGGAGCCAACTCAGGAAGATTTCCATACGGCATGCAAGATCATCGACACCTTTGAGAATTTTACTGACAACCTCGGTTCCTTCTGCTGGGAAAGAGACTTTCGAATACCCTCGGAAGCGACTAGAGGCCTCCTTTACACCTCGTTAAGGGCCTTAGAACATGAAGACTGTAATGTTCGGGATACCAAGTTCGTCCTCGACATTATCGCAAAGAGACACGACGACATCATTCTTCGGGAAGGCGGCCCATATCCTAATGATTTGCCATATTCTCTTTTGCATCAAGTTCTCCGATGCATCTCCTCGCTAATGCATTCCATGGACCAATGTCGCTCACGGTAAGTGATGTTCAAACTTCTCTCTATTTTTCTCTGGAGGTAGGCTTTCTCTTGCTGACACTAGATATTCCAGGTTGAGAGAAGAGATACATAGACTCTCTCGGCACGGAATCCGACATTTGACAATCCTGGATTTACCAAACGAGCTGCTTATCCAGGTATGTGCGCATCTTTCGTTTTCCTTTTCTTACCCTGTCTGCTCTCCGAGGAAGAATATGATCCGCATTTCAGTCCGTTGCCTACACCCTACTCGACATCCATATCACTCTAAGATATTACCTTAGTAAGCCCTAACTAACTACGAAATGCCAAAAGATATTTGAGCAAGTTAATACATATGACTCGGCTATACTTTGGGGTAATAGCCGTCGTATTAAAGATGTCCGTCTCACATGCCGGCGATTCTGTGAAGTTAGTTCACACCTCCTCCTCACTCATGTCAACGTCAACTTGCGACCTGAGTCCCTCTCCCGACTTGGAGAAATCTCTCGACATCCGACCATCAGGAGCGGCGTGCGACTTGTCCGGCTACGACTCGTATCCTACTACTCTGAGCTCTCCACCGATCTACGCAGATTCGCTAAGGTTTGGTCTCGCAGCCTTGCAAAAGACATAGGGATTTTACGTGCTGCAATCGCCATCAAAGATGTGGCAAGACACTTCCAAGGCCTTTTGCCTTCCGATGTGCATCCTACCCTGGCGAAATGCAACTCAGCCCTAGCGGCATGGGAACGATTTGCAGACAGTAGAGAGCTTCTCCCGGGATCTGAAGTATTCATGGAAGTGTTGCGAACAGCTCATAGGCAATACCAACGGCTTTTTGACATTCAAACACGACTACTTGAGGACGGGGGGTTTGTTCAAGCTTTTTCCAGCGCCATTTCCCAAATGACTCATGTCAAATCTTTGGTAATCGAAGAAGATTATTCATATTATCACGCTCCTAATCCTCAGCGACAGCCAATGTACAAGGCCATACACGACCCAAATGCCTTGTCCTGGACATATCTAGAGCCTATGAATACGTCCGACGCTAATAAGTACGGTCTGGATCTCAGTTGGTCCATGAACCTTATCTTGAATATTCTTGCGGCAATTCCTGGAGCTTGGCCTTCGCTGAGATACGTAGAGATCAGCATCGGTCGTGTTGGAGACGCAGCTCTTTTGACCTCAAGCCCCAACACTAGGCAACGCATCAGCATCCTCTCTAAGCAACTACGTGGCGTATCCATTTCTTTCAAAGCACTACAGCGAGGCTTTATAGCCAACACTGAGAGTGATTTCTACCAGCTCCTGCTTGAAATCTCAGATACCGACAGCCTCGAGGATATTCATATCAACCTCGGTGTATTAATTAATACCGAGGAGTCAAACGCCTTTGATATCGGTCCCATCCTTAACCGCCATAAACGACCAGGTCTTACCAAATTGGGTTTACGGGGAGTAGCTATTCATGCTAACGAACTGGAGCTTTTCACCAGCTCGCTGAGACCGATTGGCTACGTAAACGGCTGTTACTTTCCGGGGGTGAATTTCGATCTCCTGGCACTCCATTTACTCAGTGGAACATGGGCGGAAGTGCTCGACCTGTTACGAGCTAAATCTGACGATAATCCAAGTATCGTGGTACCATATGGCGCGGAATGCGACAATATGTCAATCAATGAATACCATAGGGTATTCGTAAGACCTTCATGGAAAAATCCAAGCCTAGCCGAAGTATATGTGCAGCGACGTGTGTTGGACGACCCCAATCCTCTACTTACGAATTAAAGTAAGACCAGAGCAGTTGTTACCTTGCAAGAGACCTGCGTATGCGTGCGTCAGTGAGTCTCAGCTGCTTAATACCTTTTTCGTGTTCTCGTGAGTGGTCGGTCGAGACAAGGTGCGACCTAATCAGAATCGGGTCTACTAGGAGATATAATGGGCTAGGGCGTGCTCATTTTGTAAATAGTTGTGTAAAATATCAAGGTACCCTTTGTCGGGATGGAGAGACCGGTGGTTAATGGCTAAGACCGGTCGACGTGGCTAGGGAGTACTATAGGGCAAGATTCGTTTTGCCATTGCCGGTCGATGTAGCTTTAGCAACTAATAAACAGCCTACTTCCTCCGACTCGTCGGGGAGTGGGCCTTTTTGGGGGAATTAGTCTGTGTCATCACCTATTCTCTGCTTGCCTCTCCAACTTTGTGAATCGCAATGCTAGGTTTTCATATGAATACGCCGGTTGGAAGCCTAGCAACACCCGACATCTTTCTTATTCGTATTTTGGAAGATAAAGAAGAAGAAGAAGATGATGATGATGATGATGATGATGATGATTAAGAACAAGAACGAGAAGAAGAGACATCACCACCTTGACCTCTTAAGGAATCTTCGCGCCGGCAGTTCTGATGCTCCTCCTTACTCCCCAGTTTAGCAGCCAGGCTTGTTTCAAGAAATATTTTTAATTAATTTCTCCTGTGGCGCTAAAACTATCGTGGTAATGATACAGTGATGCTAGTGAGACTAATCACACTACATGACGTTTTGGTTGGCTACCTCTCAGCTTCGTTGATGTTAACACTTTATAAGAGGATCCATCATGTCTCATCCGATTTATTATCTCATGATTATGATTTTCCTCTGTCTGAATCAGCCTCCAGTCTATATGTTCTTTCACCGCCGCTTAATATATACAATTAGGTACTTATTGGCTTAGTCCACGAAGCCATCGTAAATGTCTAAGCCGCTATGAATACTCTTCCAGCACACTTCTATCAGCTTCATCTAGACTGCTAACCTAAATATCACACAGAATATTTCAATTTCATTTTCTTTTTGGGCTTACAAAAACAGGTGACGCAATATGGGTCGCATGCGAAGCCCAAAGAGAACGCAAACTCAGCGCCACTAGATTTTGTTCTATTGTGTTACCTGGGACCTGCCTGGCGTACTGGTATCATATGCAAGCAGCTGCAGCCCCTATAGCATCACATGGGATTCTGTTACCGGGAATGGGTTGGCATAATCTGAAAAATAACTAAAGAGACGGTGCACGGGAGGCTACAGGTACGGTACTGGCCTGTATAGTAAGTAAATATTCGATATATGAAAGAAGCCAATATGGCGCCTTGAATACAACAGCAATCAACCTTACTTTCAAACTGTCCCGGAAGTGGCCCATGTCCACATACACAATCACAATGCTTTGATGGCTTAAGAGTGCTGGGTAGTTTAACCCTAACCCTAACCCTAAACCACGGCGTGGGTAGATATCAAGACAGCTACCGTAGCAGTTCACGGGTCAGTACCCCCTTTCTAGTCCTTACAATAGTCTTGCGCTATTATCCTGCATTTAACTCCTTCCAATGCTCGTCACGAGGGCGAAAACATAAATATGGCCCATCGCTCGTAGCCGTAAAGATATCATAGATTTGAAACTCACCTTCCCTATCTCTTCCGCTTTTATCTCCTTTATTTCCCTTACCAACCTTGCTAAGCTCGCCAGGGGCCACCTCAAAATCAAAATACCAGAGCGTTTTAGCTAGCACAAGACTTGCTTCGAGGTACGCCATGGCCTTTCCTGCGCAGCCGCGAGATCCCACCAAGAACGCGGCGAAAGCTTCGTGCGTTACAAGGTCTCCGCTGGTGTTTAACCAGCGCTCCGGCTTATACGAGAAAGAATCGGGGAAGTATTCTTCGTTGTGATGAAGAGCATAGACGTTGACTCCGATTTGGGTACCCCTGGGGATCACGTGCCCATCTATGATCAAGGGTTCCGGCGTCTTGTCATCTGGGTATTGTTCTCTCCATAGAGTGCCGGGGGCTGGTGGTGACATTCTGAGGGACTCGTCAATGCAGGCACGAAGATAATGGCATTTCGCCAGCATTGGCCCTCCGTGAATTTCGCCGCCAGAACTGAACGTTGATCGAATTTCCCCAGCAAGTCTATCATAGCATTGCCGATTTTGGGATAGGTAGAAGAATGTCGCGCTCAAGCAGAGTGATGTTGTGTCACCCCCTATTAGTAAAGACAACTTAGTGACTGAAACTCGCCACTTCAAGATGTGGACTTTTAACTCACCCGCTTGTAAGAAAAAGACTGCTTCGCTCCACAGGTCGGTCTTATCCAACTGGTCGGAACTAGGCCCTAAGACATCTGCAACAAATGAATAAAGATCCTTTTTGGCATATTTATCCATAGAGACTCTCTGTTTAATCATGGTCTCCAATAATCCGTACGCCCCTATTTGGATCTTGTAAAATGATAGATTCATGATTGTCTCGGTTTTGAACCATGAGAGAAGAGGAAGCTGAAGTAGAACGTTGGCGTGCCACGACGCAATCTCAATTGATCGAGTTAAAAATCGATTCTTCTCACTAGTTTGAAGATTGAAATCGTACCCAAAGCTGAGAAGTCCGGCTATGTCGAGTCCGAGGTACTCGCAGCGCTAACTCATGTTGATAGGAGTTGGCTCTGGGGTCTGACTGGATACCAGCAACTGCGCGAGAAAAATGTTGACCTGAGTTGTCATGATGGGTTCAAAATCACGCATTGACCGCTCCGAGATAGCATTGCCGATTAGCTTTCGCCTAAAACGGTGAGCATCCTTATCTAAAGCAACAAAGATGTTCTTATTCTTCAGAGACTTGTCGCCGCACAGATAAAGATGCGACTTTGTAACACGCTCGTTCTGGTGGATTCCTGGTTTCGTAAGTCTCAGGCAGCAATTAGTATAGTATGCTATAAAATACCTCGTAAGGCTGTAGCTGAGTTGAAGACAACTTTATTTGGCCCTTGCCGGATTACCGATCCTATTGTTAAGGTTATTATCACGAAGCTCGCAAATGTGCAGTGGCGTGAGTTCAGTCGTACCATACTTGTAATGATCTCGTAGAGTAATTAAGTGAAGGTCTTTTCTCAATGCGAAGTATGCCCCATAGTAATCAGTTAAGCGCGCAAGTAAAGGCCCGGGAAGTTTCCTGAGAGGATGAAGCAAAACTCGATACCCCAGCACAAGACATAGCTGTGACGTTAGCAAGGCGACTTATCTTGAGTAAAAGAAGCGCTTACATATGTGGCAAGAAGGAAGACCGCCTTAGGTACGCCGTCTAGCATTATGTTGAGTAAAGCCATGGTGTCAATGTGGAATTTGATAATTCGGTGGTGTAGAGTTAGGCGGCAGTCAGTAATGAAAGAGGAGAGAACCCCGATTAATTGACTGGTGTATCCTAATATTGGATAATCGTAATACAATGAAGGATTCGGTTAGGTATTCACCTATCCCTATGTAAGGTATCTATCTCCCGAATTACTTACTCAGGTACCACATACATATCCAGGGATAAAAGGTATCTACATAGGTACGAGCTACACATTGGGGCGCTGTAGGGTACATAGATCTATGTACAGTACCTAGTACGAAGCTCGCGCACCAACACTTTCGAAGGGCGCTAACTAATGGTGACCATAAGAATCCTCCCTTGTTTCGTATTTACAGCCGTATCTACTCTCATCCAGGCCGATTCGCCATCGTCCCTTGGGCATCCTTCAAGTTGAATGCATGTCTTTCATGGCGCCGTCTGCTCCAACTTTCGATATATCGCCCGAAAAGGAAGCCAGGCAGAGTTCCTTCCTTTGCCGTCAGCTTCTCGTCACACCCCCAGAAGTATCACCGCAAGATGTCGATCTCAATGGAAAAACAGCAATCGTCACAGGAGCAAATGGCGGCCTCGGCCTGGAGTGTTGCCGCCAACTCCTCGGCTTAAATATAACGAGGCTTATTTTAGCAGTCCGCGATGAATCAAAAGGCGTCGTCGCGAGGGAGTCTCTCGCCGGAGCTAAAAGAAATCCAGATGCCACCATTGAAGTTTGGAAACTCGATTTATCTGCTTACGATTCTATCACCTCCTTTGTTGAGCGTACGCAGACTCTTAACAGACTCGACATTATTGTCCTAAACGCGGGTGTTTTCAAATCTAAGTTTGAGCTCAATCCCTCCACTCACCACGAAGAAGATATTCAGGTGAATTATCTGTCAACAGCACTGCTCACTATCCTACTGCTTCCTGTGGTCAAAGCAAAGAATACACCTGAGAGTCCCGGCAGAATACTCCTTGTCTCTTCCGAAACTGCAGCATGGGCCAAATTCAAAGAGAAGAACGAGAAACCTCTTTTCACTGCATTCGACAAGCCTGAGACATTCGATATGGCCGAACGATACTACACGTCAAAGCTGCTAGTCCAGTTTTTCCTTTCGCAACTGGCCAACCACATACCACCGTCTGTAGCAGTCATTGCCGCCTGCAACCCCGGCCTCTGCTACGGATCGACCCTGCATCGTGAGACTTGGGGCACTATTCCGGGCCATATATTCAGTGGTTTCAAGCGTGCCGTGGGCCGCCCGCTGGATATCGGCGCTCGTATTTTAACTGATGGCGCCGTCAATCACGGAAAAGAGATACATGGACAATACCTTGGCGACTGTAAATTGAAGCCGTAAGTTGTTGCCAGCTTCTTATTCGTGTCGAAGTAACCCTCATGCTAACTTTATATAGAATGGCACCTTTGATCTATAAACCAGAAGGTGCTAAACTGGGCGAGCTCCTTTGGCAAGAAACCATGGCTGAGCTGTCATTCGCTGGAGCAGAAAACATTGTTCAGGATCTGAGTAATTAAGCTCGCATATCTCTATGCTCACTTTGGATGCTGGGCTGGAGCGGAATAATTGATTTTCATTAACACGTCTAATTTTTAGACTTGCTTTATAGTATTACTTATCTTCTTTGAATTACAAGTTGTTCTTCCTAAAGCAAAGGGGTATTCTAACTTAAGATGATTCTAATAATAGCACCATACCAAGATTTCGTACTCGGAAAAGAACGGGTATCCAAGGCCGGGAATAGGAGGTTACAGACCCGCAGTTGGGACCATTCCCCGCTTAGATAGGTGCCCACATATTGAAACTGCCTAAAACAAGAGTAAACGATCGTCTTGTTTGCATTCAAGATGTCTCTTCGCGATATTGACCCTGAAGAGAACAGACGACGGATGAGGAATGGAGAACTCTACTTTGCCTTCGCGCCAGATCTTGTGGACGACCGCCGACGATGCGCCAGAGCATGTGAAAGATACAATACGGCAGGGGAGGTCGATAGACGTAAGCTCGTAGAATTGTTCCATGCGCAAGTTCTCCTCTTATTTCGAGTTGTACCGAAGTTCTAATACGTTACACAGCATCCAGAATGATGCATCGCCGCTACCCCCACTAGCGGCCACGCCTGAAGACGACGAGGACCTATTCAAGGACGAAGTTTGGTGTGATGGCCCCATTAAGATGGATTATGGATACAATGTCAAGTATGGCACCGATACCAATTCTCTGTCCTCAGCTTTCTGCTAATGTCCTCAGATTCGGGAAGAATGTGTACGTCAACTCCAACTCCGTCTGGATTGATACTTGTCTCATAACGGTTGGATCGCGTACTCTTATCGGACCAAACTGCGCCTTCTATTCCGGTACTCACCCTACGGATCCTCGAGTGCGCAATGGTACTAGTGGCCCCGAAACGGGTTCTCCGGTCACAATAGGGGAGGACTGTTGGTTTGGTGGTAACGTCATCGTCCTGCCCGGGGTGACCATCGGCCGAGGATCCACTTTAGGGGCTGGCTCCGTGGTTACCAAAGACGTACCCCCGTTTTCCGTCGCAGTTGGAAATCCGGCTCGGGTTCTGGGACCTGTCAAAGAAGTGCCCCGAGACCAATTGCCGTTTGGATATACACCTCCAGCCGAAATCCAAAACAAGACAGAAGACAACCATCCGTAGGTACTTAAGTTTTCGAAGGATGGTTGAATCTTGCATGCATTCACCTACCTACCTAGTAGGGTACGAGGTCGCTAAATCGTATCGCGCTTAGTGCCCGAGAGTGCTGGACCTATACGGCTCTTACTCCCCAGGAGCGCCTTAAGCTAAATCTTCAATCTTGACCATTTCCTTTCATCAGGCAATGCTAGTGAAGCTCAGCATTTCATTTAACTTATATTCGGTTATCGTTTCAATAAGTTGACCAGGCACTTAGTGATCCGTTCCATAATTTTCTCCCCAGTTGATTCAGGGAATCAATAAACCTGAGAAGCCACTGTGACATAGGGTTCAATGATGTCCGCTAAGTCAGCTTCACTGAGTACCTAATTTGTGACACCACGGCAAGCAATCAGTGATATCGTACCAGTACAGCGGATAAGCTTCTGCAGCATAACCCCGCCCATCCCATCTCCTTGCAGGGTAGTTTATTTCCAGAGGCAAGCCCAACATCTTCGAGAACACCCCATCATACACGGGAACGAGCAGACAATGGCTGCCCCGGTGCAAATCTATAAGCTGGGCATTGCGCCGCTGTTTGATCGCTTATCGGATCAGGAGAAGCGATACAGTCATTACATGTCAAGGTGAGCTAGGCTGCTTATTAAACCCGGCCCCATTCAGTGTTAACGAATAACGTTCAGGGCTGCTTGGGCAGGAACCAGAATCATTCTCCGCCAGGTTTCCCCAGAGTCCCTAACAATTTTTGACTTTATCCTAGAATTGTACAGGACGTGCAGCGGGAACTGGGAGCAACTTTCTGAGGTCGATGGAGTTGACGAGGAAGAAGTACAGGCTTGGCTCGAATATGCCGCCACTTTCTTATCCAACATTGGGAACTATTATGTAAGTCAGCAGTAGTACTATCAATTGATTTGCTAACAACTTCGAAGGGGTCGGGAGATCAGAAATTCACCCCCCGGATAAAGCCTGATACGTTACAGAAGCTCGCTTCCCGATCACCTAAGCTCTCAAGCCTCTATGCCGAGTTCCAATCTTCTATTATGGCAATCCCCCCTTTCACTCTTGGATATCCCAGTACGCTAGCGCAGAGCTCTTACTACCCGGGGCAGTTGATTGGGAAAGATGAGATTGCCCTCGTCTCTAAGCACCTAGCTTCTCATTCTATCTTCCCCGAGAACACCAGGCTTCGCAAGACTGGGGAATGCACGTTCGAAGTCCTCCAGGCTTCAGTTGAGTTAGCAGAGCCTGTAGTGTCTCTAGACATGCCAAGCTCGTCCGCAAAGGTAGACCTCATCCGTGGAGATCACGCGGACGACTTGAAGGTGGTCTGTGAAAACTTATCAAGAGCCGCTGATTACGCGGCCAATAATACCCAGAGGAAGTTTCTCGCCGAGTATATCGAGAGTTTTGGAACTGGGAACCTCGACGTGTACCGAGACTCCCAGATAACGTGGGTTACCGACAAGGCGCCGAAGGTTGAGAATATCTTCGGGTTTGTTGAGCCGTACAGAGACCCAGCCGGTATTCGCGCGGAGTTTGAGGGCTTAGTCGCAATTGCCGATGCCGAAGAAACCAAACTCTTGTCGAAGTTGGTTGAGAACTCCGACAGGTTCATCCGAAGACTTCCCTGGGCCTCCCCTGAGAACAATGGCAAGGGAGTATTTGAGAAATCCTTGTTTGAACCGCCTGACTTTTCTAGTATCCACGGTGAGTGGTTGGCTATCGCTGAAGTTATCTATTTGGAAAAGGGGACTGACACTTGTAGCCTTGGCATATTGTTCAAGTATCATATTTCCCGGAATCAATCTCCCGAACGTGAGTGCACTCTAGAACCCTAGTCTGTGAGCAGTTTCTTACTAAAGCCAGTATAATGATATCCGCCAAGATGTGGGATTCAAGAACGTCATCATCGCGAATCGCATGGTGGCTGAAAGTACTGCGATCCAGTGGCCGTTCATTGATGATCCCGAGATGGAAACATTCCAGAAGCACAAGTATCCAGCATACTACTGGTGGGTAGTGCTCCACGAGTTATTGGGTCATGGCACTGGTAAGATGATGATTGAAGAACCTGGCGATAGGTTTAACTTCGACCCCGCGAGTCCGCCAATAAATCCTCTTGATGGGAAGCCTATCAAAACTTGGTACAAACCAGGTCAAACGTGGACCGGTCAATTTGAGGAGCTGGCGACAACTGTGGATGAGTGTAGGGCTGAGCTTGTGGGCGCTTACCTCATGGATGATCCGGAACTGCTAGCCCTCTTCGGATTCACAGATGAATCAGATATACGAGCCAGCGATTGTATGTATAATTATTATAATTATGTCCACGCCCCTTTTAAATCCAGTATTAACTCGTAGAAGTAACCTATAACCTATACCAACAACTTGGGGTTGACGGTCTTCGAGGTCTTTCCAACTTCAACGTTGATGGCATGGTGAGCGATCTGACCAAATTCCATCCGGGTGTGGCTAACTTCCTTTTGCAGAAATGGGGCCAAGCTCATAGCCGGGTATGAAACCAGCTCGCCATGAAATTGGGAAAATGCTAATAAACGTGCAGGCACATTTCGCAATGCTGAAGTGCTTGCTCAAGCACGGCGACGGCTGCGTCAGCATCAGCCACAACAAGGAAGCCAAGACGCTCAGGGTGAAGGTTGACAGATCCAAAATTCGAAGCCACGGCAAGAAAGCTCTTGGCGAGATGCTCCTACGCCTCCACATGTACAGATGCACTGCTGATGTCCAAGCATGCCGAGAGTATTACGAAGACCTCTCTCATGTAGATGAGGAATGCTTGGAGTGGCGGCAGACGGTCATTGCGAACAAGCCCACTCCCCTATTGAATGTGCAGGCCAACACGTTCATTGATGGCGAAAGAGTCACGTTGAGGGAATACGAACCTACGATTGAGGGCATCATCCAAAGCTGGGCTGAGCGAGCTGTTTGAGGAAATCCAGGAGGTCTGTCCGCCCGATCCTAGCCCATCGCACCTTATATAAAGGGGCTCAGTTTATACGCATCGCAGTAAGCCCATATATAATAGATTACTTAATGCACATCATCCTGCGGTTGTCTTCTTCGACAGCGAGAGACTTTCATTGAAATGACGCCTTGGGTTAGGAGACTAGTAGGATGTAAGAAAACTTCCGACAAGCTGCATGTACCTCTCGCGTTCTTCCCAGTGTGCCATATGACTTGAGTTCTCGAACACAACCCACTTGATCCGCGGGATAGACCGGAACCAAGGCTCGACGCACAACTCGGAGACCTCGTCATACCGTCCATTGAGGAGTAGCGTATTTACATCAATATTCTTCGCTTGTTCCGACCCATCCCAGTCCTTGAGACTGCCGGTGACTACGATCTCGGACGGTCCCTGCATGGTATTGTAAGCTGTAGAGTCATCCTTCAAGTTTGCGAATGCTTGTTGCACTGGCTCAGGCAACGGATCAATTCGGCAGACATGTCGCTTGTAGAAAATGGCGCTGGCTCGTTTGTACTCTGAGGTCTCGAAGTTCCCGGTGCGATCGCCCTCCTCCAAGACCTTCCGGATATCTTCGGGCAGACTGGCACGCTGCTGTTTGCCGCCCTCAACGAAGAGTGGGAAGCTGGCAGGCGAGCCGGCTATTACCAGCTTCTTCAAGCCCTCCGGCCGACGTGCCGCATACATGCCGGCGAGCATCCCGCCCCAGCTCTGACCGAGGACGCAGAAGCCCTTCGAGCGAAGTTGCAGGTGATCAATTAGATTATCCAACTCAGCGATAAATAGATCGAAAGTCCAGAAGGAAGCGTCTCTTAGCTTATCGCGTAGATGTGTAGAACGTCCGCAGCCGATCTGGTCATAAAACACGATGGGAATGTCGTGCTGCTCGACAAGGTCCATGAGCGACGCGAGGTACTCATGGCCTGCTCCAGGGCCCCCGTGAAGCGCTATAAGTGGGTAGTTAGGGGACTTGTCCAAATCCCCGACGACCTTGTACCACTAGAACATCTAGAGTCAGCACCCATATGAGATAAAATGGAAACAAATAGATAAAGCTTGTAGAGATTTCCAAGCAGGACTGGTTCGAACAGCGAGAAGTATAAAATGAAATCCAAGGGACTGGCTCACTGTGCTGCAGGGCCTCCCGCTGTTAGGCGCCGCAAAGGGTACTTCCCCCTCAACTGTGGGATATGCGGACATGTCGATTGACTTTGGTCGAGCTAATTGCCGAAGAGATTTCAAAATTAGATGAGTAGGATCGTATTAGCTCTATTAGGACGAGTGAAATAAACCGGAAGCCTTTGTACAACACTTGAATGCGTTGCATCAAACCAAATTTAAGATCACAGGGCTTAGGTAATGAATTGGGTTATTTGAAGTAATCACAGCTGGCTGTACGAAGTAATAAACATTCTTTGTCGGCTCACTAAAGCCGACGCCCTTCTGTCAGTCAGGAACACCCCTAACCAATCGATGGAGCTAGGGTCTGAACCGCCTATATGCGCCTAAACCTTCCAGGGGCAGCCTGCAGATGGAAGGTACAAAAAGGGAGTTGTATTTCAAAACTTTACACCTTACAACTCTCCAAACATCCTTAATACATCGCTACATCTTTCTCCTGCACTACCAAGGTAGGTAGTATCAGGTTCGCGACTGACGTAATTTAATATTATATCATGTTCATACTCTAGCGAGGGGTGAAACTGGTAGCTGGAGAAGATGGAATAGTTAGGTACCATTTCTTAATGAAAGGTAGAAATCAAGTTCTCATTAACCCGCATGAAAGAAGTCACGAATCCTGCTGCCTGAGGCTTATAGCTATCTGGGCAGCCTGAAGCACAACCTGAATAAAGGCGAGAAGTAAGCCTATTCCGCCGATCAGAATCACCGCCCAGAAAGTCAACCAGGACGCCGAGTCGCGATTGTCAAGCCACAGTTCCCTCCAACGCCTCGGCTTCCGCTCGTTGAGATACGCGCTGAGACGAAAGAGCCGCGTCCGAAGGTGGGAGAAATCTCGCGCCAGCTCATAGTTATCCCGCTCTCCTATTCCAAACGACGCGTCAATCGCCTTTTCCCCACAGAGGTCGGAGAGGAGACCGTCGCGGCCCTCCGGCGGAACGTGATCAAATGGGCGCAAGTTCCGGAAAAGCTTCCGCGACCGGGGATGTTGCCCGAACAATAGCCTGTAAGAGAGGACGACCTCCTCGAGTAATTCCGTGACGTCTTGTGGTGTGGCCCAGTGATTGCTGCTTGGGGTACTCGAGGTGCACGAGTGTATTACGGTCCGATTGGTATAACTGGTATTCTGCGCCGATCGGTCGTTGACGTTTGCCATACAGAAGGATGGATACCGAAACAAGTATAAAACGCCGGAATCTCTATCCAGTTCGAGATGACAGGCCAAACAGTCAGTCCATTTCACTGTAACATTACCGATTGTTGTCAGAAGATGCGCGTTCAAGGTCGGAGAATCAACCGATTTGAGCCGGTTGAAGGCTTTGGTCTCTTCGGCATCATCCAAAATGTGGTAATTCCTCGGTGGCAGCATCAATCCAAACCCCAAAAGGAAATCTGACAGTAACTTGGAACTGTTGGCACGAGATTGCTTCAGACAAATGTGACTTTCACCAGTATGACCATCCATCTCATCTGCGATGCCAAGTTCAGACGGGGGGCACGAGAGCATATCGGGTCGGTACAACATGGTCTGCCAGCCAATTATCGAAAACACCAAGTTCATCGCCGAATCAAGTCCTCGAAACTCATCCCCGATAATGATTGTCTCATCTTCTACGAGTGTTTGGACGATATCATCAAGACTCAGGGGGACGTTCTGGAGAATTATGTCGGAAACTCTTAAGTAAAGTGACTTGACCATACCGAATTCGTTATCTTTTAGTTCGTTATCGAAGTCTCGAACGCAAACGTAGAGGTCTTTGGGTTGTTGTCGGAGTTGGGTTCGAAGCCACCAATCATACCATGGTAAATCGAGGAGCGACTCGCACGAAAATCTCTTCGTCACCTGCTTTACCCCCATATTAAGAATTAATAAATTGTGAGGAACGTGTCGTGTTGAGAGAGCGAGGGAGCTACCTCCTTCGTGGTTTAGTCAAATTTAGAAATACAGACCATGTCGAGAGTCCGCTCGAACCCCGTTAAGCTGGATGAGGAGATACATATATAAGGACTGACATGTTGACTCTAGGTATTACCATCTCAGCTGTGACGCCCTCGCAGACGCCTCAGACAAGGCATTGCCAAATATTTGATGCTGAAATAGTAATTTGTCTCATTCGGCCGGGCTATTCCTGAGTTGATCCTTTAGCCACATGCCCACTAACTATCTAGTAGGCACACAGATTCAGGTGTTCATGCACGATCCACACCGGTCGATAAGCGCCATAAAAGCAATACGCGCTTGTACAACTTCATATGCAGCCATGTGTTTGTATTAGTGGCGTTTGCTATGGCACACGGCCGTTCCCTTACAGCCGAGACCCCGCACAGTTCGTCATCTCTAATGTTATCCTCGAGTTTGCTCCTTGGTGGGCATCCTAACATTGCCTAGAGAGCAAAAGACGACATGGATAAGTGAGTATATCAATTTGTACTAAACCGTTGGCTTCCAAGTACTTATCTGTACCCAAGAAAGTCAGTTGAAAACGCAAGTCCATTATGGCACCGAGCATTAGAAAGGTATCGGGAAGAGCTGGGGCGAAACGAGGACTATCAAGCGATTCACGAGGTTCACTCTCTCGATGACCTCCTAAGTCATGTCAACACCATACTGAACACGCCGTCCCGAGATAGGCAGACGCTATCATCTATGAACAGGCTTGCTCCAAAATTCAAGTTCGTTGATGATTTCTCTACCATCATCGCTCTAGCATTCGGGGCTGATGCATCACTGACGGCGGTGGTGTGGGGGAGCATCCGCCTCATACTCAAGCTAGCCGCCTCAGCAGGTGATAACCTCCAGAAGGTATTAGACATGCTCGAAGAACTCAGCTTGACTTTACCAAGATTTCGGGTCTACGAGGATACGTTGCCTATGAGTCGTCAGCTCGAGACAGCTCTGGTCGATGTCTATACTGAAGTAATATGCTTCTACGCCAGGACCATCCACTTCTTTCGAGATCATCCTCATGTCTTGTTGCTCCGTAATGCATGGGAGAAGTTCCACAGTGACTTCTCAAGGACAATTATGCGCATCAAGCGAGTCTCTTCCGTCGTCGAGAGCGAAGCGGATCTTGCTCGCATGAGGCTGGACGAGCACAAGTATAAGGAGGTAATCGAGCTCATGGACAATCTCTCCACCAAAGGCAATGAAGACAGCCAACGGACCAGATATCATCATATACCATTTCTGCAGAATAGTAGGTTTTCAGGTCGTGCGTCTCTAATATCTAAGATCCACAGCGTCCTCGATCCTGGACAGACTTCTCCTGCTAAGTCGATAGCGTTGTTTGGTATGGGTGGAGTTGGGAAAACGCAATTGGCACTGCAGTATGCCCACCAGAGTGCAAATGCATACGACGTAATCCTATGGATTGCTGCCGATACCGTTATTACGATTGGCCAGAGCTTTCGGGAGGTGGCCCAAGGCTTGCAACTCTGCCAGGCTCCGGATGAGATTCAAGACTCCGCAGCTGCCATATGGAAGGTCAAAAACTGGTTGAGTACTACGTGCAAGTTACTGTAGCTTCGCATGCTCTTTAGAAACTGAAAGCTGATGAAATCCCTAGCATCACCTTGGCTGATAGTATTTGACAATGCCGACGATCTTACAGCTCTCAAGGTAGCATGGCCCAGTAGTTCTCGTGGCTCCATACTGCTGACAACCAGAGACTTCGACGTCGCAAATAATCCTGCTTCTCAGTGCTTACAGGTGGAAGCTTTCGATGATACCGAAGGCTCTATGATGCTACTCAAGCAGATCGGACTTGACCCTACCATTGCAGCAAACAGGGAACATGCAACTGCAATCACCCAGGCTCTCGGCGGATTGCCACTTGCCTTAGGTCAGATTGGAGGCTTCATAGCACAGAGGAGACTACCATTGAAGGATTTTCTCGCTCTTTACGAGCGTAATGCCGCGAAGATTGATGCTAGGAAGACTGTCAAGGACGACTACGAGCACACTCTGAGTACCGTCTGGGATGTATCTTTTCAGAAGCTCCCGGAAACCGCCGCTGAGCTGTTAAACATGTTGATATTCTTCGATCCAGATGGAGTCAATGAAGCCATATTCCTAGAGGGGTCGCAGACAGAACCTGAGATCGACCCTGAGTTTGACTTCGTAGCAGATGACATGGAGTAAGTACACACCTCTTTCCCGTTGATGCCCAGGCTTTAACATACCATACACAGTCTCGGGGACGCGGAACAGCCTCTACTACAAGCCGCCTTGATCAACAAGACTATGGAGCAACCAGTAATCACAGTGCACCGACTCATCCAGTCCGCTGCTCTTCGCAGGCTACCTGCTTCAGACCAGCCAAGATACTTTGACGTAGTGATCCAACTCCTATCATGGGGCTTCCCCGATACCTGGAGTAAAGACGTCGGCCATCAAATCAGCGCGTGGAAGAAATGTGAAATATGTCTACCGCATATTGATCACCTCGCCAAGCTATGCAAGAAACACGATATCCGGCCCACGAACCCGCAGCAATATGCAGAGCTCCTACTTCGTTGCAGCTGGTGGGCAATTACATCTCGTCCTGCCGCTAAAATCTCAGCTAACCAAATATCAAGGTATCTTTACGAGCGAGAGACCTACGACATCGCGCGGAATCTAGTAGACTCCGCCGTCCAAACCTTCGAGGATAAGTCGACCCTAGCCTACGCAAGTGCCATCGATCTTGCTGGCTTGATCGACTTAGACTTATGTCACCCGTCGCTTGCACTAAAACTATTTGAGGAAGCTTTAGAGATCCGCAAGGCGCAACTCGGGCCGGACGATCCTTTCATCGCCTCCAGCCTGAACAACATAGCCCTAGCGCACACAGAGCTGGGTAACCTGGAAGAAGCATACGCCGCGCACCAGCAAGCGATGGACATCCGGCTACTCACCAACAGCGACCGGATCGGCAACTCGTACAGCAACATGGCCAGCCTGCTGCTACGCATGGGACGATTCGACGACGCCGAAGAGATGCTCGGGCGGTGTCCTTCCTTAAAAGACTTCACGGACGAGACGTTCCTGGGCACGGGCAACCCGCGGTTCTCCGGCGACATGGTGCTCCTGTCGCGCATTCGGATCGGGCAGGGCCGCATCGACGACGCGCTGCGCTTGGCGTCGAAGGCCCTCGCGTTCCGCCAGAAGCTCCTCGGGAACCGGCTGAAGACGTGCGACTCCATGTACGACGTGGCGCGCCTCTTGCACTTGCAAGGCCATTCGGCCACGGCTATGTAAGTTTCAATACCCATAGGTTTTATTAGGTACCTACTGACCCTTTGAAAGAAAACTGCTCAAGCAGCTGATAGATATTTCCGAGTCTTTGAATGAGGGCGAGGGCCAGCTTGCACGTGCCTTGTACAAGTTATCAGCATTGTACGCTGAAAAGGGGGAGCTAGCGGAGAGCGCGGATTGTAAATCACGGGCACTTGAAATCAGGGGTCGTCTTCGTCCAGAGGAAAAAGATGCGCCTTTCGAGGAAGAATACTTCTCAAAGCTGACTCTGTGGATGTTGTGGTAGGGTCATCCCTCACTATGTGCCTTGGCTGGGACCAGAAATACAGATAACTATTACATTGTTCAAGAAAATAGAGTTATGGAGAGACATATCAAGCCTCCTACATTTTTAGAGCAGTTACATGAAGATCCACATACGAAGTTTACGATTTACACCAACTTCCACGACCCCTCCGTGATCTCGATTTTGATCTCTCTGTTCTCGTCTATGCTCCGGCGACCGGCTTCGAGAATAGCCGTTGTCGCGATCGTGTTATACAACGTCGGGAGGCCTCTCGCGTCAAGGTCGGTGGGCTTGAGCGCCCCCGAGTTGACGGCGCGGCACCCGTCGACGAACTTCTCGAAAGATATGTAGCCGTAGCCGGTCTGGCCGTTGAAATTGCCTTCCTCGTCAGGCGCGTATTTCATGTAGAACGGGTTGTACCACATCAGCTGACCGGCAGTGTCGTCCGCGACGTCGTACCCACGCTTGGCTTGGTTGATGCGGACTTCGCCCCCTGATGCCATGTAGTGGAAGTACTGGTTCGAGTGGACTCCGGCTTTCTGCGGGGCTGTCCAAGAGGCCGTGTAGACGCCGGTAGCAATCTTGCTCGGGTCGTCCTGCTTCTGCCATGTGACCATTACCGTGATGGTGTCCTCGGTTGCCTCGTTGCACCCAAGGCTGGTAGCAATGCCTTTCGCGGCCGAGGCCGAGACCTTCACGGGGATAAAGCCTTGCGGCGAGACCATCGAGTCGCATATGTCCACGTGGTGGCTGTTCAGGTAGTATGAGATGTCAGAGTCTACACCCGCCCACGCCTTGAAAGTCTCCAGTTGCGACTTCGGCTGCGACATGTAGCTGTAGAAGTAGTTAAAGTCACCTAGCTTCTGGGCCTTGTACTTGGCGTCCGCGTATGCGGGATCGAACCGCTTATGGTGCTCGATGTACACGTAGACATTGTGTTTCTTGGCGGCTTCTAGGAGCGTCTGGTGATGCTCTAGAGTCTTCACGGCGGGCTTTGTGATCAAGACGTGGATGCCGCGCTCGATAGCGTAAAGAGCTATCGGGTAGTGGGTGGTGTCCGGCGTGAAAATCGTAATAGCATCACCAGGCTTCAGAGCGTCAATCGCAGGTTTGTACGCGTCGGAGTCCTTGACATCATTGGCCGGGTAGGAGTCAAAAGAACAATCCAATCCATTATAAACCTTGGAAATATTGGCATCAAGGTGTTGTCCTATCCGTGTCAATACCAGTTCGTCTCGTCCGCGGCCTCAGCATAGAAGTGAAGGGGCAGCTTACTGATGGCGGGAAACTTGGTTCCATTCACTCCAACCATGCCCAATTTCGCCACCTTTCCTCTCCTTCGAAGATCAAACAGAGTCAGGCCTACGACTCCTACCTTCTTATCCGAGCCCGAGGCACCACCTCCGACAAAACCCGTGGTATATTCGCCAGTCCCGATCTTAGACAACGTCAGCCTCCGGCGACGATCTATTGAAACACGTATCATGTGATACACACCATAAGCACGTTAAGTGGCGAGGGGGAGCTCGTTGGGACGATGGCTGACTTGATCGCCTCGGTAGCCATCTTGTCGTTTCTGTCTCGTGGATGGGGGGGATTCGAAAAGGGCGTAGTTTCGCCGCAGAAGAGCCGGATATCGTGAAGAAATGAAATGAAAGAAAATGGGATTGAAAGGTTATACTGTTCCAATTTACGTATCCTTACATTTGGTAACTTTAGCCTTATGAACCTAGATTACACCTAGGGAGGTAGTGTTACCAGCTACCCCGACTGATCTGAACGTTTATAGACGGAAGAATTGAGGGGCAATTGGAGAAATGCACCCAATGCGAGTTGACAAACGTAGCTACAGGTACATCTAGCTAGCTGATGGGCATATGCGCCTTACATACGGCCGTTAGGTACCTACCAAGGACAGAGGTAGGTAGCACATTCTATGTGCACCGAGATATCTTCATGTGGCATGGGCATAGCAGCTCTCCCATATAGAGCAATCATCTAGGAACAAAAAGTAAAGGGAAGAGGTCAGACGAATGTCTACACACCTTGATTACTGGGGGTTTTGAGGCTGTTCGCCGATACCACCCCGAGGTCCCCCTTTTCCATCTGATAAGTGTGATAACTGTTGGTCATCGCGCTTGTCGGACTTTATTACACCTTGAAATCGCAGACCGTCCCGCCCCCACCTGCTTGGCATCTCTGAGAGAGTACGAACCCCGCCCCCCACTTAAATATGTGCCCACCGACTTGCTGATGAACGCCTGAAAAATGATTGCCCCGCGTTCCTCGTAGTGGGGTTAGACCTCACTAGCCCGGCATCGGTGTATCATTGGCCTAATTCTACGAAGTAGGTGCTCCATCCATCATCCCTACATTCATTTCATCTTCCAACAGCTATCAAGACACAATATAGAAACGAAGCCAGGCATCAACAGAAATAGGAAGGTCGAAATCTTAGATATCGCCGCAATGTCGACCGGCTAAATACCAAGCACTCACATAATATTTTTAATAAAAAATCTTCAAGATGTTCCTGCTCATTAGCGATTGGAGCAAACGACAGCTCGCGATATTCAGACTACCGACTACTGGGCCCCGTAAGGTACGCAGGGTTACACTACGCCCGCCATCGTGAACCACGTAGTGAACGTGGATTTATTGCCCGAGCTCAAGCTCCCCACGAGGACGAATGGGGGAGACGAGACGCAGAATTATTCTAGCCTTGGTCTTGGCCACATCGAAGCCTCTCCTCGATCCTCACTGGAGGAAAAACTTCTAATATGATTCTTCCGTGGGGTCTATGCCGCATCCGGTCCGGCCTGCAGATTAAACACTGCTATAACGCGGTATACGCACTACATCAAGGTGGCTACCCCAGAAATGCGGTGGGAAAAATAGGAATCAGAGTTTTTTTTTCTTCTACCCACGAACAGCGCAGTTCGTTTCGTGCTGCAGGAATTACTACTCACATCCTAAAGTTACCACCTACCTCATACCGCATGCCATACCGCATACCACATGTTGGTATGGCCAATGGCCCTTTGGTCCGAGCTTACTTACATACAGGACATGGACTTATACTACTAATGCCCAATTATAGTACTTTGCCCCTTGTGGGAACAGGACTTATCTCAGGAACCTATCCAAACCCGTCCATGTCCTGGCTCTGGAGACGACTTCGCTTGCTCCACAATGCGGCAACCAGCGTAGCACCGTCATCAAAACCCTTCATTCTACAGCAAAACTGCTTTCCCATATGCCCCATCCCCCGCCAAAGGCCACCCTCCAACAGCTCCTATTCCTGCCAAGTCGACGGCATACCTTGACTGTCTCCCAGCCCGATGCCGTCTTTACAGCTCCAGCTCCTTCCCGGTGGTTTCCTTTGGAGGGTCACAAGACGACTTGGTCTATGCGAATGACGTCTTTACCAACTTCGTCAGCTTCTTCTCACAGCTAACATCACATCGACAACGCATCAACGCATCAATCACCATACATGTTTTGACTTAACACCGCGCGAGACACGGCTTTTTCGGCTCTCCTGACTTTCTCATGTGCCCTAGTGACGAAACCATTTCTTCATCAACCACATTCAAGTTCAGCCAGGTCTTTGATCGACTTTGTTGTAGATCCTCCCAATATCCATCAGCCCAGTTCTGAGCCCACCCGGAGACGTTCCTCGGTCCTGGCCAATCACATTGCAGTTTCAAATGCCACCACAGCTAATCTAGGTCGACATGAACCGACGTATGACAGCGTATCTTCTGCATGAGCAGCTGCCAAAATAAGGTACTCTCTCTCGAGGAAGTATTCAACCATTTCTAGACCCTTGCTTTCACTCACAAACTCTTGCTTGCAGCTCCTGAGTTACGCGGCCGAAACTACGTTGGGTACCCCCCTATGCCAACCCGACAATTTTTAGGCCCGGGTTTTACAATCAAGATTGCGATTTGTCTGCGTGACTTTTTTTGCCCTATTTACGATATATTACCTTGATATAAATCTGAAGCGCGAGTGGTCCATCTGCCCTGGGGCCGCTTAGGGCCGTTAAGGTTGATGGAAATCGGCTCATCCGCAAATCGATATTGTGACTTATCCATCCCGTAGAGCGCGAAGTCCTTTTGCGCTGGTGTTGGCGTTGACCCGATCCCATTAGCTTCCTTTTCCTTTAGGCGTGTTTCGGGTCCAAAAGGCAACCAGTGTCGCCCTCTTCGGACCAATGTGCGAGCGAAACTAGTCTCGTCCACTGCTGACCCACACCCTGCATGCAACTTAGAGGGAAAAGCCATTAGGTTATGGAAAACGTACTCTGTTGCCATCCATTGAATACTATGTCGTGAATCCTATAAGTATAGCTACGAATCCCTTTTCTTTAGTTGTCTTTTTCTTTTTCTCGGCGCCCCTTTTCGTACTTCCCTCGTTCTGAGCTATATATACTTCGGTGTATATCGACCCGTGGATTGAACAGTGACATACCTCTATTACTATTGTCTTACCCTTGGTTTATTGCCACTTACTCAGAAAGCATGACTGTCACGAACGGCAACGAGGCCAATGGTCACACGACCACGAGACGGCCACTGCCATGTGGTATCTATGCCCCAACCATGACCTTTTTCGACCCCGAAACCGAAGAGCTCGACATCCCCACCATCAAGAAGCACGCCGAGCGCTTGGCTAAGGCCGGACTTGCTGGTCTGGTCACTATGGGGTCCAATGGAGAAGCCATTCACTGCACACGCGAGGAAAAAGTAGAGGTGACCCGCGCCACCAGAGAGGCTCTGGATGCCGCGGGTTTCACCACCACGCCCATCATCGTAGGGGCTACGGAGGGAAGCGTGAAGGGGACCATCGAACTCTGCAAGCAGTCCGAAGCCGCCGGCGGTGATTACGTATTACTTCTACCTCCGAGCTACTTCCGCGCTCAGATGGACGAAGAAGCTATTGTTGGATACTTCACTGCTGTGGCAGATGGAAGTCCGCTTCCGATTGTCTTGTACAACTACCCCGGCGCAGTTGCCGGTATCGACATGGACTCGGACCTGCTTATCAAGCTCGCCGAACATCCTAACATTATCGGAACCAAGTTTACGTGCGGCAGCACTGGCAAACTTACCCGCGTAGCGCTAGCTACCAACGCCAAAACCCCGTTCTCGGAAGGCAGCGGGTACATGGCTTTCGGCGGTATCTGCGACTTTACGGTCCAGACGCTGGTATCGGGAGGAAGCGGGATCATCGCGGGCGGCGCAAACGTTATGCCCAAGCTCTGCGTCAAGGTATGGAACCTATATGTCGAGGGAAAGACGGAGGAGGCGATTGCGCTGCAAAAGGTGCTTTCGCGAGGAGACTGGTTCCTGACCAAGGCGGCGATCGCGGGTACCAAGCAAGCGATCCAGACCTACTTCGGCTACGGCGGTTACCCTCGGCGCCCGCTGAAGCGGCTTGAGAAGGCCAAGATCGCGGCCATCGCGGAGGGAATCCAGGAAGCGATGGATGTCGAAAAATCATTGTGATATGGATGATCTGATATGAAAACGGGTTATCGGAAAGCTTGTTTTCTACTGGAACCCGCAGGGACTGGCTATATGCCGTCCGTCGATATTAGCCGCGCGTGGCCGTCGATTCCCCCCTATTCTTGGAAAGTGCGGGGTTTGGAATCCGGGGTGACGGATGAGGCTCTTGGAGGGTGGAAACGCTCTCTCTCTATCTCTCTTCCCATCGGCCAACTTTTTTCACAGGCCGGTTTAAAATAAGCGATCGGGCGCATACGAAAAGAAGCGAAAACACATGCAAATTACACCTGCAACTCACGAATACGTTTTCACATATGGAACTTGACGATGATTCTCTCTCTGTTCCTGTTCGAATTGGGACGATAAGCAAGCCCTGGGAACACTCGTTAGTCCTTGGCCAAAAACTCCTTTGGTTCTGGCATTGAAATACAGAAAAGAATCACTGGCCCCAATGTTTACTATACTATACAAATCTGCCTCGTCTCGAGCGAGAAAAAGCGGGGGAATGAGGAGAAGGAAGCTAGCGGTTGCTGCTCGTTGGTTGTATTTTATGTCTTGCTGTTGCTGTCGATGCTGCTACCACCTTCAAAATTCTGCGCCTTGCTGGTATCACGGCGACGGCAAAAGACATACGTCTCTTCTATGTCCTCGTTAGCATACCAAATTTACGTTATTGTTATTTGATAAAAACCACCTTTCTCGCCACTAATATCCGGATATAGAAGACCCATGGAATCATGTGTACAGGTAAGCAAGTTAGAAGGTGTGTAAGATGTAGGTAGGTACGGCATGCCATCATCTGACAGCTTCTGCGCGACCGTGGAAAAGCGAAATACGCTCACATGCCTCCATCGATTTTTTCTTTCTCATCTCCTAATATCCACAGGATCCCAGTAAGCAACCACCTTATCTACTATGCCCTTCTCGGAACACGCGAGTTTAGAGCGTGGGCGTGGATGTGGGTAATCGGCACTGATCTAGGTTTTGCGCTGGAGGGTTGCGTGGTATTGCGTCGCTCTGGCGGTATCGTGTATATTACCTCGGCGTTCTATGACGGTCCAATACGACCAAAAGACCGAGCCTTATCTCTCTGTATCTCTCGCTCGGTGTCCCGTTTTATTTTCCGTTCATCAATCGTTCATGTGGGTATATATTGTATGTATGTCTGTATGTACGTCTAGGATGTAAGTGTGTGCCAGGTAACCTTAGGTAGGTTGCAGATGTCTAGGGTCCCCGGAGAGTTAAGTCGGACAATGAGACAGAAAGACGGGAGAAAGAAAAGACAGACAGAGAGATTTTAATGAACTTTGGTACCCGCGTAATATAGTTGGCGGCGATCCGTAAGATATTAAACCCTGGAACTGTCACCCCACGAGGCTGGCTCACACCCCTCCCGTTCTCCTCTCCCCATCGATGCACCCGTGCCCTCCCCGCCCTTGGACCCCTATTACGGCTCGGTCCGTCCCATAGTTCGAGATAAGGGTCGATCACCTGCCCTATACTTCCCTACCTGACGCTCGGACGCTCGCGGTCCCTTTTCTGGCGGCGACGGCGGCAAAGCATGAAAAATGTTTTTAATAGACTTCTCTTTTATATACCGCCTAGCGTACAGTGCTGGAGGATAAGGTACCAAAACACATGCGCGGGCCTAATGGTACGTACTGGTCCCCTTTTTTTCTTCCTTTGCTTCCTTTTTACTTTGAAGTCGGTAGTAGGTTGGTTGTGGTCCCCCACACATATATGCAGGTGTATGATTGATGTACGTTTCCCCGGTCTCCCTTCAGCCTCCTTCCGGGTAGATCGATGTACCATGCGGGATGTACCGACGCTATCCCTCCCATCCTGACAAGCCAAGGTTTTCGCCGGTCATACACCCCCTACATACCATCCCTAGGTAGGTACCTAATATGCCCTACACGCCTTACACCCCCAACCCCACGAGCCAAGACGAAGAACAACGAAGAAGAATCACAGAAGCCCCTGGAACGCTGACATCCCGCGCCATGCCATGCCATGCCGTCAGTGTCGTCCCACGTCTTCGGTCAAAGTTTTTGTTTTTGCTTTTTTTTTCTAAGCCCCATATCTTTGCCCTATCCCACTCCCCCTTATCTTCCTTGCCCACCCCTATTTGTCACACCTTACACCTTATGCCTCCTCGGATCCAGCTCCGCGATGTCGGCGCTCGTGGCCTCGCCGTCGAAGATGAGCTCGCTCATGAGCTTTCCGGTGGCGGGGCCGTTCTGGATGCCCCAGCACGTGTGTCCGGACGCGACCCAGAGGCGGCCGACGGACGTGAGATC
>JAOXNQ010000003.1:524861-640701 GCA_028571165.1 Hypoxylon perforatum
AATTAAAGATGTCATTGAATATGTCCGTTTCCACGGTACGGCCGGTGCTGCAGTCGCTGACTCTGAAGCTGCATTGTTGTCGATGATGGCGACCACCGGCGCCAGCTGCGGGAGGTCCATGTCCAGCGCCCGCAGGGTCTGCAGGTCGGCGGCGATGGAGTGGCCGACTAGGACGATGGGGCGCAGGCCCGGGGCGTGATGGTCTTTGATTGATAGGGTTTGGATGATTGTCGCTCGCAGCCGGTCTTGGGTGATTGGCTGTGGCTGGGCGCAGGCGCATTGCTGGGTGGTTGGTTTGTTTTCGTGACCTTGAGTGGGGTTTTCTGAGCTTGGTGGTGTTTCGACGTGGTATAAGTGGACGGATATCATGCTCGTCAGGTCGCTGGATGTGGATTGAGAAGTTGTGGAGAGGGCGCAGATATCCCGAGTGTCTAGCGTCGCGAAGCCGATCTGTGAGACCGCGGGCCTTTCGGTAGATGAGCGCGCTTCCTGCTGGTCTGAAGAGACAAGTCTGAGGGCGAGGGACACGAAGACGATGTCCGCCGGTAAAACTTGGTCTTGCCGCAGTCTTAGGAGCCGCTCTACATTCTTGAGTCCGCCCATTTGGGGGTGTTGGGTACGGGGAAATTCGACTTGGGATACCATGATGGGAGACTTGACTGTCTAACAGCGATAGAATACTTGGGAGCCAGGGTAGGTAATTGGGTGTTACAGGTCAGTACGGTAGGTAAAATGCACTCTTTATATAGGAAAAAGATCCAACAACTCCCATGGTTTCTAATGTGTGTTTGGTTTGGATGAAATTGACTTCGGTATAAAGCTCTGCTGAAACTAACTACAAGATAAGGTCTGGGTTTCGTCAGTCTGCCTTTTTTACGAATGCTATATATGAACTTAAGGACGTAGATGCGACAACTCTATTTTATATGGGAACTTAAATTCAACTGAAATATTCCGGATACCTAGGTACCTATAGAGTTACTTTCCGTTCTTATCCCCCCCTTTATTTCGGGGGGTATACTCCTAAGCATGTACCTAGGATAGTCAACCCCTTACCGTCAGCGATAACTTCAACTAGTGATATAGCCCGTTACTTAACATTATATATAGTTCATTCTTGGGCCTACTACCTTTATTAGTGTGATAGCTTCAAAAACCTTCGTTGGTAGTTCAGAACATCTCTCGTGTCATTGAGGACTGTTGGAGGAACAATTCTTTCATGTCCTGCGCGAGAAGATGTCCAAAGTACTCAGTAAAATGCTTTAGAAGATTTGAAAGGTAATTCGGTACCAAAAAGTATGTAAATACCGGTTATTAGAATGGCTACATACAATGCTATTCTGAGACAAAGCTACCGTACATGACGAATACAAGGCGAAAGATGTAAATAAAGCCCAGACTTTCTCGAGATAGTTGTCTTTGTTCTCATGGACGTATCTAAACTGTCTATTGTTGTGTAAACCGTCTATGCTAGAAGAAGATGAATTTTGACCTGTTCACGCCGGGAATCGGGTTGTTTAAAACGACGCCATTATACAACAACTACAGCGTATTTATACATAATCATAACTGTCATCTCAACGAAGATGTTTGGACAACAATCTCTAACTACTGATCAAATACGATGTTCTCGGGCTGTTTCGAGGAGTTCTGGCGCGTCTACAAATAGGCCGTAAAGTCCACGCTTCGTAATTCATTTTCGTCATCATCCCTATTTCAATCTCTCCTCGAATTACACGCTCAATTGACTGAACAATTAACTCAGTAACTACAATTTCTATCATCACATTACTACAGCTCTAGTTCACAATGGACGTCGTGGCCGAGTATGAGGGTCTTTTTTTCCCCTGGGTGTATCCCTGGGCCGTCGAGTTTGCTCAGCGGCACAACATACCTGAAAGGGTGGTCATGCTCGCTCATGCATTTACATACTTGATGGTGATGTCACTCTTGATATTCTTGCACAACGGTGTAAAGGCAGCATACAGAGCATACAAGCGCCGCAATCTTCGGGCTATTCCTGTGGGCAACAACCATGTACAGCAGGACGACTACCCCCGCCCGATAGTATGCACCGGCAAGGACCTATTTGGCCGCCCGGAAGATTTCAACCGCCCCCTCCCTGAAGGCATGATAGGCCCATGCGGCATCGAGCAACTACGAGGCCGCCCGGCGCGGCAACGCTCCCCGGAGGATGATTACATGGTAGGCCCATGCGGCATCGAGCGACCAGGAGGCGGCCTCACGTATGTAGGCTCACGCGGCATCGAGCAACCACAAGGCCGCCCGGCGCAGCGACGCTACCGCTCCCCGGAGGAACTACAAAATGACCGCTCAATGGCATACTCCTCGCAGCAAAGCGACCTCGTCGGAGAAGCACGCTACAACGCCCGGATGGTGTGTGGCTTCGAGGATATCCAACGCCGGGGCTTAGAGCAGCGACGTGACTACAACGAGGAGGAACGTAATCTCGCCAGGCAAGACATGCGTTCTCTATGGCGCAACCAGGAGAAAGAGTTTAACCCGATGCCAAATATGTTCACGTAAATTTGAAAGACTGAAAGACTGATTGATCTATTTTTAATTCTAAGTGAAATTCCTTAACTGAATTCCTTGCTTAACCTATCATCTGCTTCGCTTAAAATAAATCATATATTCAATATAAAAAATAGGCCTCAAGATTACCTTGTATCATGTCTAGAACTTGTGACTTGTCCGGCTTGCCTAGCTTTCTACTAGGTAAGCACCTTTATATGCTTTGTTAAAGTAGCCTCATCGTAACCTGGCTTTGACTGGATGCTTTCGAGTTCCTGTTGCTTTCTAAGCCGTCCATAATTAGAGTTTCCTGGTCGTCATCCTTTAATATAGTGCCCTTCTTCCTCTTCTCCCAAGCTTTATACGTATACCAAGCCGCGATGATGCCGGCAATCATAGCGGGCAAGCCGATCCCGAGGGCGGTTCCCAGCGTAATCTTGTCGGATACCGACAGGCCCTGAGACTGATTCGTCGGTGTCGGCGTAGGTTTTGATGTGGATGTGGATATTTGGCTCTGTGCCGGAACGGGTGTCTCGGTAGGTGTGTTGGTATTGGTGTTCGTATTCGGGAGAACAACGAACATGGTCGTCGGCGTTGCCGATATATCCGATGTCGAAGCATCCCAAGCCAAAAGCGCGCCATCGTTATAATCTGGAGCGCACCATACCATGGTATATCCTTCATAACTCGATCCGGTGTATGTGTTTTTGATGCAATACGGATAGTCCGAATTTTCGCTGTTTTAAGACCCTTAGCTAGAAACCAAATTGATGTGCTTCTTTTCACCTTACCAACAGCCCGTGCGGGGCCCAGCACCGGAGCATAGGTCGTTCATGTAGTCATCGTAATCGAGACATGTCGTGAATACTGCCCCGTACGTACTCTCGCTAGCGCCGATCGACACGCACCCCACCGCGTTATAAGCATCGTTATGGAGGCAGTCTTTTCCGTCCCCGCATAGAAACGGACGTGCTAGGAAATACTCAGTCGTTGTCCTCACCACACCTAAGTATAAGAAGCGTGGTTGTTATTACCTGCGTCGCCGGCGTAGTAGCCGCAGAGACTATCGGCTCTGTTCCTAGCCTCTAAGCTGCCGAGAGCCGGTGATGTTGGCGTCGGGCTTGGCTGTGCGTCGTGCGACCTGGCAGCGGCGATCGGAGCGGTGGCGGATGCGAGTGCGGCACAATAAGACGGGCGACAGAAATGTAATAAGGTGAGAAGTGAAAACACCATGCGACGCATGGCTGATATCGCAGCCGTTTTTCAGCCGTTTTCCATGAAACGGAGAGCAATCTAGTTAAATTGAGCTTGATGTAGCATGATTAAAGAAAAGGAAGAAGAGATTGAGTATTGCCCAACCTGATAAGCAGAGAGAGCCTCAATGCTCGTCCGAAAGGATTCGGCCCCCACCCCTCCCTCATGCGTTGAAGCGCCTCAGCTCCTGCAGACTAGGGCGTCACGCATGCGTTTCTTAAGGGCTGGCCAATAGCGAGCCCTTGAGGAGTTAAATTTCATGGGGTGAGAAACATCTTTTGCCCGCCAAGCGGTCGATGGTTAATACTCCCTTCGGCATGGCGCCGCGTCGCCTTGCCCCCGGTAATGAGGGTGCCGGGCGCAGCCCTACACTGGCGTTCCAAGATCCAGCCCCCTCCAAACGTCTATGGATTGATGATTCACTTGGTGCAGAAATAGCACGTGGTTGTCCAATCCTTCAACGGATTTCGGCACGCGTGCCTAGCTGATTGAGACATGGCTTTATCTATAGCAGTTTCACTTCTTGGGTTTGCGGTTGCCTTGGCCGAGTTCGCGCGTCGTGGGGGCCGAAGTGAAGAATAAGGGGGTACACGGTCCAATAGGAGTGGAACATGCCCAAATTTAGATCGGGCTCGGCGATGAGAAATCGCGTCTTTTACAACTCGCGTCGACATCTCAAGAAGTGCAATAGAACAGCCTGAGCAACTAAGACGGAAGATCCTCAGTAAAAGTGCATCACTATGATGATACTTCCGTCATGGCTCATCAACATTATGAAATAAACTTCGCTATGAATCAGCCTAGCGTCGATTCTGCGGCCGCCTTATACATACCTCCCCCAATACCCGTTGGTCGGATATTCGAAGTTGACATCTTGCTTCTTGTGCGTGAGGGGTGAGGGGAAATAGATATGCATAGACTCAAAAGTAAGATCTCGAGGCTATATCGCGGGAGGGATGACGTCGTTGGAGAAAGAGGCTCAGTCGTCGAGATGCTCCAGGACGAAGTCCTCAGCTTCCCGTCCATCTCCGAAGGCGGCGACGCCTTTACGAAATGCTTCGACAGCTTCGGCAAGTGCAAAGTCCTTCTGATAGGCGACGGAACACACGGGACGTCGGAGTTCTACCGAGCGCGGGCCGAGATTACCAAGTACATGATTGAGAACCACGGCTTCACAATCGTAGCGGTCGAGGCCGACTGGCCGGACGCTGAGGCCGTGGACAGGTATACCCGACGTCGAGAAGGACCAGGAAAGGAGGCCAGCGTCGAGCCCGCAGGGGAAGCGATAAAGGCTGGCCGCGAGCCTGCGTTCATGCGATTTCCAACGTGGATGTGGCGGAACATGGAAGTACAAGACTTTATCGAGTGGCTGAAATCATACAACCAAGACAAAGACGTGTATAATGCTAGATCGGTCGCCTTCTACGGGCTGGACCTTTACTCTATAGGCGCATCGATGCGGGCTGTCATTGAGTATCTGGACACGGTCGACAAGGACATGGCAGACCAGGCACGTGATAAGTACGGTGATCTCCTGGTCTGGGCCGAAAACCCCGAGGGGTACGGTCTCGAATCGCTGGTCTCGTCATTTGAAGGCTACGAGGCCGAGGTTGTGAAAATGCTTGAGGATCTCTTGAGTAAGAGAATGGAATACTCAAAAACGATCGCCGGCTGCGTGGAGTTTCATAGTGGGGAGCAAAATGCACAGCTTGTCAAAGGTTAGCCAGCCGGCGCGTTGTTATAGACGCCGCACCTTGCCGATGTTGACTTCTATAGACGCCGAGCAATATTTCAAAGCCATGTTCTACGGACACCGGGAGTCGTGGAACCTGCGGGACACGCATATGTTCGAGACGCTTCTCCGAAATATGGAGCACCGAGGCCCGTCCGCGAAAGCTATCGTGTGGGCGCATAATAGCCACATCGGAGATGCGCGAGCCTCGAGCAAAGGGTGGGCGCGCAATGAACTGAGCGTCGGTCAGCTGTGCAAGGAGAGATTCGGCGCTCAAGCCCTCTCAATCGGCTGCTGCTCATATCGGGGCAGACTGGCGACGGCCGAGGAGTGGGGCGAGGATATGAAGATAATGGAGGTGCGGCCTGCCATGTCCGGTAGCTACGAGGAGCTTATGCACGATACGGGCATCAAGAACTTCGTGCTCGACTTGAGAGAAGGTAAGTGCAGCAAGAAGTTAAGGAAGGAGCTTGAAGATCAACGTCTGCAGCGGTTTATCGGGGCGATATACAAGCCCGATGACGAAAGGAAAACCCACTATTCGTTTACGGTCCTGCCGAAACAGCTTGACGGGTTCGTGTGGCTCGACGAGACGAGACATGTTGGCGCTCTCGAAGTACATCAGCCCCAACGATCTGCCGAGACTTGACCGTTCAGTTTATGATACGGAGAATAGGCATCGTATAGACATTCAACGCTGATACAGACTTCATGTATCTCCCTGATTATGCTGGGTACTGATTCACTGGAATCGGTAGGTGCCTCCTTATAAAGATATGCGTGGCAGGCATAATCGTTATATCATGTCGGTCCACAGATGACGACTGGGTTAAGATGGAGAGTGTAGGTACCTGATATATAAGTTTAGAAGCCTCGGTGGGTGATGGGGTCTGAAATACACGTCATAGTGCCCGTCAGACTCTAATGTCTCGTACTTTCAGACCTCTAGTTTCGTGCCTTCCATCTGATACAGCCAGGAAGGTAGCATACACTGTAGAGATATTTCTGACTTGGAGCTCGGCGGGGCATTCTAGACTTCTACGACAACATCAACACACTTGTTTCCAACCTTCTACATTTAGGAACAACGGGAGACATCATTGGTATGAGACCAGACATGATCTTGGACAAGACAAAAACTGACTTCAGGAACAGCAAAAATCGAGAAAAAACACATTCCTACGAAACAAGAATCGCACAGTAAGATGGACAGCAAACTACCACCCAAAGAACAACTGCAACAGCGTGCCGCCGAGGGCCACCCAATCACCCAATGCGAGGCCTCGAAGATTGCGGCAGCCGAGTCGGACATTACCGGCTCCGGTCCCATCAAGGGCGGCACGGCCGCGGCGGCCCAGAGCGTGCACGACAAGCAGCAGAACTTCTTCGCCAAGGCTGGAGATATTGCACGCAAGTCTCCCAGCGAAGTCACCAAGGAGGATGCCGCGGCAGTCCAGAAAGCCGAGGTGGGCACCCAGGTGGTAGGAAGAGTTGAAGGAGCTGAGCGCTAATTAGTGAGATAGGCACGTCTTTTGGGACAACGCCCTCGAAAGGGCTCGATGTCTGCAGCTGTGCAATCACTGGCTGACAAGAACGAGAAAGTCAAGGAGGCCTAGACAGGTGTTTTAGAAGTCCAACCCGCCCGATGATATGATAGGGCGAGACTTGGCGAAGGGTAATATGCCTAAGAAGCTTAATGCGTCGATAGTATGGCAGAGCATGACTTTATGACTTTGGCGAAGAGTAATCAGAATTTAGCAGTCAAAACAATCAGGTCGTGGAAAGGAGATTCAATCTCGAGTATTGCCTAACCATAAGAAGAGGTAACATAGTCCTACAATAAACCGAATAATCATTACAGTATGATCTGGGTGACCTTACCTATCTCCTACTTTCTCCGCTCTATAGCCTTCCGTCTCTTAACATCCAGCGTAACGTCGCGGTGCGTCAGCTCGAGCTGCCAATCTCCCGGCCACTCCACCATCGCCAGCTGTTCCGAGAACGCCACGCTCCTGTGATGGCCGCTCCCGCAGAGACATCCGACGCGCAGCGTGATATCCTCGTCGCCCCGGTCCTCTTTTCCAGCCGCCGTCTTCATGGCCCCGCGGATGTCCGCCTCGGCTGCTTCCAGCAGTGCGCAGTACCGCCGATTGTGCATCAGGCCGTCTTGGATCGTCTTGGAGTGGCCTGTGTGTCTCTTGCGATCCCTGACGGGCGGGTTGGGGATGACCCGCAGGTCGTAGTGCAGATCCGGGGCCGGGGAGAGCGCGACGTGGCGGTTGTGCGAGACGATGCTGAGCGTCTTCTTGCGTCCGGATGGGTCGGGCGGGGATTCGTGGCTGTCGTCGCTGCGGCTGCGGCGACGGGGAGATGTCGGAGATGTGATGACATATGACATCGTGACAACTATACCCAACGAGAGGAGAGCTGGGAAGATCAAGGTGGTGAAGTCGGGGATTGATAGGATTGACGACATAATAGGATGAATAAATATTGCCGACTTCAAACGAGGGAACCCCGTATATCCCGGGGATCTTGTTGCCCCAAACTACCCATTATTTGCAGAACACGTCTTGAATATGAGCGCGTCAAGTGCTTGTCATCTCCAGAGTCATGTTCGCTCCACATTAGTAACTGGGGACCACCTCAAGGCGTAGCTAGTATACAGTACCCATCTACTAGCAATTAAAAATGGATGCCTGAGTGGACTTCGACGCCTTTCGTATCGTCGGGTAGTCGACCGAACGCGCTCTGGGCAGAAAAACGGTAGGAGGTTCGTGATAATAATTAGCATTAAATTATGTACCGAGAAGATTATATCATCAAATATCTCTTTTCTTCTCTCATCACACATGTCCCTTTAGCCCCTTTTAAAGTCGTCATATCATCATAGCAAGCTAATGTTTCGTCCCATTCGTCGAGCATCCGCTGCCCGGGACGGTGCCAGGCTTGTTATCGGGGCGCGCCAGACCCAAGCAGTTCGCAATCTTGTAGAAGATATCGATGTTGCCGTACACACCGCCGAACGTCTCCTGGCAGGGGCCCATGGCGAACACAGCGACGTCGGTCAGCGAGTGGACACCCGAGGACTCGGTAACAGACAAAGTTCCATTGACGATGAATCCGTCCGCACTATCCTTAGAATCGACGAAGTAGTCGTCCTTGGCGAACCCGGGGCTGTTGCTGACGACCTTCCGCGGCGACTTGTGCACGCGGAAGTCCTCGCGGTGGTCGGGGTTGGCGCCGAGGCCCTGCGCTAGTGTGTACCGCGGGTCCCAGTTGACCGGGAAGTTGGGGCCCGTGCCGTAGGACACGCCCTCCGCGGGGACGGTGTACTGGGATAGGCCGGAGAGCTCGTAGGTGCCGACGGCCTTACGCTTGTTGCGGTCGGTGTCCTGCTCGGCGAGGTATTTGGTGTCCACGCCGCCGTACACGTCAAAGCCGTGGCCGTGGTCGGCGGTGACTAGGACTAGCGTGCTCTCTAATTCACCGATAGCTTTGAGATGCTCGACAGTAGCACGGATCGTGTCGTCAAGCTCGAGGAGATCGCCCAGGGCGCGGTCGTAGTCGAGAGCGTGCATCTGCTTGTCGATAGACGCGCCCTCGGACATGAGGAAGAAGCCCTTGTCTCCACCCCGAGTATGAAGGATGTCAATAGCCTTCAACGTCATCTCCTTCAGACCAGGCAGGTCCAAAGCGGGGCTATCCGAGCCGAGGGGCTCGTTCTCGAACGCGGCCAGGTTATCCGTGTAGACATTGCGGTCTAGCCAGACAGGAAAATGCGACTGGCAGAAAATCCCCAGCGCCTTGCTGCTGTTTCCAAGTTCCAAAAGCGAGGTCTTATTCAGGCTGATATCATAGCCCGCGTTCGCGAACGCCTCGTAGTAGTCTTTGCCCTCGTAGCTGCCATTTCCTGGGTAGAACTGCTCAGCACCACCGCCAAACCAAACGTCTGGACCACCATGGCTCGTCCAGGAATAATTAGTGACTGAGTTGAGACCCTGATCAACGAGAGAACCGTATGCGTATCGAGAACGGCTGTGGCCAGAGAGAGCAATAGGGGTAGCATCGGAGATGGCAGCAGTAGAAACCGCACCCCAGGCAGAATCCTATCAATAATGATTAGCATTATATAATCGATTACTAATACCGGTCTCCCTTACCCAAGTACGCTTCAAGAGCTCGACGATGGTCTCGACTTTAGGGTCATCGAAGAAATCGGCCGAAGAATCCACGTAGACACTTTGGAAATATTAGCATTTAATATACTGACAAGTTATTATGTGAAAAATGGCTTACCCCATGGCATTGACTGTGCTCTTATGGCCAGTGTAAAGGGCAGACGCCGAGTTGGCACTGTCAGTGATGAAGCTATCGATTGAATGCGTCTATGAAAGACCCGTTAATTTAAAGTCCTATAGGATGTGTAAAAGGGAGAACGCCAAGGAAATTACCGTACCATTTGATGTCCTAGTACTGGGAACTGGTCCATCTGCAGTAATGACTGGTACTTCCCGTTAATGCTCTTGTGCCCTAAAAGACGAGCAGCAGTAATCATATTGGTCGTCATGCCGTCACCTGTCTATCATCAGCATACCGCCCTTACTCAATTATCAGCGACCGTACCAATGAAGAGGATCACATTCTTGGCCTTCTTCTGGGTAGCCAGAGGCCGCACAACCCAATTCGCTACCGTCGTCTGGTTGCCATAGTAGCTCAGAGTGACGACGTAGTTTCCAGGCTCGTAGATGGCAAGCTTCCGGTAGATCTTGGACGCGACATTGACAACTGACGGCGTGTCTGCGTCCTTGGCAAAGAGGTCCTCGTACCACGAGAAATCCCACTTCTCGAGCTCCGGCTCGGATACGTCGAAGAACTCAGCGATACCCTTGGCTTCACCGCCCTCCTTGGTGATGGTGACTGCGAAGTTCTCGTCCGGCTCGCCGTTGTTAAATGCTTCGGAGCCATTGGCTGGAGCGTGTACTTCCAGACGCAGGTCGAAGTACTGACCCGGGAGGAAGTCCGACTGGTCAGGAGGCAGCACGCAACCTAGGTCAGGACAGGCACCAAGTCGCTGATAGGTCTGAGCAGCCGCATCAGACAGAGATGCCGCCACGACGGCAAGGGACGTCAGTTTAGTCATCGCGACTTGTGCTTGCTAAGAAGTTGAGAGTCGATAAGGCGGAAGCACAAGGGGACCAAGACATTCTGGAAGTCTGGGAAGGTTAAGCATTTTATAGGATATGCCTGGACCAGCCTGCTATGATATGCATGCAGTGTAACCGTGTGCCCGATCCCGCGGTTTGAGTGATCTATGACTTTCAGCCATCCTACCTTAGAAGGTCGTCAAAGTCTTGGCCGTTCCTGGCTGCACAATAATCGAGGGGTTGAGATCTTGGCAAGAGGAAAACTTGTCTTATAATTGGCTATTGGTATTATGAAATCTCCGATACTAAATGATAGCGGCGGCGCTGCTCTTCTAGCAATCGATTCCGCAGGAATCACAGAGGCGGTTCAACGCACGTGCTGTGCTCAAAACCGACAGGCTGGATCGCGATGTTGACGTTAGCTTAATGGACAAGAAGAAATTCATAACTTTCGAACTTGTTAGGTCTTGATCCATCTCGTTATGCTCATGCGTTTTAGAGACTTCGCGATGAGCTGAAGGACAACCTGAGTTTGATTGGTCACCGACAAGTCTTTACTGTTGACAACTCTCCAATTAATATGGTTCACTACTACATACCGAATCTAGATGCGGTGAACTCCTAATCACATTGGCCTGGCGAATAAGCGAATTTGGGAGCAGAGTTTGGTGTTATCGTGGACTGGAAGGATGTCGACCGAAGTTGGGCGTGGAGGCAGGGGTCCAAAAACGTGGGCTAAACTGAGTATTCTGATTGGTCATTTGTTCAAGCCCGTGAGGTCGTAGGCCGCCTCCCGGCATGTGGGGTGTCCCGGCTGGCCGGATCGTGAACCGTTAACACGTGCTAACATGGGTGTAATAACTATCGACCTCGAAAGGCAGGCTTCATTGGTTTTGGGAAGATGGAAAGTTCTAAAAAGGTTGCTTGCTATAAGCATGATAAGCTCTGTAAGGATGATGGTGTAAAGGATGTTGTATTCATCAAAATTGGACTGTCTAAAGGAGGGGTTTAGCTTGATTATGTAACCACCGTACAGCTCCAGTAAAGAAGAGATAACCAGCTGTCGCGATCTAATGTGAGAACTACGATTCACTCAACGCTTCATTCCTGCCTCTACTATCACGAAGTTGGCGATGGGAGATTTTGCCGCGAATGAGTATCTTAAATGAGTATCTTGACGACATGTAGTTGATCAACGTATGCAACCTGTATGTTACAAGGAATACTCATCTACATCAGCTGCATGATGTATGCAATGCGCCAATAGCAATGTTTACCCCTGACATGCAGAAATGAATCTTGGTTCCCGGCTCTCGGGAACAGCCGACTGCATATTGCGAAGATCAGGCAAGATCGGACTATACCGACGAGTGCCAACTTGACGACCGAACGGCTCCTTAAATTGAATTCACCCGTCGTGATTTTTGTTAGACTCTTCCTCCGCAGACGTTTGTTCTCAAGCTCCATCAGATTAATTTCATCTCAATGCACTTAGTCTCTGCTTGGCGTTTGCTTAGAATAGTCGATTCCTGACGTCATTCTCGAAATCGGATGATTTCTCACCGGTCGATTTCAGCGAAACCTTTCTTATCTAGATCCTCAGCATCGGTGCTAGGATCAGGGGCGAGCGGCGTCTCGACTCCCTCTGCAGCAGCCCCCGTTACCGCAAGCCCCGCCAGCTCTGCAGCAACCGTGGGGTCTTCCATCCCGCCCGCGTCAAATTTCTCCCAAGCCGGCGTGTTTATCTTGGATTGTCCTCCTTCGGTCTTAAAGTGATAACCTCGAGCCCGCGGCCGCTCTCCCGTGCCCTTTGGTAATTCGGCTTCGTAAGTCTTGGAAAAGGCGTCATAATCCCGCTCAAATGTTGACGGTTCAGCTATAAGCGAAGCTCGGATACCACTGAAAAACTCAGTCATCATTTGGTGGTTATGGATTTGCAAGAGTGTCCATCCAAGCATTTCCTTGGCATTCAACAAGTGTTGTAGATAAGCGCGATGGTGCTTAGTACACGCGTAGCACTTGCATCCGTCCGATAGTGGCTTTAGTGATATTTGGTGGGCTGGCGACCACATATCTTCTCCCAATGGAATTACATCCGAAGCGGAACTTTGCGGAGGTGGGAATGAAAATGTGAGAGCGATACCAGCATCTGAGACAGTATTAATGAATGTTAAAGTAAACATATCCATTCCTAGACGAATCTGCCTTAGAACTTCGTGCGGCGATGTGATGAAATCCACGGAAAGACGAGGCAGTGGGTCCAACGACTCGTGCGTCCTTAAGTCCGGAAGGATATCTGCGTCGTATACCGCCAGACCGGACAGCTGTTCAACGTAGTCCTGCGACAGCCGATTTATATATTCCCATTGTGTCGGGTACGCAACGGGAAGTAATGAGGCAAAAACTGCAGTTCTGTTCTTCTCGGCGTTCCTTAACTTAACCATTTCGGCGAGCCAATCTTCGGTTCGTTCCACCATTCGAAGTTGCCGTTTCGGATTCGGAAGCTTGGTTCTCATATGAGAATAACCAAAGGTCAAGTCCGCAAGGGGTATTGCGATATCGGGCTGCAGCATCTCAACAGCACGGCAATACTCCTTGTTCTTCAATTTCTGGAAGCCGGTTGAGGTGTAAATAGAGATGTAGTCCTTCCCGTTACCCGTTGGGGCAATGACTGCGGGATGTCTCCGAGCACCAAGCATGGTGACTAACGATGCAGGTGTGGCGGTATAAGCATGTAGAGGTTCCCTGTCGCCGGAGTTTATGTTAAAAACACCAGGCTCAAGTCTCTTCTGAGACTTTTCTACAACTAGGCGCTACGTTAACCTCACGAACTGTTGTAATGAATCTTCTCCTATCACTCACAGTCTTCTAATGCCATATACGAACCGGTGAGTTCAGTATGCTTAGAAATGACATCCGGGGTCATATGTGGTACTGCTCCTCGTGACGCAAGTGCAAAGAAATTTGGCGTATCGATACGTCCTCGCTTAGGCAAGGTCAGTTGGCCAACCCTAGGTACGCCCCCATCAACCGCAGCATTTCTAAACACGTTGAACATAACGTGTTTCGGTGCATCGTTCGTCATCCTGAGTTGTTGTAATTGGGTGCTTAGCTTAGTAGGAGCGACCATGTATATATGTCTGGGTACCTGACTAGCTGATGCATTTGGTAGTGTACTCAAAAGTTGAAAGTTGATCTCGTATTTTTCCTGAAAAGAGACGCCAAATGAATTTGTTTAAATGTCAAAATTCCGATCATGGATATCCCCTTGCTCCCGATATCAGTAAGTTTGGTAAGTTCAGCTTTTCCTTAGCGTTGGTGAAGATGTGAGGATTACATAAGGATTTTTTCCTTGGCACCTGCATCGGGCCGTGTGACAGGACGGACCCGGAACTTTGTTGTGCCCGCAATCCGACCTTGTCATCCAATGAACCCCTGCAAAACGGCTTGCGGATGATCCACTTTTGATCAAAGCCTCAAAGGAAGCAAGGGGAGCCAATCGATACCCGTCAGCTACCCACCTGCCCAACAGGATGGACCTGGCTCGAACACTTTGCGTTGCTTGTCCTCGCGTCCAAGTCAGCAGCCGTCTTCTCTCTCTTTTAGACATCAATAACTACAACATCTTCTAACGGCTGAGCAGGCTCTCGGTCTGTACACCAGTTCAAGCACCAACGTCGTCGTTCGTGATTTTATCCCATGTATTTTCTAGTACCCATTCCGTCGTAGACATAGAACTGTCCCTCTTTACTCCTTGTTGATTAGGTAGTACACTGTATCATACCACCACCCACTATTCTAGTGTAAGGCAAACCTACGCCCATTTCCTCTATACTCTACCTAGAGTGATTGCTATAGTTACTAATTAGTATATCACAAAGAGTAGTTCCGTATCATGAGTACCAATCAGTCACAACCGCGCCCAGTCTCTCCTGACATCGAACAGCAACGGCAGCCTAATGGTCAGCCGGCACATCCGGACGATCCGCTCAGTGGCCCGGAGCACCTCGAGTTCAACGAAGACGACGACCCCCCGACGCCTCGCTTTATGGAAGAACAAGGCGCCTGGAAGCATTGGAGATGGGTTCCGTATCCGGTTCGGAAGCGTGTGAAAAGCGTATTCAAGTGGGTTAAGGGCCCTCAGAATCCTAAAATATGGAGGCTTCAAACCTATTTCCCTATTGTCCAGGAGGCCCCGCTTCGCCTTCTCGACAAGTATCTTCCGAATAGGACTCATCAGATCATGCTCTACATGGCTTATGTCGCGATATGGATTATCACATTTTCCATCGTCATGTGGCGGGGTCAGGTTGCTTCCGAAATTGAGTCGTATGGCACGCCCCTGGATATCGGATGTGGCACCACATATTGGTCTTCGGGCAATAACTGCGGAATCGATGGCGTCAACTGTAGGCCATTCAACGGTAGTGCGTTTGCCTTTCGATGCGCCTCGAATTGTGCCAGCTACCGAGTCCTGAACCCTCGCGCCGTGGGCGACCAGGAGGTAGTTTACCAGCCACTGGTCGTCGGTGGGCCGCCCGACCCCGCCAACCAAGAGAACCCCATCTATCGAGGCGACTCTTTTATTTGCGGATCTGCTATCCATGCAGGTCTCATTTCCAACTCGCTAGGTGGTTGCGGCGTCGTGTCTCTGGTTGGAGAGCATCAGAATTATGTCAGCACGAACAGGAACGGTATCGAAAGCATTGGCTTTGACTCTTACTTCCCGCTATCCATCACCTTCCAATCGGGAATCGAATGCAAGGCTCGAGATGCTCGATGGTCGCTTTTAGCCGCGTCGGTCGTTTTCACCACTGTCTTATCTCTATTCACTGCATCGCCAGCAATATTCTTCTTTACCACATTCATCGGCATCTTTTGGCAAGTGGGTATGGCTTCAGACCCACCTTCAATCGACACCATATCCGATTTGTTCTCCGATATCCTGGGCAAGTTTCTGCCCGCCATGTTTTGCGCCTGGGTGTTCTACGACAAAATGGGCGTGCGACGAGCCTTGAGGGGCCTGACAGCTCAATTTGAAAAGACATTCTGGTGGCTTGGGGGCTGTTGGGTTGGAGCCCTCACCAATTACACATTCGATTTCATCCCGATCCAACGACTGACAGCCCATGATCTTGATCAGCAGCCTGGTGCCAAGGCGGCCCTGGCGATCATCATCATCGTGCTGATCTGCGTTGTCGCCATTCAAGTGTGGAGTTTCCAGCAGGAGGGGAGATTGGTGCGGTATCTGAAGTTTTACGCCATACTCATCGTCGGTATCCTGATCTGCCTTGCGCTACCTAACCTGAGCTTGCGTATCCACCATTACATATTAGCCTTGCTTCTCGTACCAGGCACCAGCATGCAGACGCGACTGTCTCTTATTTGCCAGGGTATTCTCATCGGGTTTTTCATCAATGGCATTGCCCGATGGGGCTTCGACCCATTCCTGCAGACCTCGGTTGCTCTGCAGGGCGATGCTCAGACGGGTTCTGCCCTGCCTACTATCCTTGCGCCGATTATCAATACCACCCTTGCCACCATAACGTTCCGATGGGGGGCTTCGCCCGGTGTGCGGTACGACGGTCTGAGCGTGCTGGTGAACGACGTGGAAAGGTACAGGGGTTATTTCGGTGACAAGGGCTCGGACGAGTTTGTCTGGGATCGTGGAAACACATCGGACTACAATGAGTACTTCCGATTTGCCTACATGTCTGGCCCGACCAGCAATGATTACACAAAGGCGGGTGTGTGGATGAAGGATTTGGATTGGGTTGACGCTGCACCAGGCCCTTCCAAGATCAAGGGGCGGAGCCTAGACACGAGAGAGACAGAACAGGTGCCACGCGCGGTATGGAATTAACGAGTGTACGTATGATGATTGGAATACGAAGAATACTGGTACTATCCTATTCCGATGACTAAGCAATTTGCAATACCCCTGAACTCTCAATATCCAGCCTTCGCGGTCTCCATGAACTTCTTTGAAATAGGCCTCTTTCCCATGAAGGTTACTTTGCCTAGAATTTCAGCTGAGCTAGGTAGCCTATCACGTTCTAGATAAATGGTCTGAGTCGCTGTGGGAGGTGCCATCGTGCATATCTATGCCCTCTTGGCGGATATTCTTGCTTCACGTGAGGGGTTCAGTATGCACTACTTGTTCGCGTCTACTGTTAGCAGCCTGGTCATTGGTAAATTACTTACACGAGACAATTCAACCTTGGGGGCAGGAAAACGACAGCTTCTCGGTGGGCTAGACCGGACAGTTATGCTCGCCAAGAGGTGTAGGACAGCCCTCAGGTTGGTCTGTGTAGTCAAATAATCAACATGACGGCCTCTATTTCACCCCTTAGAGCCAATCAGCTCCGTTGTGGCGAATTGTGTCACTCAAGATGCATCTAAACCGGTTCTTCTAAATGAAATATGAGGCGTTGCGGTCCGATTCTTAAGCTTCCAATAGAGCAGCACTGCTAGAGGTGGCGACCGATGTTCATTATATGTCTGATGTGACCCCTCCATCAATAATCCTCGGCCACTCACGCCGATAACCGAACTATGCACCTAAATATAAGTAGTTGCATTGCGATTTCAACCGTGCGATCATTAGTTTTACTTCATGTATATATGGTACACCAAAGGTAAATGTCAGGGGGAGGCTCGGTGAAAGTAGGTAAGTAGTGAATCCAGGATATAGAAGCCCCTTCAACTACACTGGTAATGTATAGGTAGGTAGTTAGGTATGTTTTAGAATAAAAGTCAATATCTTGATATGTGTTCCTTCGTCCACCATCTTTCATCCATTGAACTCTTCTGGGCTCCATGGGATGGTTAGCTCCGCCTTGATATTAATATTGGATATTATTCTCGTTATCTTACTTAACAATGGACGCCTGGAGCGAAGCTAGCACCACTAGTCAACATGCCATTTATACTGGTGTGTGGACTAACTGGTCTCATGGACGTATCCTCGGCTCAACTCTTACTCTCACTCAGCGAGACGGCAATCTACTTATTGCCTTTGCCGCGTTTTTCATTACCTTGGTAGCAACAAGGGTTTGGAAGACAATCTGCTTCTTTTGTCACCGATGCCTCTCTACCTCAACTTCACAAGACACTTTACATCATCAGCGACAGGTAATGCTTCGAAACTCGGCTTCTCCTCAGTCTGGTCTCTGGAACTTTCTTGAGCTTGCCTGGCTGTCAAGAAAAACGTAAGTGAATCGCAGAATCTTCAACGGCTCTTCATGCTGGTATTTCATCACATGCTATTCGGTTATTCTCGAAAGCGAATAGCTTTCTAAGATTAAATGAAGTGGCTAAGTCTTTCCGAGGTAGTAAGTAGCTACTAACATCAGTGTCGCAGTCAACGAAGCTATATTTATCGAACCTTCCCATTGATGTTACTAGCTGTAGTTTGCCTTGGCATGTTCGCTGTAGCCACTTACTTTATCCCATCAATATCGAGCTCTCTCGGCGACGAGGTCCTATTGCGGCCCGGGTACTGTGGTATTTTTGACGGTCCCTCGGCAATCACAAAAAACCAAACGGAGTATGACTCGATTGTTCTACCATATCTGACAGGAAGAATTGCAGACTCGGCAAACTATGCACAGCAATGCTATTCGGACTCTATCTCATCTGGGAACCTCGATTGTACGGGTTTTGTCACGGATCGACTTCCGAGCACCGTAAATTACCACGCTGATTGCCCGTTTCCCTCTGACATATGTCGGAGTAACACGACTAATCTTTTCCTTTCTACCGGCTTGATTGACTCTAATGATAAGCTTGGGATTAATAGTCCCCCGGATCAAAGGGTCCTTTTTGGATCGTCGCTACACTGTAGCCCTCTCATCACACAAGGCCATACAAGTACTCGCCAATCCACGCACGAGACTTTTGTTCAGTATCACTACGGCTCTATTCCTAGCGAAATCACCAATGTTAACGAATCGACAACTGAAGCGACCTTTGAAATAGAAGCTATTGAAACTCAGTACAGACTGGACGAGAAACATTCTAAAGGATTCCTTGTCCCATGGAGCTCTTATCAACTAAAGTAAGCCCATATCGACGTTCATCCTACGAATTTTTCAATTCAAGTATTTACCTATCTATCATTTTCTAATCGAAACGCAGTGCTTTCCAAGCAGAATATGAAAACGGATCACTCCGGGTGAGCGCCAACTTCTTGCCGACGGAGAAGATTCGTCGATATGATGGCGACATATATCTGGTGTTCCTAAGTGGAAATGGTGTGCTATTTTCCGAGCCCGCGAGCGATGACTGGTATCGAGCGACCAGACCTCTATACCCGTTGACTGAAGGGCGCCTCAATGAAAGCTTCGCCGAGCTTTTTTATGGCTTTGAAGATGCAGCCTCGCCTCTTGCCTGTGTTCAACAGTTTCAATTTTGTCTCACGTCTTTGCCAGAGAACGATCGTTGTGGTCCCTCTGCTAGCTTGGCAGACGCTTTTAATGGTGCTCTATCGATGGCAACTTCTAATCAAACGATAGCACAACTTTATTGGGTTGCTGACCAGATAGTTCTTACCAGGATACTTGATCCCATCAGATCACTTGGACCACAGTCTCTAACTTCCCAGCGAGGAATAGACGAAAACACTCAAGGTCCAATAAAAGGCAACCAGTGGCAGTTTGATGTTATCCACTGGTGGGCCACGTATCTGGCGCAAATACAGTTAATTTTCGTTAATGGAGTTGTTGGGCCTGCCGATTCTCGCCTTCAAAAGTACATGGACACAACAATGCTTTCTGATGAGTACATCGATACGTTTCAGGGAATTTGCCAAAACCAGGTTTGTGGTGCATTCTGAACTCTTACTTCCGTTCTCTAAACTCATCCATCAACAGAAAATACGAAATTCAGCGTATATGAATTTCAGCATGTTTGGAACATGCTTCTTATTCGTTGCAGGAGGACTGATTATATGCATATCATTCGCCATTGAGCCGATCTTCTCGTACCTCTATAAGAAACGGAAATATAACGAATATACCTATCTCGAATGGGTAACAAATAGCAGCCTCCAACTCCATCGCCTTGCCCAAGAAGAGCTTGGATGGGGGACCTGGTCTGGCGCAACGAACGATGTGCCTACCACCCAAAAGGGTGAACACCTAGGTTGCTTGGATTTGGAAAAGTCGAGCCATCCAAGGCTTTGCCGCCCTCCCATTGCCACAGAAGCTGACAGCGAGGATACTAAGAATGCCTCATCAAATGGAAATGTGGAAACCACAGAAAATGTTGAACAGCAAACTGGCGAAAGTATGGAAACCTCTTCAACTGCTGATTTGACAGCTGACGGAGACGTGGAAACCTCCTCAATCATTGAACAGCGAGCTGACGAAAACGTCTCCCGGTTCGCCGACTCCGATTCAGGGACAGTTACCGAATCGCTAGCTAGACATGATTCCGCTCCTCAGGATGAGAATTTCAGGCGAACTGCTTCGCTGCAGTGATAGTGTGCCGTTGTATGGACGACTTGCTTCTGGAGACAGGTTATAAGGTTTATCGCGAGGTATGGGGCCAAAGGATTTTCGTTTAGAATCACAGCCCAAGAGGAGGATATGATTTGTATCTTCAACACCACACTCTCTTCAACTTACTAAGCAGCATCAACACGGAACCATATTGTGTATCGAAATAGACATCTCACATGTAGCTAGGAAAACTTGTAATAACAAAAGTTATCCGGATAGTTTTGGAATGGAAAGCCTTTAATGGCATTTGTTATTAAGTATAAGATTTAGCTTTATGCCGAAGCTATAATAAAACATTTTCCCTCAACCGGTAAAAGAAACCAGAGTCAAGCAAGATTGATGTAGTTCTTGGTAATTCTTTTTCCCAGTTCCTGTTTCTCGTATTCGGTCGTATATTCGCGATGGCGTTGGAGTTAGATGTTGAATAGCATCATATCCTTTATTCACACGTCTTGACGACGTAATGCACGGTCTGATTTCCCGTCGCCGGGACCTTGGGCTTGAAGTCGAGGTAGACGAGCTGTTCCACACCAACACCATTAACATCGAGTAATAAAAAAAGAGGTTCGGAGGGTTATCACGTACCTCGCCCTTCTCGGGTGTCCAGTCCCCGTTGGTATCCCGGTAGAAGACGATTTCGCCGGATCCGGCATCGCGTACCTCGGCGGTGGTGTGGGTGATGGTGCCTTCGGTGCGCCACTCGAACTGGTAGCATGTCGACTTGGTGACTACGAAGGGTTTCGAACATCGCGTCTCGCCGTTGTCGTCCATGCATTTTTCGACCGCAAAATCGAGAACAGATCCTTCGGCAACGACACGCGCTGAAATGAATCGGGGTCGTTAGTAAGGACTTTCTAGTAAGGTTAGAGAGAAGGTATCGACTTACGCGCCCTAAGACTTCCGGTGAGAGCCAGGCCTGCGGTGAGGACGCTTTGCGCTGAGGGAATGTACATATTTAAGGCTGTAGTTGGTTTTGAGTGTGTTTGAAAAATTACGACACTGAAATATGAATTGTACAGAGAAGAGTTGAGAAATATTCCCAAGATTTCGGTTGTCTGGTTTGCTCTGGCTCTGCGCAACCGCTACGTCATCGACTGCTGACATCCATGACGACGTCCGTGACAATACAGCATAAAGTCCTAACACAACATGCATAAACTCGGCGCAAATTATGCATCGATTTCAATTCATTTCGTACAACTATCAATGATTGAAAAAGCATTCAATATTACGCACCGCTCTTATGGCTTTCGATAAGCTTCAACGGTTTCAATGACCTTGTGGTCGACCCAAGCAGCTAGAGCGCGCTCGGTGAAAGCATCGACGCGCTCCTTCGGATGTAGATCGTACCCACAGGTAAACCAAACACTATGGTTCATAAACGACCGCTTATACTCAATCATAAGCTCCTCATCGTTACGATCGAGTTTCGGTCCCCCCAGACGGTGCAAAGTCGCCAGGTAGTGGTCGAGGATTTCCATCTCGTGAGCGCGGCGCGCTTCAATAGTCTGCGTAGTCGTCACAAAGTACACGAGATCGTGGAAGCAGGACGCGAAGTGAAAGGCCGACCAGTCGAGGAAGCAGGTCCGCCCCTCGGCCGTGAAGTAGATGTTGCCGAGATGCGCGTCGCCGTGGACGAGCGTGCGGAACTTGGGATTGCGCTCGGCGAAGTACTTACTGAGCGCCTTCTTCACGCGCGTGCCGTCCAGGAGGTACTCGGGAAGCATTGGCCGCCCGGGTTCTCGGACCACGCTGTCCCACGGTTCGATGATGAATTTGGCGCACGCGTCGTAATCGTTGGTTATCCCTGATATGCAACGTCAGCCACGTTTTCCCCATGTCTCACGCTCAAACCTACAAGGGTGATCTTCTTGGCTTTGGCCCCAGAACCGCGCATGCAGGGCGGCTATCTGGGCCGCGCCGTCCAGCACCTTCTCGAGCGGATAGGAGGCGACCTGCGGCGGAAACGTGCACCCCTCGTAGACCAGATCCGACATAATGGCGATACCTTGCTTGTCGCTCTTCCCGCCCCACCAGCCTCTGGGGTAGCCCATGTTCGTGATGAGCGGCGCGAGCTTCTCGAAGAACTCGGCCTCGCGCTGGGCCAGGTCTAGAGTCCATGGCTTAGACTTAGCCATCGCCGGATCGAAGACGCCCTTCACGCAGACGTGCGTCGGCCGCAAGTTCGGATCGGCCACCTTGTTTGCATATTCGATGGTGAAGAACAGCTTGCTAGCTGTACCGAATATGCTGCGTGTCAGCGAGAGTGATACCGATTTGATCTTGTGTCCTAATTTAGATTCCAGCCATTGAGCTGTCACGTCTCCAGGGACGGCCGGAAGCTCTTCAATGCATGTCTCAGTTTTAGACGCCATTCTGTGCAGCTATCCGCTGAAACTATTCCAACTAGGTAGGTATGATTCAATGGCTGATATTTCAAGCGCCGTGGCGTATTCTAGTGTAAGGTATCGATATAAGAAGACTTGGTCGGCTCCCAATCAGGGCACTCGGGTCTTACTCGGCGTTTCGCAACGCTCTTTTTGAAGAGGACTCACCCCTTAAAAAGTTAATCAGCGAAAACAATTATAAGTAAAATTGCCGCTGCAATTCGCTATAATAACTACCTATAGTTAATGCTTTGTCCTGTAAAGCGTTCGTAACTATACGCTGCAATAAACCAGTATGAGAACTCAACCTAAACGGAACCTAGGCAGCCGCATGGGGACACCCGATGCTTTCAATTTTGTCGAGGAGCATTTGCGGCAAGTCTTCTGGTACCTCTTGTGCAGCCTCGCGGATGATCATCGAACTTGCTTCAAGAAAGGCGTCTTTAAAATGTTGCCAAAGCACCCCATCCTCCTCGTCATCGCTTTGGCACGGGCGGGGATAGTACGGATCATTCCTCAGAAACGCCTTGGCCGCCTGTTCGACCCCAGACCTATTCATTGATATGCGGCAGCAACCGTCGAAGTCAAGAATCCACATGTTGTGGTTTCCCAATGCTCGTGATTTGAATTGGGGTGTATCTTCCGTCGGCGCAAGAACGAACTCGACGTCGTTGGCGTCTACTTTGGCTAACCAGTGCATGAAAGCCAACGCCTGTGCCATGACCTCGGAATATGCAAAAGGGTCGAGAACTAGTTCTTCCATCTGATCCACGTGTAGCGGAAAGTTGCGGAGGTTGAAAGTCGGTATTCTTGACTCTCGCTGAGCCCATTTCCGACGACCGAGGTACGGCCTGATTAGACAATGGTCGTTATTTGGGTCGGTCTTGGCGTTTTCAGCTAAATCTGGTGGACAGTATTCATCGATAAGTGCTTTTCGCACATCAGGGGTAAATGATGGAATACGCTGTGTGATCAGGATGTTGCACGGGGAATATCCATCAGGGAATCGGCGGAGGATCTTTGTGGTTTCCCAGCCTTTATAGTCTCTCGCGACGAAGTCGTAGCATTCAGGGATCTTGAAGGTCTTCAGTTCGCTTGGGCAGAGTTCGTACGACTTCAAAAGTGTTTGATGGATCTCGTAGTCTTTCAATAATGATCGGCCATGCCCGCCATATTCTCGTTTGATTGCGGTGGGCTTGCGGCCTCGCCCCGAACCAGAGCTTGTACGACGGATGGGAGCACTCGTCCAGACTGAGCCACATAATCCAGCGCCTATACGGCGATAAGGCGTGTTGGACAGGCCCTCTTGATGAAAAGCTTCGTGTTCCATGATGAATGATGATTGCCTGAGTTTACAAGGGTTATGATGTCTGGTATTCTAAAGTGATATGGGAGAGGAAAGTGAAAAAGGGAAACCCAGGTGCGAATAGCTTTCAGCACTAGAAACTATGCCCTGCACCGCTGTTGCTTCCCTGTTCGTAATATCGCTGGCCTTGAACGAACCTTCTACATGTCTGCTTCTTCAGCTTTAGCGCATCATAGTGCCTTGCGGCCAGCCGCAACTTCAATCCTCCCCCGACGTATTATGACACCCTGTTCTTTCCTATTCACGGCCAGATTAAGCCACGCCTCTGCCGATGCGCCATCTTCTGAGAAGGGAAATTTATACGAAACTCTTCCAGCACAACAACCATTTTTTTGGTACAAGCCTTGAAATCCTGTAGTGATATGGTGCGAGCGGCGGTTCGTTGGTTTCGCGGCCTATATGTTAAAGGGGGGTGGAGCGCAAGGGGCTGAGGTTACACAAGAAAGATGCCTGTATTCTCATCATGCCTCTAATAAAATGCAAGTGCGATGATCTCGGCCGAGAAATAGTTGTATTGAAAGGAAACCACCCCCTTCTATCTACCGTACTATTTGTACCTAATTCTAATAACAAAACGAGTGCTCAAAGTCAACCACCACCACTTATCTATCGATGCTCAACCACTCCTAACCCCTTCGCTCCTTCTACACAGAGTATATATACCCTAAAGTGTCTGGTAGGCACGGACTTATTTCTTGGCCTTGTTCAGAAACGCCTGCCTCACCTGGGTGTACTCGTCATTCGTCAAGCCCGCATACTGAAGGCAGTCGTCACCGCAAGCGAACGGGACGGCTCCCACGCCGTCGAACCACGGCGCAGCGGAGATACAGGGGTACGGGATACCCGTGATCTTGATACCTGTCAAGCAAGTCAGTAATGCTCACACTATATCACCTCCCGTAACAAGAACTTACCACTCTGCGGGTTTTGCCCCGTGACCTTGATGCGCGCGCCCTTCAGCGCGTTACAGCAGTTCTCGATGACGTTCTCGGGCACGCCGCTAGGCACGGGCATGCAGTACTTAGCGCGGGCGTCGAGCACGGGGGCATTGATGGTGCCCTCGAGCTCGAACCCGTGCTCGTCGGCGAAGTCTCGGTTGTTGTTGATGGCGCTAACCGTGATCTCGAGGGCTTGAACGATGATGCCAGCGATGGCTGGGACGAGCTGCCAGACGGGAGCCGGGCAGCTCTGCATGAAGGTGAAGCCCGCGACGATGGCGGTGGCGGTGGCGGCTTGGTAACGCATTTTTGGTTTGTTGGGAGGAGTTGTGGTTTCTTAGATAGTTCGAAGAACGGATTTGAAGTGATGAGTGTTCTAGAATGCTTTGATGCTGAATGCTGAGTTGTTGGTGTCTCCTTTTTTCCCACCAAGATCAGGATACAGGCTGGCTTTTATAGACAATCCGTTCTATGCTGCTCTACGATGTCGCTGTCGCCTGGCTAGGCCCTCATTAGCATACCCCGAACACTAATTAGAAATGCCTCTTTCGATGGGTACCAGGTATCTTCTCCTGCTGAGTAAAGCTCACGAGAATGAGATCTTTTTTAAGAGTCTTGGCTATCCGGGTTGATAATCATCCCGTGGTGTTCTAGAGCTGGCAATACGCTACGATACCAGGACAATGAACTTGATTAGGAAAAGCCAGCAGGTCTTGAACTCTTACGCCAAGCAGTCTCGTTATTTGACATGGCCACTTCTGAATAATGCACACCGCCAAATCTGGATGATAGGGTGGTGTGTTTGAAGTAGGTACCTGATCAAGGAGGTTGCCTCCCATTAAAGTTGAAGATATCGCGAGCCGCATCAAAGGCGGAGGGAAGCGGGCGTCGATGATTCGTTACCGAGATTATAGGATTCCTGACATGAATAAGCTGTAAGACTTTTGACCCCTATATTGCTAGTGAAGCGACTCAGCTCTTGTTCTTGGCATCAGAAAGTCTAGACTCGGAAGGGGGCGAGTCATCGCCGTCTGATGTGTCCTTCTCACGCTCACAGACACTCCACTAGTTGAAAGCATACTGGTAAGCAGTTCCAAGACGGCTAGAAATAGTTCTACATAGAAATCGCGTTCATTAGTTTCAGCCTCGTATTAGAGCTAGATAGGTAGGTGTCTTTTAAAGTATTGCGTTGATTTGTAGTCTCATAAGTCTCGTCGCAGAAAAGATGTACCTGAAGCTATGTAGTGGCTTGCTTCGATATCTCGTGTAGATGTCTTGACAATCTACCTAGGTAGCTTCCGAATGTCATAGATTACCTGCATATAACTCTGAGCTGTCAACCTTCTCCTTATAGATAACCGAACTGTTCGCTTCGGGATGGCATCTAATTAAATGAGGTCTGACGAGGGCTCCTATTGGGCGAGTTAAGTGTAGCCATGTATTTACATGCCGCAATAAGGAACTTAGGTAAGATTCCGAGTCTCGGCATTTAAGACGTAAGACTTCACGCAGCTGGTAAAGGGAATGGATTTGTAGGGCAGAATAGCTGAGATGACATAAGAATGGCGAGAAACACTTGAGTTGTCGGCTCTTTTCATCCATCTGAATAGGCTATGTCCGATGAGTTATGTGTGGCTATGGGGTGTATTACACTTGGCGCGGTATATCATGGAGGCCTACAATGGAACAGGGGGCCCCCTGAAGCTCAGCTAAATTACTAGAAATATGATCGTGGTTTAGGCATCTCTTATATTAGAATCACGTTGTCACATAGACAGTCGCTCTGAGTAGGTAAGTTTCAGGATACCTACGAACTAGGTGATCACCAAAATACCTAAACACGATGCCTTTACTGTTGCCTGTTAAAATCTTGGAGCCAATTGCTCTTTATTCCTCTGCCGTCGCGCTCATCTTCACTGGCCTCTATATACCAGAACGCTATCGAAATGCGCTACTGCTTCCTATTTGGGGACTTCTTGCCCTATCCATCCAAGGAATAGACAGACTCGACCTCATACCGGGGCTCAGCTACCAGTTTGGCATGTTGGTGATAATCACTTTTCTCTGCAGTCCGCTGATATTTCATGCCCGAAAAGATCCCATCAAGGTCGAGCTGAGACCAGATGGGAGGCCAAACTGGAACTTGACGACGTCTTATAAAATATTCAACAATCCACGGTTGTTGCCTGCAAGAGATACGAAAGCGTCTCAAGGCTCGGACACGACGAGAGTAACCCTTGCGAAGTTTACTATATATCGTCTGTTGAAAATCTCCTTGCTCGTCGCTCTTAAGATGGGTCTCAATTTCGCCACGGTTCCAATATTTTCAAAATGCACACTGGACGACTTCTCGCCATCGCGCGAGCCCATCATACGCCGTCTCATCAACGGCACCATATCCTCGCACGACTTGGTTATCCGGGCTTTTATCTCCACAATCTGGGTATTCGACTCAATATCCCAACTGGAGATCAGCCACGCGCTGATGAGTATCCTATTCGTCGTTGTGATTCGCGTCGACCAGCCCGACGAGTGGCCGCCGCTATTCGGGAACCCCCTCGAGGCATACAACCTCCGACGTTTCTGGGGGAGGTTATGGCACAAACTCTTCGCCTCTGCAGGGGTGTGGGCTCAGGTCCTGACGGACAGCGCGCTGTTCGCGGCAGTGCCAGCAGAATTCAAGAAGGCTTTCATAGCATTCTTCATTTTTACTGTATCAGGCTTAGCCCACGCTATTGTTGAGTGGAAGACTGGTGGCTCTGCGCTTGACAGAGATATCCTGTTCTTCTGGTGTAACTATGTGGCTGTCTGTCTCGAAGTGGTTCTTGCCAGGGGTTGGCCATCTGTACTGAAGCCATCGTATGTACTGCTTCGAATAGGAGTTAGCTCTAGGGGAGTGAGAATACTCAATACGGTACTTGGATTCTTATGGGTATGGGCGTTCTTCATATGGGTTACGCCGCGGCTTGTGTACCCGAAGATATACGGACTACTGCTGTCCACGATATCGAAGCCAGCCTAGGAGTAATTAGAAACTTATCAATAATCCCGATTGCCCCTTACGCATGCAAAGTTTCATGAAACTGGATACGGAATGCATGTCTTGATATAGCAGTTTCTGCACTACGTAAAAGCGGTAACAAGAGCCAGCGCGCCGATAAGCCCAAACTTCAAGTATGGGACTTCGTTTAGGAGTATGGTGATCCACCCTAGGAAAGGTAGGTAGCCTCGAACCACACCGATAATCTCATCCCTGTATACGTATTTCCGATCACCCGGATATAGCGCAACGTCGTCCAGCTCGTTGTTGTCGCCTTTGGTGAGAATCAACTGCCTGGAAGACGCATGTACTTAGCACCTAAAACGCGGAATAAACTGAAGAGACCATTTCTTACTCGATCTCTCCTTGACCTCCGGGTCTTGTGTCCCATATGACCTTGATCGCCCTATGGACCATCGGCAAGGGAGCTTGTGAGAACCAGATGACCGGTATGTCCCCAACGCGAATTTCATGGTCCAGATTGGAGAGAATGATGATATCGCCGCGATGGAATGCCGGCGCCATTGATTCTGACACGACGACGTGGATGGGGCATGGCGAGTTAGTAGCGACCGATAACGCCTTCCATAGCATGAAAATGGCGCTGAGCGTGTGCAGTACCGGCCACAGGCTTCGAAGCGTTTTTCGCATCGCGATTCAAGTAAGGGCGGCAAATAAGAGGAAGGGCAATTATCATAGGTAACTACATGATTCGTTTATGCGTATATAAGTATCAAGCCATGTCAGCGTTGAGTCTCAATGCCAAGATCGCTGAATGAATGGCATCAGCAATCGCCTTTTCTGCAGAACACAAACTGTCGCTAAGCCCCAACTCGGTCAGCTTATGGCTTGCTTGCAACATCAATATTTTCTCTGATAAGAAAGATAAGGGGATACGTCACTTTCGAATAAGGATTGAGTGATTTCGAGCATTACAAGCTCGTGGGGAGTTGCGAAAAAAGTACAGCTGTTAACATTGTCTTGATTGTGTTATGTAAAGTGCGTGGTAAATGGTAACTGCCAACTAACAGGCATCCGCCCCGGTGGGAGACTATCCCGGTACCAGGAAAAAAAATGCGATTGACCATTGATCTTACCCCTTTTCAAGCGTTATTGCTTAAACTTTAATCATCCCACGCTAATCCCACCTCAGCCGACCAGGCAATCCAGACGCTGTTAGTCGGGTGCGCCTGCCCAGGTCCAGGGGTCGATTACCTCGTCTATTGGCTACAATGGGGTTGACACGTTGGTACTGAGATGGATTTTACGATTGCCCTAGGTAGGATCTGATAGCCTTCTGGGGGAATTAACGAATAATGCTATTTTTACAGCTGATGTCATTTTCTACCACGCTTGTATCTGTCTTCCAGCATCCCGGTCGATCTAGCCTTTACGAGAGGGGCGTTGGTAAATGGTGGAAATTAAGTTGAAGGCTTTTCTTTCCCCCTTTACTTTTTTCGTTAACACAGAAAACTCAAAATTTATGTTGTTTCGGTTGGCGATACCTGATAATTGTCTCGGGCGTTCGATCCAAGTAGTTAGGCGCGAATACCGGTGAGATAGCCGCCATGCTCGCGGGACGACCCAGCATCACATTCGTGGTCGCCACGGTGGTGTTCGTGTTCGTTGTTATCACGTTTATGAGCTCTGGGTCTGTCCGTAGCCAGCTGCGAACAACATCTAGGCCGACAAAGTTGAAATCTTCTGCAGAGAAGCATAGCAAATCGGACGTCTTCAATGCGACACTTGGTGTAGGTCCTATCGCGACTTAGTTAGTAGTTTGGGGATTGACTTGCTAACAAACTGCGCGCGCATGCATAGTTCGAGAAAGTCTTCGTCATTGGGCTACCCGAACGATCAGATAAGCGCGATGCGCTGACCCTGATGTCTGCGCTCACGGGCTTTAAGCTCAGCTGGATTGATGGCGTGCTGGGAAAAACCATATCCGATAAGGCTCTGCCTTTGGTAAGCTCCTACCTACCTATTTCACTGACCACTTGTTCTTCGGCTAGTAAAATGCGCTGACACCATCACCTAGGGATGGAACCGCGAGACGATGCAAGATAGCAACCTAGGATCCTGGCGTGGTCACGTTAATACGATGCGGCGCATAGTCGAAGACGGGATTTCGTCGGCGCTGATTCTGGAGGATGATATGGACTGGGATGTGCATGTGAAGACGGAACTAGAGCAATTCGCCTCGGCGGCACGCACGCTTCAGAAGGACTTCCATCGGAACCAATCTCTCGAATCGCCGAGCCCATACGGCCAAGATTGGGATATGCTTTGGCTTGGTTCATGCGTGACGACTTTCGACGAACATTTGCCTGAGCAATTGAAGATTGCAGAGGAGGAGCGCAACCCCCGCAAAGTCCTCATCTTTGACGATCCAACCGTACCGTTGCCGCCGCATATCCTAGCCAACGGTTCTTTCAGCTGGGATGATTACCCACCCCGAACGCGCATCGTCTATGTGCCTGGAGATAATGTGTGTAGTTTCGCATATGCCCTGAGTGCTTCTGGAGCAAAGAAAGCGCTGCATTATATGGGGCTGGAGGGCCAGTACAAGCCATTTGACAACCATCTAAGTGATCTCTGTCGTTTGCGCTTCGACGGTATGCGATGTGTCAGTGTGGTGCCAAGCTTGTTCGTGCACCACCGACCCAAGGGGAGGATCAGCGCAGATTCGGACATCAACAAGGCAGGGCAGAATGAAGAGGTGCGCGAGGTGGGCTTTACGGAGAATATTGTGTATAGCACGAGGTTAAATCTAGGGAACTTGCTTAGGGGTATGGAACCAGAGAAGCAATGGGCGGAATAAATTTTGGGCTGGCGGTCGGTAAAGGCATGGTCAAGGCGTTATATATGGGGGACAGCGGGATTGTTGATTGAAGCCAAGAATATTCCTTCCGGCAGTTCATTCCGTGTTCATAGGCATAACAGTACCTTTTTACTTAGCTTATCCAAGCTAGAAGGAATAAATCCTATAGCACTGGGCTCCGTAGCTACGATAACATCGCTTAATCTTCTAGGACAACATTGGATCTGTATGTAAGTGCAGCTTTTATTTATGAACAATTCTTTGTTCTTGATGCCGAGATTTTGGGATTCGAGCTTGCTCGGGTTATCGATAAGCACCGAGTTTATGCACAGACCCATAATTAATCCATGCAACAATTGACGGTCGAAAAAAAAAAAAAGAATTTCGATGTTTTTTCTTCACGACAGCTTAACCAAAGTTCAACAGAAGACAATATCTACCGCTACCGACGCCACAAGCGCTTATAGCATCGCACCCATCTTCCGACGAATATCAATACACAACCGTCAATATGCATTTGATGTACACCATGGACGAGAGCGGCAAGCGCCTCTATACGCTGAAGAAGGTGCTGAACGGCGAAGTCACCAAGTCTGCACATCCGGCTCGCTTCTCGCCTGACGACAAGTGGTCGCGACAGCGCGTCACCCTGAAGAAGCGCTTCGGACTGTTGTTGACGCAGCAGAGTAAGTCTCCTATCTATCATTATACCTTGTTATTGTCGGATCAGATTGAAGGAGGCTAGGACCCTTCACTTGCGGCGTAACACGAGAGTGATGGACGAGTGCAATGTAGTCAGAGAAGCTAACAAAAATTTGCGTTACAGAGAACAAGATTGCCGAGACTCAATGAACAATGCCGGCAAATTCGAGGACAATTAAAGAAAGTCGCAATCAAGGGTCTAGTCTGGTTGGAATACCCACGGTTCGAGATTCAGCACCTATCTGGACGGTTTGGCGTTAGGGACATGGGGAATTTAAAATGATTACTTTCAGCTTCGAGCTATGATTTTTGTTCTGGTCTGTGGAAGCACTTTCGACTCGCTAGAGACATCTGGTCATCTCAGACGATCTCGTGATGGACAGTTGAAGGGCTTTACGACAACAAATCTAGAAGGGGATTATCTAGGTTGTAGTAGTAAAGCCACAATTTATCTAAATGAGAACCGAAATACCGAGTTCAAGAGATAATTGGCATTAATCAGTTAACTATAAATGCTATACCCTTAAATGCCATGTCTATCGCTTTTTCGAATTCACACTGCGTCCCGCACCAACGCGTATCCTGCCCGGCGCGCCTCCGCTGCGATCCCCCGTCAGTATGCCCGGCAGGTAATCCTCGTCCATAAGGTCTTTCTGCTTCGCCTTCCGCTGGTCCGTCGCCCTCTTCACGTACTCCTTCTGGTCCTCGGCGAGGATCAGTTCTCTCCCCCACCCGTTCTTGCCACCACCGCTGCCGGCCCCGCGCACCTTGCCGTTGGACGACCCGTGCACCGGCTTCGGCACGCTGTACACGTTGCCGCGGTTGTTCCACTGGAAATTCTTCTTCAGGTGCACCGTGAAGTTGCCCGCAGCGTCCGTCGAGCAGCTCACGCGGGTGAGCGTGGGCTGCCCGCACCGCGGGCAGAACTGCTTCGATGTGTCCCGCGTGATCTGGAAGCACCCGTGGCACCGCAGCACCCACGTCTTGACGCGCGTGATGCGCGCCATGTTCGGAGATACTAGATTGAGGTTTATGCGTAGCGTTACGTTCTGCATCGCGTAGTCGGATGTGAGAAGTGCCGCCTGCAAGAATTTCTGGATCGGCTGGTCGGGCGCCGAGAGCTGGTCTTTGGCTTGGTGCTTCTTGAGGTTCGAGGGCGTGATCCAGCCCTCGTCGTCGTCGGCCTCTTCTTCGTGGGCTTTGGTCTCTGTTGTGGCAGCATCGTCCGGTACAGTATCTGTTGTCGGGAGCGTGGATGGCTCTAGACTTAGCGTATCTAGTGCTTGAGTTACTGTCTCTTGTTGGATAGTCGGTTGTTCTTGTGTCTCGGACTTCACCGTCGAGCTGGCTTCTAAAGTGTTTTGCTCTGCCGGGACCTGTCCTTCTGTTCCATTTTGTTCAGCATCTACTTGTTCCGGTTTCGTATCTTCAGCACTGTCCTCTTTTTTATCTGCCTCATCGCCCTGCTTCTCCCCTTTCTCTTGCGCTGGTGCCTTCCCGTTTACGCCCTTCTGCACAGGCGTCTGCCGTAACCGCCAGTCGCCTCCGTTCCTCTCACACTCCAGCTCGTACGTAAGGGCGATCAGGTGCACATCAGGTCTGCTCAGGACCTCGAGGTCGCCGGTGCGCCGCGCAAAGTCCGTGACGAACTTGACGCTTTCGGGCTTCGGGTTGCGCAGCTTGAGAAAAGGGAGGAGCGTAGTTTCGACGCGCGCTTTCGTGGCGGCATCGCGTATCTCAGAGATAACAGATGGTAGCGTGTAGAGTTCGTGCGCCTGGGCGAGCAGGGTGCTCACGGGAGGGTCGTTCTTGATGAGCGGGCCGGTATCGACGACAAGGGAATGGATGGGTTTTGAGGGCGTAACCTCTGATTCCGCGGGCGCATTGGTTGGCTGCGTAGTGTCTACCGTCTGCTGGGGTTCTGTTGCCGCCATCTTGTTGTGTAGATGTAGATCTGGTCTGCGCCGTATATCAGATAGCGCTGGTATCTGGGAGGTGGTGGGGTTATTTCGTCTTGTGAATTTCGTGGGGCAATGAAAAGTTTTGGCGGCGAGTTCGGGCAGAATTTTCAGTGCATTTAGCACCTGAGCATTTAGGGAGGGGTACCTTTTTAGCTATCAGACTACACTGACCTCATCTCTTGCATACAACGAGGAAATCTGAATAGGCGTGCAAAGTTGTTTGAATTTTCTTCAAAGATTTGTCTATTTAGCTACGAGCTAGTACAGTCTATGTTGAAAGATGTTGGTATATTGCGTTTAAAGCAGACCGTAAAGTAGATACCAGAGAGGGTCTCGCACGAACTCGTCCCTTTCCATTGGTATGCACGACGCTTCTCAACATGTTATAAAATATCAGATCGGCAGGGCCGATCTGTTCTGATATCACCAGCGACTAAATGACCAGACAATACGAGCGGGCGTTTAGCAATTAGGAATCGCATTGAAGAATAATCTCGCGTGGCGGAATAGCTCCTTGTAATCTACATAACCATCATGGTATATTGACTACCTGGATAGTGTAGAACTGCTCTCTCTGCAATAGATCTTGATCGCCTGTTGGTATAGTTCCTGTAAAACAACGTGAGCATGCCTCCCGGAATCAGGGTATCGTAAATCGCTATTCTAACTCATTCCCGCAGATAAAACTTACGAGCGAGCCATCCTGTGAGCTTCTTCTCTCAGGCCGGGCTCTCTCAATGCAACCAGTTACTCGACAGGTTTCATTCTGGAGACCTTAATACAAGCAAGTAGCGAATTGATCGCACTTGTCTTAAAACCAGCGAGGCTGGCCGGCGTCTTCGTTTCACCTCCTCTATGATAATCTTCTTAGTCGGCTTTCCAGGACTTAAGAGCCAATTGATATTCGCTGAGTTAAAAAGCATCCAGGTATATATGGCCTCCATGTCCTCTTCATTTAGGGTATGGAAGTGGCCTTGATAAGCCTCGAGGCACTCTTAACTCTCATGGGCCCCTGACTCCGACTCTTGCGACAGCAGCCGCGTTGTCTTGTAAGTCATGAAGTATTGGACTTGGCCGGTATCAAGGCTAATCTAGCTCGGGCATCCAACGACACCCTCGGATCAGTGGCCCGAGAAATAGCCATCTCTAGCCCGAAGACGGACACGGGTTGTGACAGTAGTTTTGGTGCGCCAAAATCTTGTAATCGAAATTTCGTACAGCGACCTCTAGAAACTTCATTCTAAGGGAGACGTGCCAAAAGTTTCCTTGGGGAAATGCAACGGCCCCCCTTATTATTAGCCCCTTCTGGCTAATAAGAGTGGTAGCAATTGTCAAATTGCCAAGCATGAACTGTGACGATGCAGATACATTGGCAAATGGATATTCACCAGCCAACATCGGAATGAACTTACTAGGCTGATGTATGCACAGCCCCTCGGTTAAGGATATATTGTATTTAGGTCTTCAAATCAGACTGCCGCTTGGGAGAATTCGCTATTCAACCAGTCGCTGGAGAACCATGATCCGGATTCGAGGCCGGTACTGCCGAACGATTCGAAGTTAACGTCGAAACCGTCCAGTGCGCCCTCGAACGCATTGTTGTTGTCTACACTGTCGGGTGGCATAGAAGACGGTAGGTTCGATTTATTCATATTGAAGTCGCCGATTGGAGTGCCTGGCAGCGGAGATCCTCGAGCATGTTGTGGTGCCGGACGGGAATGTGTTATGGGAGTCGATATCGAGCTACCTTGTGGAGAGGTAATATGGGCTGTAGGGGATAGGAGGGGCATACTGGCGAAGCCGCCTTCGTCTACAACCTGCATCTGTTGGATCGGATTATGACGAGTTAAGATTTGCTGAGGCACAAGATTATTTCCACCAGAGTTCGGGCTTTCTGGGCGATTCGGGGTACCATTCGAAGAGAGACCCCGGGCAATCAACTTCTCAAGATCTGCAACCTATAACAGTATCTATATTCAGTAATTATTACGGAATATTTCAATGTATTGGTACTTACAATTGAAGCACCAGCCGGAACATGATCCATTGACTTCGCCACTGTGAGGCATCTTGTCCCAAGTTCATGGACTTGATCAGCAGTCAATCCAATCTCTCCCTGGTTCGTTTGGTAGGCGAAGTAAATAATTCGAGCACACTGGTAAGCGCAGACTGGAAGATCGAGATCGGTAACTGGGAGACCTCCATCGAGCGACAACACCAGCTTGAAAATTTCCGCCATGGCGAGAGCGTGCTCGTAGCATTGACGCGCACAATATGATACGAACTGAGGATCGAGTCGGTTTAAGCCCGATTGCGGTAGCGCTTCCTTGAGGCCGACAATAAACATTCGATAAAGATCGCAGTGGCACTGCCGCCACCATACGTGTATCATGATATACACGCAGAGGCGTGGAGAGTAAGCACGTAGCTGAAGATTACTCTCCGAAAATTTAAAAGAGGATGGTAAGTGTTCATTGAAGCCAGCCAGTTCTTCCGAAAGAACCTTGACCAGCTCTGGGAGTTGTGCATGCTCTGACTCCGGCATACCCAGCACATTCTTGGTGCAGTACAGTACTCTACTCCTCATCCACAAGAGCCGTACATGGAGCGCCAATGAGCCAACGTCGTCCGGGAATGGCCGAGTAGGGACGGGGCGTAGATATTCGGTTACTTGGGGAAGATCGAATTCGAAGTTGCGTTCGGTGCATGGAAGCTGGATATGCATGGATTCAGACGGCATTAGTGTAAAATCTAAGCACCCGCCGTTGATGCCCGAGTCGATAGTAAGGAGCGCCCACACCAATCGCCGTCGAGATTCTCGAGCTAGAAAGCAGAGATTGGAATTCTCATAATTTAGTCGAAGAGCGTAAGCGAATCGTATCGCCGTTGCTGCTAACATAAAGGCGGTGGTGAATTTCCGCGTCAGCATGCGATGCTTCATGACGAGAACGAGGGCCTGGATTTTGATGGTCGACGGATTCTCGAGATCCTTAAGTACCATGGTTTGGCATTCATCGATGCATCTAAAACCATACTCACGCGTGCCGGGACCTAAATCCATGAGCAGCGAAGTAATACCCACTAAGGCAAGTAGCAGCGCTTTATCCATCATGCCAGCATGATAGCGCTGCATGAGTGAGGCACGATGGAGGAATGAGAAGATGGGTACATGATGAATATAACGAAAGAAATTGCTAAATGTCCTCTGTATCAAAGCCTCATCGGGAAATACAAATCTAAGAGCATTATCAGCTTGCGGGTCATAATGTAAGAGTCATACACAATACATACGGTTCAGAATTGGAACTTGAAGACATCGAGATTTCATTGGGCTCAAAATTGAGTTGCTCTGACCCGTGAGGGCCATGATGCGAACCTTGAGTGTCCTTGCTTGTCATTATTCGTTTTTCTGGTGGTTCAGAGGTAACGGACTCGATTTCTGAATCGGTGGCACCTTGGTGGGTTTGCTGGGCGGCGTTATTTACGCCACCGGATCGTTTCGTTGGTTTGTAGACGCACTCAATGCCCTGGGATTGACACCTTGCGCATTTGGGAGTCTCACCACTACATCTAGCTTTTCGGGAATGGCAGTTGGCGCAGGCTAATCTCACACGTCTTCGAGGGAGTGTGAAAGAAGTCAGGCTCTCCGGATCCTGGTTAGGTGATGCGGCGTCCTGGAACGAACAGCTAAATCCTAGTCGCTCGCAATTCTGACAAACATCGCGGCGGCCATCACAGCGAACTTTTCGCACTCTGCACGGAATGCAAGTCTGACTGGATTTTTTGGGGTGCCTGTTGGAGGGATCGGCCGCAGCAACATCTGCTGCGACCTCAGCTGCTGTGTCGGCGGCCACCATCTGCACGCTCATATCTTCGAGATCCATTCTCCCAGATCTTGAACTTCAACATGAGTATCGGCGCGTCCTAAGAGTGTAATAACTAGCTGTTTCATAGATCTTGGCTCGAGGTTTGGAAATGGCGGTATTGCGTTATTACGGGTGGACATGTTACGCTATGAGGATCAATCACAAGACAGGCACTGATAGGTGACAGGTTGGAAATTGGGAGGGAATTTCACGTTGGAAAATGCCAAAATGGCGGGGACCCGGCGAAAGCGGCGAACTCCCTGATTTGACTAAAACCCCTATCGCGCTAGGTTGTCAGGCTTGTCAGGTTCCGTTTCTTCAGGTCACTCAGGTCTTTCAGGTCATTCTAGTGGGGTCAGATTGGCCAGGTTAGAGCCCACTAATCCACTGAAAGCCTCCTATAACATGCCTATGGCTTCAGTTGATTCTTACAATAGCTACGTCATCAAAGAAAATTCGAAGAGCAAATCCAATATCTCAATATTTAAAACATACGATATCAAGTATAGAGACAGGTAACTAGGGTTTCCAACCTCTAGAGATCAACAATGGCTAGTGGAAGTTGAATGGGAGGCATATGCAGAGCTAATGTAACCTCGTAACATCATATGTGCTACGTATCCCTCATCTATCCATACTGGCTTCAACCAAGACTCCAAGGACCAAAACCACAGGTCCACCCAGGTAGTCAATAAACACTCACAATACGTAGGTATATCAATGAATTACGTATAAGAACAGTGATTCCATTTTAAAGTTCTGACTGCCCTATCAAGTCGAGATATACCAAGGTGATCTTCGATTCCTTCGAATTTCTGAACTAGTCTTAGCAGCATCTTAGCCTCAGAACTATTTTCTGGGGTTCGCGCGAGGCTAATCGAATTCGCACATAGTGCTGTTCTCAGCCGGTTGTTGTTACATGGAGCTGAGATCCGGGAATATTTCAATCTCTAAATTTGAAGTTCATCCATATCATAATATCTTGTGGGAATTTCCGGAATGCTGGGGAAGCGGAAGAGTAAGAAACAATGAAAATTGTGCCCTCCATCACGGGAGATCACCCAATCGTGTACAAGAATCACGTAAGTCAAAACTAAATCAGCCGTGCGTCGCTCACGTCCAGCAGATCCCGATAGCCGAGCCGATAGCCGAGGCTCAACCAAGTTCTAGATTTTTATGCCTATCAGTCACCGGAAACATGTTTACACCCTAAACACCGACCAATTCCGAAAAGTCTAGCAGCGGCCATTCTTTGATCGGCCTAGGTCCTTCACAAGTTTTTCAGTTCAGTGCTCATCACATTACTTCTTGAATAAGACTAAGATAAGACTAACAAATGTGTAGCTGAGGTTGAATTTCATGCATAGTCTTATCTTATCTATAGATCTAATCATTTGCACGATATACCCTGTGAGGAATTGAGAAAAGGGGCAGGTTGTGACTTTCTATCATGACTTACTAAGACACTTGGCGCCATGAACCTAACCGAATTAAGACGCCTACCAATGGCTATGATGAGATAACGATGGCATAAATTATGGATTGAATATGTGAAAAGACTGACATAGCTGGCAGGCCAATGGCAATTCGTACTTGGTGAGCAATTCTCTTTAAGTCGGAATTGGGTTGAAAACTACCCGCTCAAGCCGCTATAGGTTGTAAAGGCGATAGAACCCCTGGTGTTACTCTTCAAGTCCACCACAACATACTACTATTCTCAAGCAGGCGTGTTAACTGGATTCTCCTTAGTATTCGCCTGTTCAGTATGTCCGTTAGCTGCTGCCCCCTTCAGTCTTTTCTCCCTTTCAGCCCTCCCCTCACTGGCTGGGTCGAAATAGGCTGTAGCAAAAGGTTAGCAAATAATAGCCCATGAGCCGAGTTGAGTAACAAGCAGTATCTACATACGTTTCTCTCCGAAAACTGTTGTGCGGATGCCCCTTCGGGGCGCTTCGTACGAGCCGGGGATAACTCGGTGCAGCACACATCTGTTGTCCCACATCGCAACGCTACCAACCTCCCACTTCCACCGGACGGAGTGGTCGTCCGCGGAATGAAGGTGGTACTGGAAGAAGTCTAGAAGTTTATCCGATTCGTGTTTCTTGAGCTCCGCGAACCCGGTGACGAACCCGGTGTTCACATTCAGCGCCTTCAACCCGGTAACAGGGTGGGTCCTAACGGCGGGATGGTGGCTGTCAATAGGGGGCCGGTTCGGTCCAACGCCCCACAAATCCAGGATCGTGTCGTACTGCAGCCGCGAGGTGTGCACGGCGTGTAAGCCCTCCACGAACTTTTTCATCGCGTCGCTCAGTGCATCGTAGAGGCCGTACCCGGAAACCCAGGCGGTATCACCTCCGACGGGCGGGTGCTCTTCCATGCGCAGGAGAGAATAGGAGGGCGGGTTGATCTCGAAAGATGTATCGGCGTGCCACTCCCCTGATGGCCACGGCGTGTACTTGAGTATCTCGCGGTGATCTTCTCGGCTCCCGCGAATGACAACGTGCCTCACGTCTTTTTGTGCTGGGTGGCGATCCAAGGTGCCGTAGTGCTCAAAAAGCTTCACCTGCTGCTCTGTCGTCAAGTCCTGATTGCGGAAGAACACCACGCCGCGCTCGTTAACGAGCAGAGCGAGCTCGTCGAGCTGCTGGGGACTCAATTGAGATAGCTGCACATTTTCCAAGACGGTACCGATTGACTCTGTTAAATCCACTGGTTTGGCGACTGCGAAGAGCGCTTTCTTCTCGGGATCCGCAAATGCAGCCCTGTCCTTGTCCGGGAAAATCTCCTCCCGGAGCGGATCCGGAGGAACGTGATCCTTGATCTTCGCCGAGAAGTGCGGATGAAGGGTAATTGGAAATCCGGAGTCCGGAGAGATGTGCTTCAGAGATTCAAGGCCGGCAGACATTTTGCAATGCAATTCTACTATTTGGGTCCATTAAACCTTGGTCGTATATCGAAGTCTATCTATACTCCCCTTATTGTCTTTTATATATGTTTCTATCTCAGAAGCGGAGTTGGAGACTAAGTATGACGTGCGCGTGCAATTACCCTATCAGATGGAGAGCTAGCTATAGGTTGATAGATTGCTAAGCTCAGTGAGGTTGCGCTTGTCGATGGCGCAAGGAAAGGCCGCGATCACACCAGTCTCCGAGGCCTCTAAACTTGGCGCGCATGCTAATCAAGCCCCGAAAACATTAGAGGTATGTCCAATAGCATCCCACGCCAGCTATTTAATAGGACTAAATGCGACATTAGATCTTATTGGTGATATACTGCTATAAAGTAGGTATAATAAAGTTAAGGGACTTAATATGGTATCTAGGTAGATAGACGAAATGCACACTGCTCCAAGTAAACGCACCAAAGTTGAGAGACTATACACTAAACATTGGTTCTCTAGACACCTTATGGATGCAACTTCAATCCTTCCTGAGTTCTTCCCCTTGCTCCTCAACATGGTTCTCCACGTCGCTTTTCCCATCACTAGCTCCGAAGTCTTTAATTATAAGCCAAGCGGGTATGATAGAGATTCCCCAGAGGCCGAAGTTAATATAAGGGCCACCTACGGAAGCAATGATTGGTACCGCATTTAATCCGTAACTGACAGCCTGCCAGGCCGATTCCGTTCCTCGAAGAAGAGCCGCCAGCCGAATAGTCTCTTGAGGACTAGAGGATATCTGGTCGATTATGAAGTAGGAGAAGTTATAATTGAGTTGGAAGCCGGAAACCAGGAACACAAAGACTCCAAATGCCTTTCCGAACCCAGGATCGCTCCAGTCGAAGATTGGCTGAGTCCGGCGAAACTCGGTGACATTTATGGCGAGCCATAACCACCACGCGCCCTGTAATGTCATGATAACCGCAAATGCCGACCGAGATCTTTTCCTAAGAGGTATGTGGTGTTGGTCTAGCCATAAACCAAGGAGATTACCGCAGATGACGGCCACAATCCCCGATAAAAATGAACCGAGGGCTCTTGCTCTCACACTGAACCAGAGAGCATTATAAGTAAAGAACACCGCTTCCGAATAAACTCCTTGGCCGATCCAAAGAACGATGAAAAGAAATTTCTTGGTAAGGAAGGTCCTTGTTGTTGCCTTGATTTCTTGCCAGGGGTTGTCGAAGATGGTAAGTTCGACGGGCGTGCCATTCGGGCGTTGAACCTGGGATGGGCGGTTGAGAAGCAATGCGACTAGTGTCCCGCTTGCCTGGAGAGCGATAAATATGATGTACACTGTATAAGATACCTTCCCGGCTTCGTTGCGGTCTGCATTCAAGCCTAGGTTGATGGCACCACCTAGAATCTGACCAATTCGAGTCCAGGTCAGCCAGTAAGCCACCATTCGTCCCCTATTATGAGGCTCAGGGTACGCAATGGCTATGGCTGCTTCAGCAGCCCAGAATACGCCTGCAGATATGCCGCAGAATGCAGCCCCGACAATCACAAGCCATTCAACGCCGTATCGATTATTCAAGTACAGCCCAGCGCTATAAGGGGCGTATCCGATGGTGCCAACAAACAGGGCACCTTTGATACCAATGTATCTGATAATCCCGCTGGTCAACCAGCAGGAAATAACCATGAGACAGAAGGTAAGGGCATTTCCAGTATTGACGAGATATGGCGACTGACCGCCACCGGCACCAAGAGAGTTCATTGCTCCCCATAGTCCTGGCGCCGCGAAGCTGCAAAGCCCAAGTATCGTTGCATTATAAAACACCGATCGGTACCATTTGACTACTTGAGGTTAGCTAGCTGATCTCAAAAATGCTAAGTGACACTGTCTCACCATGAACTGGCTTATGCTCGTCGCCGAGGGGGGTTTCCGAAGCCGTTTCTTTTCCTTGTGTCACGCCTGCCATACCGGTAGCTTGCTTTATTGCCAGTCGATTAAACCGTGGATCAATTACGATGGAATGAGCCCGGGCGATGATTTATTGGTTATGATGCGGTAACGCCTGGCCTAAATAACTTTTCAAACTTTTATTACGAATTGAATTGCGTCTTACCCTGGAAATAAAGCGTGATAGATTTAGAGATAGATAAGGATCTATTTGCTGATCACCGTCGTTCGTGCATCGATAGTATGCGTGTAACAGAGCACGCCATCCGCCCCCTGAAATTAACCATCACCATGTCTTCTCTATGGAGCCGTAAATAATAACCTCAATCCAACATATCTTCTTATAATGATACATACGGACTTGTAGAGCCCCTATCTAGTTAAAAAGTTTTAAGTAAGAATTTTCATGATGGTAATTTAGTCTAGCCCGAAGAACTAAGCTTGTTAAGCTTAGGTGACATGAAGACACTTTTTTTTCTCGGAGGCTACAGTAGGGATGCGGGCAGGTTGTTGATAATACAAACATTGCACGCCTTTCCTATATGCATCGCTAGATATGCTCATACTTACATGAAAGTGTAACATATTGTACTTAATAGAACTTTGTGGCGTCGCATTGCTTCCGGCATTAGCCCCTGAAACCTCAGAATAGTAGTTGATTTTCCGCATTTTAGTCATGCATATTGTCAAATTAACCTCGAAACATTGATACACATCCCATATGAAGTTGGAGATATAGCAGTGCAGGTTATGCACAATTAAGTTTACTTAAGAGCACTATGCCATGATTTACCTACCCCCCAAAGATCGGGTGGCCTTTAAATCGGCGGTATTCGATAATGTCCACGATGCGCAACCAGTTTTCACATAAGGATCCTAAAATTATCCTTACGACATAGCCTGCATAAGTGGCGGTGTTTTCTGACTGCTGGCATATCAGGCTTTAGCATTATATTGAGTTGGCTCCTTTTCCAACTCCTATGAGTGGTCTCAGTCAGACGCAGCATTAATCCGACCAATCTTTTCCTTGAGTAATCTCGCTCCGAACTCGGTGAGGCTGACCGGCTCCCTCCCTGTGGCTTTTAACAGAGTCGTATACATTATGCATGGAGGGTGGCTATGCAGGCCAATGAGGGTTGGTGAGAGCCGCCAGCCTGCTTGCTTCAGCGGCGGCTGCAGCGTCATACTATTTTTTACTCCGCCATAATTTCCTTGACTGAAATATGCGCACAGTTCTCCCTTATATCATCATTTATTTTCAAACTGCTCAAACTCTGGTTTATGACAGTTCCGCAGAGCTACCTATCAAGTTCTCGAGGTTGTCGCTAAGATGAGTCATGAGCCACGTATACCCGAGCCTTCCCCCGCCCAGGGCTCCCAGCCATCCAAGTATTGGGAGAAAGCCTTTGATGGGCTCGATGCCGAAGTAAAAAAGCGCGTCACGAAATTGAAGAAGACCTTTGACGACGATACAGAAAAGGCGCTCCAAAGGCTAGCTGGCAGAAAGTCTAGCACCGAGACTGTCAAAAAGCTGCAGGAACTTGAGCATATCTATCAGCACCTAAGCACGAGGCGCAAGGGAGACATACAGCGACTTAGTATGATATCCAAAAAGCGTCTTGACGATAACACAGTCGTGAGAATCTCCGACATCTTGAACGAAGCTCGCCAAAGTAGCGTCGATGCTAGCGGGAGTAATGAATCGGAAAAGCTGGATGAGCTGCTGGAGCTCTGCCAGGAGCGTCAAAGGCTCTCGAAAGTGAAAAAGCACGAGATCGAATTTCTGGGAAAGTCTTATTTCGTTCATGACTTGTGGACCAAAGTCACCAACAAACTCGATGCACTGAAAGCACCTATAGACGTTGCCACGCAAGCCAACCCAACTGCCGGTCTCGTTTGGTCAGTCATAAAGGTGTTCTTACAGGTATACATTACAACCTACCCAATTTAGTCGAGATTAATAGCGTCTAAACGTTTCCTTTTTCTTAGTTCGCGATCCTCGTCGAAGATGTGGCTGGCTCAATCTTGACCGGCATCGAAAAAGCACTCGGTGCAATACAACGAGGGAGCATATATGAGCGGCATATTCGAGCAATCCAGCAGGATCCTACGGACATATCCCACAGCCACATACTGACTTTCGAGTCGACACTCATCTCCGTCTATATCCGTATCTTCAAATTCTTTAGTCAGGCCGCTGCTGCGCTGGAGAAGAACAAAGTATCATATTGGCGTGTTTTCTGGGACCAGGATGATATCGTAGAGTTCGAAGAAGATATTTTGAAAGATGAACAGATGCTACATCATAACTCGTCTCTCAGTACTATGATCACCCAAAATGCCATGTTGATGACTGTCACTCGGATAGTGTCGGACTTGAGAGATCAACTACGAAACAATGAAAAGCTCAAGCAACAGCGTGATCTTAAACGAAGTCGCGAGACTACTCTGGGCTGGCTCTCATGTTTACCCGTCAAGGACTATCATATAGAAGCACATGAGCGCTGGACGAAAAACACGGGCGGTTGGATCTTCAAGAGAGACGAATATGCTCGATTGATAGAGGAGGATGGCCCGCGCCTCCTCTGGATTAGAGGAATTCGTATGTCTTCATCATTTCCTCTATGTTTGATGCCCGAAGATGCAACCTTGTCGATTTTGTGTCATTAACACTTATTTAGCTGGAGCGGGAAAGACCGTGCTGATATCACACATCATTGACCACTATCTTCAACGGGCATCAAAAGATGCAAACATCGCTAGGCAAAATGATAACGATATAAATCCTCGTAATGCCGAAGAAGAGAATGATGCAGGTGAAGATGTTCACCTGGCCTATTTCTATTGTAAGAGGGACGTTGCAGAAAGGAGGAATAGTGAGAGTATTTTCCGCAGCTTCATTAAACAGCTCGCGGTTAAATATCATCCTCTGCCAGAAAGCATCCATAGGATCTATGAGGAGAAGCACAGCCCGAATTCCTTTTCGAACAAGGTCTATCCTGAACAATACCGGAGAATACTTGAAGAACTGATTCCAAGAACCACTGACACAATATTAATTCTCGACGCCTTAGACGAGTGTACGTGGGATGCAGGTCAGGCTGCTGACGACGAAGGAAACAAGAAAGATATGAACGATGTGCTAAGAACCTTTGGGTACTTGTTGAAGTCTGGTCTGCCTGTCAAGATCATTGTCGCTAGTCGATATGATGAAGCAATAGAGGCCAGTCTTTCTGATAAATATTATATCGAAATTTCGCGGAAAGATAGTTGGGATGACATAAGAGCGATGATCAAATCCCGCATCAAGCAACACAGAACGCTCAAGAAAGAACCTTCCATTACGAAGGAACTGAGGAAGAGGATCATGAACGTATTCAAATCTAAGAGCCAGGGAATGTGAGTACCATTTATTCAAAGCCACGAGGGCTTGTTAACGAAATTAACACCATTCGCAATATACAGGTTTCAATGGGCTTCACTTCATATCGGTTACCTTTTAACGCTGCCCAGCCCCTCTGCAATAGAAGAGGAGCTCGGTCACTTGCCTTTAGGTTTACAGAGAGCCTATGACGAATTCTTCAAGCGCATCAGACTACAGACAGATTTCAAGACTCATATGGCACTGCGCGTTTTCCGGTGGCTGCTTGCGTGCCAAGGCTCTCTTGACAAGAAGATCTTACTTCCCGCTATCAGCCAAACATTGAAACAGAGCAAGGCCAACGATGTTTATGGAGACGTATCAGCTATACTGGCAGTATGTCAAAATCTAGTGGTCACTGAAGGAGATTTGCTACGTTTCTCCCACTTATCAGTCCAGGAGTACTGCGAGAGCCACCAGACTGATTTGATGGAAGACTGCCACTTAGAAGTTGTAAAGGTTTGTATTTGGATATTATTCTACCACGAAAGTCGTGATCTAACCAATACGTATTGGGTATTCCGCCATTTTGATCCAATCAAGTTCGATCTTGTTCGACCCCTGGATCTACAGCTTCCACTACTGGATGGTATCAGTAAGCTCTTTAGCTTGTGGAAGTTTGCTTATCGTGTTTGGCATTATCATTTCGAAAAAATCAATAGCAACGAGCAAAAAGACAAGGTCTTACAGTTGGTGAAGGACTGGACCAAAGAGGACTCTTTTCATGTGGGATTTCGCAACTGGATATTGTTAACAGTAACCGACTTGGTGTCTATGCAATTCCCACTGCAGGCCAAGATGAGCCATGCTGAAAATCTGGGTCTTTGGATGAGAAGTACAGATATAATGAGAGTCACGCGCAGAGATCTGACGGTTGCCTTAATCATAGAAGAGTCCGTTCTTGCAGGTATCTGTTGGAATATGAAAGACTCTTTCGAGAGCAACTTCTTATCGAATTATCGCTACATTGAACAATCAGAAGGGGAAGTCGCAACACATCGTACGGAGCTTGAAGAATCTTCGGAGCAGGAACGGGGTGAAGAAAATACCCCTAAATCTAATGTTATCTCGCTAAAGAGCGAGATTCAAGAACTCAAAACTATATTAACGAACTTTGATGCGCTTTATCGTCATCACCTCTCATTGGCCACGTTAGATTGGCTCGCAATTTTCAGATCGCTACTCTGCAAATCAGAACGGTCAACACATAGGTGTTATGAGGAGCTCGCTAGTCTCATACTTCTACTATTTAGTGTCCAGCGAGCAGGAGTAAAGAGCAATGAGGCCGAGTTCGCCACATGGCTGTTTCAAGAGTTTCCAAAACTCTCGAGGCCTCACAAGATAAGCTACCGGTGCCTCATACCACCTATTGCATGTTTGGATTTGTCAGCATCACTTTGCAGAGCAGCCCGGGATCTAGATAAATCTTTCATCCAGGTTATTCTCAATCATGGAGCTGAGGTGAACGATAGGTTGTGGGAATTCGAAGGGACTCCTCTGATTATCGCCATCCGCCACAGGAGATTCGAAAACACAAAGCTGCTGCTCGAAAATTTCGCAGACGTCAATACAGAGACCCTCATCGAAGCATGCGTAAGGGACGATATGCGAATCCTACATTTACTCTTAGAATATCCTAAAACTGAAATCAACATGGTCTCTTCAACGGCAAGGTACGGCACAGTGTTGGTAGCTGCATGTGCAAATAATCGGAGTAGGGCCGTAAAAGCGCTTTTAAATAAGGGCGCCTATGTCAACACGGAAACCAAGAGTGGCAATTACCGTACTGCCATATCAGCAGCTATAGATTTGGCTTGTCTCAGAATCATTCGGCTGCTAGTGCGGAACGGGGTAAGGGGCCCACCACATGCAATCGGTATAAGCCAGAGGTTAGATGGCGCTCGAAAATATGCTCGTCGGTTAGGCGATATTCAACAATTGAGCTGGATTCTAGTGGAGCAATTGGAATTGGACTCTTTGCGTGAATGTTCATATGATGAAATCGGCCGGCTGGGTCAAGATGACAACGGTGGTGACGAGAGCGAAGTTGTCTGTATTAGTGAAGACGATTCTGACGACAGCGATGAAGCTGATAGCGATGGGGACGATTATGATGATAACGATGATCAGCACGAGAAATGTGGTGCTGATGAGGCCATTCAAGTTGACATTAGTGGACTCAATAGAGTCTCAGATATCAGAGTACAGGACCCTTCTAACCAAGCCGATGCTGTTCAACATAGCCATGCCAATGATATCACCACCAACATGGCCGATATACTCAGGCAGCTTACTATAAAGACGAAGTTTTCTTCCATGGGTACTGCTAAAATCATAGCAGAAACGATTGGATTCAACGATCATAGGAACGAGGAGTCATTATGGAAAGGCATCGAGAATCTTTTGACGGTAACTGACAAGAAGGATTGGGAAGAGGCAAGAAAATCGTGGTTCAGCTTTATCGACCTAGCAGAAGATTGCGACTGCGAGGACAAAGGACCTGGGGACGCGGACGTGGAGCGTCTTGCAAATGGAGGATCGGCGACTCGAGACCTCGAAGAATCAGACTTTGACTATGAGCCCTACGAGACGGAACTCGATCTTGATTGGAACACTTCCGAAGGGGAATGGGATGAGAACAGCGAAGAGGCTGATTAGGTAAACATTAGGGCGGGTTTTGTCATTTCTTAGACAGCTACGCAGATTGAGGATGTATGTTACTGGCGAGTCATTAGCCATCAACTTTCATTCGGCAACCGGCGATCTCATTTAAACACAGCATGTATTATTGATAGATACATTTATGTGTACTAGACTCTTATACTATCGCTTAACTGTATGACTTTAAGCTGCAGCAAGCAGTTTAGCAACAGTCGTGATGCTCGCTGGCTCAGCGCCCGTGAAATTCGTATTGTAACCCAGCTGCGCGAAGTACAAGCTATGCAGACCCTTGGCCACCACGGCCGCGATATCCGTCTGGAGCGTATCTTCGGAGGCGGGCTCGTACGGGCTCCACGACTCGTAGAAGTCGTGGACGATGACGGACGACTTGCTGAGGTGTGTCTGGTCGGTGCCGAGCTGGTCGAGCAGCGCGGGCGTGAACGCCGTGTACCCGGAGGCGGAGGGGTCGCAGGCGTAGCCGTTGAAGTCCACGCGCCCGACGCTGTGGGTGTAGCACGCCTCGATGTCGACAATGGCGTCCGCGACGTCGAAGAGCGATTCGCTGCCGCTCTGCACGAAGGTGCCCGGGTTCAGCACGACGGGACCGGCGAACTTTGACTTGGCATACTGGGTAATGGCGGTGTTATGCGAAAGCTGAGTTGTAGAAGTGTCGATCTCGTCGAAGAAAATGCCGTCCATATGGATGTCATATGTACCCGTCCAGCCCTCGGCCGTGGTCCAAGCGACATACTGATCGACAGCAGCTTCGACATCGCTGTCACTTTTGGCGCCGTACGATGTAGCGATGTAGCCAATTAGCTTGACATTCGACAGAGCATTCCAGGCGCCGAGGAAGGAAGCGAAGTCCTTGATTGCGTCTGGGGGATTGGGGTTATATGGCGGGCCGCTGTTGTCGTTCACGATGACGTAGAAGTCTACATCTGGATGCGCAGTCGCCGCTGCGATTGCTCCGTTCCAGTCGGCCGTGGCTGCATCGCCCGAGGGATACTCATAGAGGGGCAGGATGATGCCTGTCTTGGCCGCCGCCGCGGCTACTAAAGCCGCCAGTGAAAGAAGGGAGTGCATCCCGGGTAGGAGTTTAAGAATATCCCGCGACTAAGGTTGATATTTCAAGATGTGAGTTACCTACCTAGACAAGCCGAGCTTATTTATTTGACCCCTTAAAGGCTCTGCATAGTATTTATAGCATTTTGGAGGGCTGGCCAGACTAGACGCAAGTAGTGTAACCCAAGGGTTCGGGTGCATTGAAAACTGGATTCCCGAGCTGCCATTCCCGGCGTAGATTTGAGATCCTGACGATCCTAAAATGACGTTTCGCATTTCAGCTGAGTCGGCCTTTACAAGGATGATTACGTAAATAGAGCGACGGGGCGCTGAGTCAGTCATGCCGCGGAACAACTTAGCCTGGTGGCGGCCGGTCTGGCCAGAAAGGCGAAGTAAAAAAAGAAACTAGAGGGCGGTGATGGAAAAGTACGAAAAAGACGATGAAATTAGTCAACTCAAGGGAATCCCAAATATCAGAGTTCTGGTTATGGCCCTTACGAAGAAGAATGGGATAAAGACGATGAGGCGGCTGAATAAGTCAGGGGAAAGCCAGGGGAGAAATTCAGGGGAACTTGACTTATGCTTAAATTATCCAGCTTTTAAATGAATAGTTGGGGGCGAACGGACTTTAGATGCAGCTAGCGAGTCGCTACTCAGCTCAGCTCTCATGGGTCATGGGTCTTCGGTCGTAAGCGGCCTTAGCAGTCGGATTCTTCTCTCGGCATTTTGGCGGCATTTTCACGGATATAAGCAACCACATCAAACACTACCCTCCGGATTTCACGTTGGCTAGAGAGAAAACATGCGTATTTCCCAGTCATTCAGCTCTGAGGTGTATTGACCTATACTGGACACATTCTGTATCTCTATTTGAGTGTATTTATTAGTCTAGGCCAAGACAATTGATACGGCCGAGAGGTATCTCCATGGACTCTCAGCCCCAAAAACGACGAAGGCCGGCGCTATCATGTCTTGAATGCCGGCGTCGCAAAATCAAATGCGACAGAAACCAACCATGTGCGCATTGTGTCTCATCCCGGAGCCAGTGCTTCTTCAAAGTCTATCGCAATAGTCCGGTCATCGTGCAACCGCCGCAACAGACGCCCAGCACTTCCTGGGGTACTGTGTCAAGCCCGACGGCCTATGCGCCGACTCCCCTAAGCCAAGCCCCACTTCAAAATACGGACACATGTACGGATAATCCAGCTCCAACGCGCGACAATAATATGCTTGCAACTCCGGGCATCGCAGCGGCAACGACTAGTCGCCGTAAGACGACACAGATCCCTGGCTACAACTACAGTCGACATGGGGACGTCTCGAATGTAGACAACACGCCAGCAACTCCGCAAGACCCTCTACAGCGAGTACAGACGCTTGAATCCTCCGCATCTAGTCTTAGTCATCACCACCTAGAAGCTGGTCGGGATTTTCTAGAGCGTCAGTCCGGAATACAGGACTCCCAAGTGATACTTAAGAAAACAAGAGTATCAAACTGGAGTGACTGGATAGGCCAGACTCACGAGGTAAAGCCCGTTTTACGAAACATTTTATAGCCATCTACTAATCAACACTTAAGTTCGAACCAATCTATAGCTGCTACGGTGCGTCTTTATGTGATGAGAATGGTGGCAGCGACTCGTCCCAAGACCCTGAGATCCGATCTCTCCACGTTCAAATTGGTGATCTTATGCAGAGATGCAAGACCATAGCAAAGAAAATGAAGATGGGGCGCCCCAGTAGGAACTTACCGTGTACCGAATTTAATCTCGAGCCTCCATCTCAGGAGATATCAGAGACCATGGCAGACCTCTATTTTCAGTCATTCGAGTCAACGTACCGGATACTCCATGTGCCTAGCTTTTGGACTGACTACCGCAAGTACCTGAGCGACCCTGGCAGTGTCACGCTTGGGTTGCGTCTTCAAATTTTACTCGTCATAGGAATCGGGTCTAGTCTACACGAGCATGGTGACAAGGATATCGAGTTCCGCAATAAGGTCCATCAATGGGTATACGCTGCTCAAACGTGGCTGTCTGGACCCCTGGAAAAAGATCGTCTCAATATCACCGGGCTGCAGGTTCATTGCCTAACTCTTCTGGCACGACAAGTCTTCTCGATTGGAAGCGACCTGGTCTGGATGTCGACGGGTTCGATGGTTCACAGAGCTATGCAGATAGGCCTGCACCGCGACCCTAAATATCTCCCACCAATGTCCGTTCTACAAGCCGAAGTCCGCAGGCGGCTTTGGACTACTATCCTCGAAATGGTGGTGCAGATGTCTCTGGATTCCGCGATGCCTCCTAGAATATCCTTCGACGAGTTCGACACCGAGGCGCCTTCTAACATCAACGACGAAGACATAGACGCATCGACTACGGAGCTTCAACCCCACCCGAAGACAATTTTTACTGCGACGTCGATGCAGCTTCTTCTTTTAGACTCATTACCCTCACGTCTCCGGATTGTCCGACTTATAAACGGTCTGCACTCTGAAATTTCTTACGTGGATGTTCTTGCATTGAGCTCAGAGGTTACCGATGCATGTCGAGCATGGAGCCGATTCTTAAAGGATAATGAGGGTGCCGGTGTGACAGCATTTCATCGGAACCTTCTCGATTTCCTTGTGCGTCGGTTCCTGGTTCCCTTGCACTGCACATTCGCCAGCAAAGCCAGAGAAAATCCGCTGTTCTACTACTCGCTTAAGGTGAGCTTGGAGACAGCTCTGGCCATCGTATCGCCCGAGCCAGACGAGGGCTATTCCCACCTCGAGCTTATCGGTGGTGGTATGTTCAGGGAAGGTATTAGGTGTACTGTCACCATAATCAGCCTCGAGCTTATAGTACAGACGGAAGCCCAACGTCTCGACGGGACGCTTCATCGTAACAGCCAGTACAGAGAGGTTCTCAAGCAAGCATTGAGAGATAGAATTGCCCTATCATTGGAGCGGATCCGCCAAGGCGAAACCAACATAAAGACGCACATGTTCTTATCCATGATTCTAGCTCAGGTCAAAGCCATGGAGGAAGGATCCTCGTGCGATTTGAATATCGCGCGAAGCGCAAGAGATAGCCTTGAATTATGCCATGGCCTATTACAAGAACGGGCCGACTCGCTCTCCTTTCCGGTTACCAATGACCTGGGTCTCACACCTCCAAATTTTGATGGCGGGCTGGGATTTGATGTGAACTTCGATCTTGATTTCTTCTTACGGGATGAAGGGTTTTCTTGATGTATTAAGTGTATTTCTTTCTGTACTAATAAACCTGTAATATCCGCTTAGTAATCATCGCCCCTTATTCTCCAACACGACTTACGTAATAAGCCGAGACGATGATACGGCCGCTTACTAAGATGGTCCTGTGCGAAGCAATGCCTCACGGAAGACTCGAAGCGACGCGAATCTAGGCCGGATATCTTTGCGATCTTTGCTAAGTTGCACTTATAGTTGGTTCCGTCATTTATTTACCTACTATATCGTTACGGCCGAGATAGGGCGGAGATAATCGGCTTCACCACATCAACATCCCGAGGACAGGACTTGAGATGATTATTTAATTACCTGTCATATACTTAACGATGTCTCACGAATATTCTAATGCTTAGTACCTTAGATCTGCGATCATCTTGACTTTTCTCCCTCTTTCTTTACACCCGAACACCCATAATGAAGGTCCTAATCAGCGGCGCCGGTATCGCCGGTAACGCCCTCGCCTTCTGGCTCTCGAAGCTGGGCCACGAAGTCACCGTCGTCGAGTGGTTCCCCAACCTTCGCGCCACGGGCCTCCAGATCGACCTCCGGGGCCCCGGCATCCAAGTCCTGCGACGCATGGGTCTCGAGCAAGCCTTCCGCGCCAAGGCCGCGCCGGAGCAGGGCTTCCAGGTCGTCGACGGCTCGGGCCGGCGGCGCGCCTACTTCCCCGCGAACAAGTCCGGGAAGGGGCTGCAGAGCCTGACTTCCGAATTTGAGATCATGCGGGGCGATCTGTGTCGCCTGCTACACGATGCTACCGAGGGCCGCGCCGAGTACGTGTTCGGGACATCGATTGAGAGCTTTGAGGAAAGGGATAAGGGAGTTGAGGTTCGGTTTACGGGCGGAAAGACGGACACTTTTGATCTCGTGGTCGGCGCTGACGGCCAGTGGTCCAAGACCCGCAAGATGATGCTCGGACCCAACGCCCCTGACGCGCTCGTCCCGCTCGGCGGTGTCTACACGGCATACTTCACTATGCCCCGACCGATACAGAAGGGAGAAGAGTACATCGCTACAGTCTACATGGCAACGGGAAGGCGGGGTTTATTCCTGCGGAGACACAGTCCTGACACAGTCCAGGTGTACATCGGCTGCACGAGCGAATCCGATAAGCTCAAGAACGCTCGCCGGGGAGACATGCAGGCGGAAAAAGAGGCTCTGGCTGAAGTTTTCCAAGGTGCAGGGTGGCAGTCGCAGGAGATAGTCAAGGCTATGAGAGACGCCGATGATTTCTATTGCGAGCGCATGGCTCTCGTAAAGATGGACTCGTGGTCGCGCGGCCGTGTGACGCTCGTGGGAGATGCGGGATACTGCCCGTCGGCGACCACGGGAATGGGCACTACCTGCGGTATGGTAGGTGCGTACATTCTGGCCGGTGAGATCGCGAGGCACTGCGGCGGAGAGAACGCCGAGAGCGGCCTCGCAACCGCGCTCAAGGCTTACGAGGAGAAATTCCGCCCGTTCATGGACCAGGTACAGGAGGGTGTGGCATCGGACTCAAAGTCTTGGGGTAGCATGCCGTCGTCCGCGTTCGGCATTGGTGTTCTAAATTCTATCGTGGGCTTGGTGTCATTCCTGCGGATAGACGTCGCCAAGTGGTTTCTCAAGGAGGATGCCGTCAAAGACTGGAAGCTCCCGGAGTATGCCGAGCTGCTGCAGAACTAGGGTAGGGATCTGGAGGCATTGGGTTCACATTTATACAAGATTACATAAGGGCTTGTGTTACTCTATTATTAATTATGGTTACCTAATAATGAATCTTGTAATTCGGAGTGTTATCGTGAAGATATTTAGATCACATTCACCTTTATTTCAGTATTGCGAGTCAAATTTTTAGCTATAAGGTAAAGGATAGACAAGAAATCTGAATTAAAATTGTTTATACCAGTCTGCAAATAACCAAACGAGCAGATCGGAAAGAAACGATAGTTATCTTGGAGAGGACAGTAAAAAAACTATGTCTGCTGACTCATCCCGGTCTTCCTTCAACCCCTGATCCACCCTTTCCCGGCACTGAAACCTCACACACCCTCCCCGCCACGTTAGTAACACGTCCACTTCGTCATTCCAGTTCCTCTGTTCCTGTATTCTCAGCTATAAACCACTCTAGTATGGGTTAATGGTCATTCATCACTGCTGATCTTTAGTCACTGAACCATGACCCGACTCAGCAGCTGTAGCTCCATGATATGTGCCCTGTTTGTTGTCTTGGGCTAGGGTTGGAACTGGTTCGGCGTTGAACCTATGTTTATCTGTAAGTCCAAGTCACGTATATGCGAGGATTTTCTTGAGTGTTGTGGCTTACGGGTTTCCCGACGACTTCTTCGGTGCATCTATCTTGGCTAGTGTCCCGTCTGATTCAAGCTTATTAACGGCTTTGACCGGGCTCCAGTACAGCAAGATAATCGCGATGAGCCAGAGCCCAACGAACACGCTTGGGATTACAATGATAGCCACTGTCGACAGGGCTGCGACGTCCGGTGTCCAGACAACGAAGTCATCGATGCCATCCAGGGGCTTAGCTGAACCGTCGCGCGCAATGTTTAGCAACTTGCTGCTGGCCCCGGCAGGATACAGTGTCAAGTCGGTCAGAGAATTGATGGTGGCTACGTATGCCGCCTGCACCAGACGCTCCAGGTCTGTGCGAATGCTGCTTGCACCAGCATCGAATAGTTGGTTGTTGGCTGTGGTCGACGATAGAAGGGCGGAGGCCTGAAGGTGTAGGCCGACCAACTCTATCATGGGGGCGCCGAGGATAGAGCTCATGACGAATTGAAGGCCGTCTGACAAATCCAGACCCGGAAGAGTGTTTAATGCCTCGACAGTGCTATTCTGACCTTGATAGGACCAGACGTCATCCTGCCAGCATAATAGCGCCGGCCGTGCCCCTAGCACTACATACTGAGCGCCGTCGATGGGACCTGTGCGATACCATGGATCGTTCGAGGAACTGAAGCTAAATCTGTCTCTAGAGGAGACAACCGCCGCCCATGTCGCGTTGCTATTTGGCAGTGTCCCTTGGCTCGAATTGGTCCCCGAAAAGAACGTCGCTGATGGTTGCCTGCCATCGTACAAGGACACGTCAAATGGGCGGTCGGTTTCAATGCCCCAAACATCATAATAGTCCACAGCGGTTACACCACCATTCTGGTCGGTGAGATTGTCGGTGTAGCTGTACCAACTATATTCCGTGGTGCACGAACCAAGAACTTTGAGTTTTAAGTCTGGAAATCTTTGTAATCCCATGTCTGCCCCAGTAACACTATAGCCGTAATCGTATCGAAAGATATTCTCGCCATTATCGGTTTGCCCTAGCAATGGACTTTGGCTTATTTCTACCTTTTCGCGGATTTGTTCGCCTGCTGCTGTGCCGCCTAAGGCACGAAGAAACCGCGGTGCTTCTAATGCGAAGAGGTTTGCCAATGCTAATTCGGAGATGTCCGAGGTATCAGGTACGTAGATAGCGTCTGGATCTACTGGTGCAGCATTGTTAACGAGGATCAGAGGTGGAACTAGGATGCCGGTCGCTTTCTGTCCCACCCAGCCTGCGAGGCAAAGAAGGAGTATTAACACGGTTGGGGGTCTTGGGCATTTCAGGCTCAGAGACGTGAGCGCTCCGAAAACCAAGTCGAAGAGGTCGGACCTTTTATTCCAAAGTTTGGGGGCTAGAGGATCGAGTTCCTTTCCCTTTTTTCTTCGTATGTAGAAGTAAAGGATTATACTAAACAATATAGACCAAAAATGGACCAATGCCAGATCTATGATGAGGGCATATGCAGCGTTGAGCGTATCGCCAACTTCTTTCGGCACGGCAATGGCATCGATTCGCCCCTTTTCGTTGTCGGGGTAGGTGAATCGCTTCCAAACCTGGTAGGTTGAGTCGAGTTGTTGAGCTGTTGACAGGACCATATTGAGTTGTAACGCTTGGAGTATGGTGTTAGAAATGGGCATAAAGTTCCTTGACAGAAGGAAATTGGGGATTATGCGTTCCAGTCAGCAACACGCTTAGTTAAATCACAACTACTCTCCCCTTCACGTGCTTCCGGCACTTCCATTTCCGAGGGGCAATGTTGATGATCGGTAGATGGCCAAGGGAAAGTCCTACAACACATCATACTTCTAGTTCGGTCTTCGGTCTTCGGCAGAGCCTGAGCCTTTGGGAGTGGCAGCCTTGGGTATTGAGTACTAAACAATGGAGCCAGTTGTCCCTAAAGGTCCCCGAAAGCACACCCAGATACAGATACGATTGCCCGAGTTGTAAGTAGGACCAGACGGCGATGTGACTGTAACAATATGGTTTTGGCCAGGCATTGGAGAGGAGGGTTGAGGCTCGAGTACTCTGGCCAGAGCCTGCCTACCCACCTCCCGAGGTAGGAAGTCAAAGATGTGATCCATCATCCCCCTACTTCAGCTGTAATGACCCTGGTGCCAAGACATATATTAGAGGTCTCTGTATGGCGAATAGGATACGCCCACAGTTACCATGCCCACCTGCATCGCTGCCTTACCAAGTGTGACATACAATGCATAAATCAATATTGACGCGGCTGATACGCTGTCTCTTTGGTACATGTAACTCCAATACACTTTTCAGCCTCCATGCACGAAGCTTCGTGTTAGAGAAGTCAAACAATGGCAATGTCAAGCCGATCAAGAAAATAACTGTCTCCGACGACTCCATCGAGCTACTTACTACATAGCTACTCTCTCGAATTTAAATAGGTAGCTCTTCGGACGCCGGCACAACGTATCTCTACTCTTCCCTCGCCAACCCCAACGCTCGCTTCTAGGCTTGTTTCTCTCTTAGCATACACGTATCATACACGTGCATAACTTGGCCGCTCACCAAAGATCTCCAATATTTTAGATTTCGGGAATTAGCTGCAACATGTTTTCTAAGCAGTCGACTATCTCTCTCTTCTTAATGAGCCTTGCCGCTTCGGCGGTGGCTGAATCTCTGCCTGGTCTTCTGGATGCCCTCACGGCGTCCGGAGCTTGCAAATTTGCCGATTTCATCCAGTCCGACCCGGAAGTTCTTCAGTTATACCTATCTACTTCTGTTAAAACCGTCTTCGCTCCTTCGGACTCAGTCCCCGATCTAGTCTTCAGCAATGAAACACTAGGAGAGCGAGCGATCTCCTCGGCTCAAGGACGTGCGGCGGGACTTCAGTGTTCCAGCGCTACAACAAGCTTGGGAATCGCTAGCCGCTCACGACCAGGTGATGTAGTTGAGACTAACGACCAAGCTCCATTGCTTGGTGGTCGCGGCCAGCGAATCGTGATAGACACGAGGCCTGCTAACGAAACTTCCCCCACCAAACGATGGGCTTCGACTTCTAACCTCCGACGAAGAACCAATGAGACAGCCCAATCGTTGCTCAGAATCTCGACTGGCCTCGGAAAGATCACCAATGTCATCAACGGGGACATCAAGTATGATGGTGGCATCATTCATATTACGGATAGGTAAGCCAAGTCATAGGTTACAAGCTTGTGAACATAAAAGCGACATACTGATGCGACACAACAGTTACTTCACTATGCCTCAGTCACTCTCGTCCACATCCAAGGCCACCGGCCAAACGACTTTTGCCAGCCAGCTATCCAAAAGTAACTCGACGAAAACATTGGACAACACGCAATCGGTCACGGTGTTCCTACCTTCCAACGCCGCATTCGCCGCCAGCAACTCCACCATCCCCTCATCTCAGCTGGTCACCGACCACGTTGTTGCGGGGACCGTCAGCTATCTGCCTGATATGAAAGACGGAACTATTCTCACTACGCAGCGAGGCGAGACCCTTGTCATTAGCATCCGTAGCGGGCGATACTACGTCAACGGCGGGCTGATCACTCAGGCGAACCTGATACTCGAGAACGGTGTTGCGCATGTGGTCAACAAGGTAAAGTCCCACTATAGAGCTTTAGTCACTGTTTATGGCCCCCAAGCTGACATATCTGCGATAATATAGGTCCTGAAGCCTACCCCTGCAGCACCTGTCATCGGGGCCGCTTCGGCCAACTCGATGAGCCTGGCAGGCTTGTTTGGAGTAATGAGCTACATTGGAATGATGGTTATAGCTTAATTTCCTTACTGAAATTGAAGCCAACGGAACAGAAAAGGAGGAAACCCCTAATGCCCAATGCTATTCATTCTGCGACGAGGTGGGTTGTTATAAATGGTCACGTATTTGACAATATTGCGGCATTCTACGAAGCTAATACCTTAGGAGGTACCCAAGTAACTAAGAATTAGCATAATAGAAATGTTATTGGTGTATGGATCAGGCTTCGCCGACTCTTTCCTCCCTCTCTATAATGCATGAACCTAGAAGCATCGTATTTTAACAATTACAGCCCAGTCGCTTAGTTTCTCGAAAAAAATACGAGTATGATTTGTCAAGTCTTGATATTGCGGCTACACGACCGTTTTGGTACCCAAATGCGCGTCTACCTGGCTCGCCCGATTCATATCTCAGCCTCCACCTCCTGCTGCTACTGGGGTTGCATTGTCTGCATAAGAAAACCCAACCTTATTGGTTATCGCAGCTTGGGGTGCTGTCATAATCCATGGTAGGATGGGAGTATGGATCAATATTTCACGCCAAGTTTCAGGCGGGATGCACAGAGAATACCCCATTCAGTACCGATCTCCGCATCTTCAGCTGCCATGCGTTGATGTAAAGTTGCACTCGTTAGGTACATATACCCATCAATTCTACCAATAACCTTGGTTCACATCACGATATCGCATCCACGCAGAGCCTCATTCCGCCACTGTTTCACGCAAGCCTGCTTCGATTGGGAAAAATGTAGAGAAGACGCAGGAGACGGGATACGAATTCCGCCAAATCTTGACTCTCGACATTTAGGCAATGGAAAGTGGATTTATTATACATCAATCCGAAAGGTGAAAATAAACAATGCATACGTAAATTGGCATTAAAACACTTCAAATGCGAGCCTGGGTTGTCAACTCAGGGGTTAGGGGTTGAGAATGACCCGATCCGAGCCGATTAACCCCGAACTTATTATCACCGAGCCCCACAGATTGTCAGTGTGTCCAACAAAATATAAAACTATCGCGCCTCAACTACCGGCACGCAAGAGGCAAAGAATCAGTTTATATCAAAAGTACTCAAGACCTTGAAACAAACTCACAGCTACTAGATTGAGGCCTAGCTCCATATTTCGCATACCGGCCTGGCCTGGCACGTGATCCGGGACTTCGTATCGCGGGAGTAAATCCCGAGGTGCCCGTGTGAGGCGGTGATCTGATTGGTGAACGTGGCATTCAGTAATTGTTCGGGGGGAGTTGGAGGGGTGGGCGAATAACCAACCACTCGCATTCAACCTTCGATTCGCGAGACGAAGAAGGTATCTGGCCAATGGGAAACACATGATAATGATACCAACGAGGCCAATGACTGCCTCGTTTGATAAGGCCATGGTCGGGATCTACCGGCCGTGAAAGACTTTGGGTAGTTAGACTTCCCGAGGGAGATCCATGGCCCTACCGAAACGGATTTGCCATTATATGCTGGAAATGGTTTTGGATATGGCCAAAATCTGGTGCACTAATAAGGGAGGCTTAGCTCGTGGTATTCGCCCGGTGCGTACGATGTCTGCCTACATGTACTTGATTCTATCCTCAGCCTGCAGATACTAATCTATAGGCGTGCTTCTGCAGTAAGGCTTAGGTACCCAGTGTGTAATAAGAAATCGGCACCATGCAACAATTTGCCTACATGTGTGTGCATGGCGCAGCGGAGTGGGACGCCACCAGAAATTGGCAAGGAGACAGATTTTGGAATACGACCAGAATTTGGCGCATACCTCTTCCCCCCCTTATGAGGGTCTATTTCTGCCTATCTTCATCTGTAGGGAAACATTGACTCTCTTGAATCTCACCTCATAGTTATATCTGTCTGGGTCTATACATTAATTATCTATTCATTTACTTTGTTTGCAGGTAGCTCTGACTCGAAGCAGCGATGTCCAATATGTGGCAGCAACATCGAGCTACATTGACCCGGTTATACCAGGTTGAAAGGAAAACGCTCCAAGAAGTCAAACAGGTTATGGAAGAGCAACATGCGTTCCCAGACACCCCGTCAGTCAAACAATGATCTCAGTGATGCAGCATGATTCATCTAACAATGTGCAGTCTGTCTACGTATGAGACGAAATTGAAAGTCGAATTGAAACTCAAGAAGAAGTTGAAAGCACAAGACTGGATTGCCATTGGCCAGTACTTTGCTCGACATAGGAATAAGGTATTCGAGGTGTATCTCAATGGAGTTCTTATTCCTGGACCAAAAGTGAGAAAGGAAATATCCAGAAATTCAAAGCGAGCGCCTGCGAATCATTCGACCGGTATTGACTGCATCATGAATCATCCATTAGTTGCTCAGGTACTAATGCGCTGTTTATTTAGGTAGCCTCTCCATTCCAGACTATGTCCTTCTTAAGGCAGTCCATCAGAGCTCCAGTAGTAGTCTGCCCGATGAAATCCCAACATTTTCGAATCCCTCACAGGCAGGGCTTGATCACGACTTCTCCGATAATGCCTCAGAGCTCGAAGAGTACATGGATTTGAATAGGTTAAGCAGCAGGCTTTCGCTAGGTCTATCTGCTATGCACGATGGTCGGGTGAATCACCCAGGCACTCGTCCTCCGGAAAACCATCAGTTGGCTCTTTTGAACAAGACAATTGAGTCCGCCAAGTATATGAACACTCCCATCCTAGCTATGTCTTTCGACAATGTCGTTCTTGATCCAACCTTTAAGGCTATATGGTCGCATCGGCTGGATAAGCTCCCATTCTTCCAGTTCCAATCCTCTACTACGCCATCATGTCAGTATCCCCCGAATAGTATAATGTTGTGTTTACTAACATGTCTTAGCAGCAAGTATGCCGTATTTTGGTGGCTTTTCTGACGTTAACTCAATAATGTCTCCAAACATTCACCATATTCTGGATCTGCAGCGCCTCGAGCATATGGACGCTGTCCAACTCGGCCTTTCAACCCATTTGGACTTATCGGAGTCCCAATCAGGTCAGAGCTTTGCGTTCGAGTCGACATCTACCTGCCATAGGCCACATGGTTCACAGTTAGCCTGGGAGATCGATCCGTTCCATACCATAAGTACCGTACTGTACTGCCTGTCGAACAACTCCATAATAGGGAACGAAATGCAACTGGTCATGCGCTGGCTTTTCGATCGAGTACCCCCAGCACTCCTGGACGCATTTCTTCGAATGGACTGCGCTACTGTGAGAGCCTCTAGGAAAAAATTGCTAGATTGGGCATTTTACCTACCTGGAGGAAACGACTTTTTCATATCGTTCATGGCGGTGGTGTTGGATGACTCAAACTGGATCAAGCGACATGGAGCATACTGCCTCGTCACTGCTGCATGGTTGAACTGTACCCATATTTGCTCAGAACTCTTACATCGTGGAGTTTTGCCGGATCATGGCGCTATCTTCCCTCCGAATTTAAAGATGGATGCTTTTCAGGGGCTTTGGCATCAGACAGCGCTCGGATATCTTCCACATTATACGGATATGAATGCACAATCCCAACCCTTGATTGAAGCTGCAGCAATGGGCCATGACGAATCTATGACGGTCCTATTGGAAGGCGGTGCAGATATAAACCTACGATGCGAAGGATATACTGCGGCAGGGTATGTCCTATTTGCTCTACGTCAGACCCAAACTACCAGCAAAAGGAGGTATCTAAACACTCTGACGCGGCTCCTTGATCATAAACTAGACGTTGATGAATACTTCTATGAGTATCCGGCACATAAGGGTTCAAGGGAGGGTTCCAGTGCGTCTCTGGATTTTTCCGAAGAGACTTTATTTGATGAAGCCTATTTGATGAATCAGCAAGAGGTGGTTGACTTATTTTCTGCATACCGCTCAACGCTTCCATCCAATCTGACAATTTCTGGGATAATTTCAAGTGCTGAACAAGGTATCACAGCATTGAGAAAGTATCTAAACATGTGTCAGTCCCCACGAGGTCTACGCCGAGATTGCCTGAAAGAGATTGCATTACTAGGGTCATTCAACAGGCCAAATGCGTTCATTTCAATGGTTCAAACAGGTTTCGATCTTCGGATGCCTCATTTGAGCTTCGATGATATATCAGTCGAAATGCTAGTCGGCCAAATAGATGATCATTTTGAATCAGACGAAGCATTACTAGTCACATACTTGACTAAACTACCAGTCACAACACTCCCGCATGCTGTTATATCACTTATGCTAGAGAAAGAGGGATTTGTCAAAAGAGCGCTTATCAAGTCTTGCCTTATAAGTGAGCCGCGAAACTTCAAACACTTATTGAATAGTGGATTAGCGGTTAATGGGGAAGATGGAATAATTATGATGGCTGAAGCTGCTCGATTGAAGAACAAAGAAGCGATATCCATACTAATAAGTTTCGGAGTCGACATAAATATGACTTTGCAGCGAAAAAGAATTTTATGGTCAGTGCTTCTTCTGTCCGTCACCGGCAAGACGGTTCACAATGACCTAGACTTACTTGACGGGATGGCCGCGGACATCGAAATGTTGGATTTTCTCTACAGTCAAGGGGCTAATGTGAGCAGCTGTCACGAGCTCTTCAAGATTTCCGTCGAAGGCATGAGCACCACTGTTGCAGTCAATGGTCACGTATTTAGGTGGTTGATAGACCATGGCCTAGACGTAAGCGGCAAATCTATTTTCGATATCATGAGGTGTATTGGCATCGGAAAACACGAAGTCCTGCGAATTCTACGGCAAAGGGGACTCCCTATATTCTCCGCCAACATGTCCTCGCCAGACCATGGTGTTTTTACAACTATGTACCATCCCTTGTCATATTTTATTTCGCTGAATCCAGATCCCGAGTTTATTCATCAGCTCCTAGAAACAGGCATTAACGTCAATGGGCGGGGCCTCGAACCGCTGAGCAAGACGCCTCTCCAAGCAGCTGTCGAACAAGGAAATATCAGCTTGGTAAAGGAACTGGTGGCTAGGGGAGCTTATATAAACGATAAATCTGGTGAAATGAGAGCACTGCAACTGGCCTGTCAGTCCTCGCATTTCATCCATCACGGTCCTATCATGCATTATGGCCACGCTAAGCTCAAAGAGCCTCGCATTGATATAATCCAATACCTACTCCGGCATGGCGCAGAAGTCAATGAAATGGTTAGAGTCCAGTTCAATCGGGACACAACAGCGACCCCCCTTCATATCGCCATTGTACAGATGTGGTCGTGGAAAACGAAATTTAGGGTCGTCAAAACTCTTCTAGATCACGGGGCGGACGTTAATGCGAGAGGATCTCGCTACTCTCATAACTATTACACTCAGACACTCGGATCAAGCCCGTTGGAACAGCTATGTGGGCAGAGCGATGCGTGCATAGAACTTGCTAAGTTACTCCTTGACAATGGAGCAGAGGTTCATCCACCTCTATATTATATAGGACTATCAGCACTCGAATTAGCCTGCCAGGGAGGGAATTTGTGCATTCTAGAGTTATTACTCATGCGAGGGGCAGATCCTAATAGGGGTCATCCAGATACCCAGAAATCTCTTGCTATAGCAGCAGGCCAAGGTAACATTCCTGCTGTTCTTTTGCTCTTGGATTCTGGCGCAAAAGCTGCTGGGAATGTAACGGAACGACCTTGGGATGCGACTATACCTCTAGCGGCGGCGGCCTATGCTGGCAAGCTTGATACAGTTGTGCTGTTGCTACACCATGAGACAAGTGACGAGGCATTTGAGGAAGCTATTAAATGTGCTCGAGCGAGAAGCCACGTTGAGATTGAAGAAATAATTCAGAGTCATGTGGATAGTATTCACCGGGCGGCTGTTGAGGAAGTTGAAGAAGGTTAGTATAACAGCGGTTCTTGCTAAAGAACATTAGGGTTGCCGAACAGTTTAGTATTGAAGGGAGAAGAAAGGGATATTGCCTAGAATGCAGTCTCTAGCAATATATATATTTATCTAGTTCGGCTCATTGTTTTGTAAAAACAGACTGATCTAATCTTCCAGTATAGATGACAGATACCTAGGTAGTTAGAACATGAATGTCTTTGTCATTCCTTTAGTTTCCAACAACTAAGCAAGTCAGTGCCCTTGCCATTTTCATACGAACGGGGCGGCTGGAAATAAACCACTCTATTGAACAACCCGTCAAGGGATCTAGTTTCACTTGCTGAGTTTTCATTCATGATGCCGTCACCGCCCTCGGCGAGAATATTCCAATGAACTCCCTTTAATCCCCATGGCGGCCCTGGAGCCCCGAGATCCTTATACAGGGGAAACTCGAGACATGTGAGGACTCCGCTTGGGGCGAGAAGCTCGCTCATACGACGAGCCCAATCCTTTCGCATCTCAGGTGGAAGAGCACATAGAAACTATAAGGGGTGGGCAGAGTTTTAGTTCCCCTCTTAGTCGTAAGCCATATGAGACTGTTATGGACAAGAGACTTACCGTATAGTCATAAACCAAATCAAAGCCTTCAAATTCTTCAGCCGCAACTTCCTTTTCCCAGTCCCGCTGGAAGAAATCGCTCTGTATGAACTTGATGATGCCAATAGAGTTGCCCGCGAGATCACAGATGTCCTCGGATGCAAAGTTATAGGGAGATGGCTCATTGAGCTCCGCTGTCGCATACGCCCGTGCCGTCTCTATACCCTTTCGCGACACGTCTAACCCATACACATCGAATCCATGCAGCGCTAGCATCGCGACGTCGTATCCTTTCCCACAGCCCTGCCTCATTGAATTTATGTCAGTGATGAGTGTTCAGTTAACTGGATACCATCAAAGGCCGAGGGAGAGGGGTCGAATGGCTCACTGGAATGAGCGCCTTCATTCTTCGATTAGGAGTAGAGCGCAAGACCTCCGGCTGTGACGCAATCCAATCGATAAGAGCGGGCGAAGGCTTGCCGCGATCCCAGAAGTCGCTTTGGTCGGTATCCCAGAGCACGGCCCAGCCAGATGATTGATCATTCCGATCACTGTGTAGGTGTAAGTGGCATGTTTCCGATGCATCGCGACGGTCCATACCGATTGAGGAAGTGCGAAACAAGCCGTGAGGGAGATTGTCCCGATTCTGTAGTCTCAGTCATCCTGGTACTTCAATTCCAATTCCCGTGATAGCCTAAGCAACTTGTCTGGAGATGCAGATGTGTAATCGCAGGAATATCACACGTTGTATTGGCTCCCTCCAATTGATATCTTTGCCAGGTAAGAGGTAGGAAGAAGGGCTGGGAAATGCCCGGGGTTTACGGAGGGTTCTTGTGTCGAAAAAAACTTAAGAGGGTTCGAAATTTTAAACGCTCTAATTAGTTGGGTTTAAGTAATTTAATTAATTAGGGAAATCGTTCTAATTAGATAAAAAAATTACTATATATAACTAACGTATATTTCCTTTTCTAGATTTCTTATATAACCTGGTCTGGCATCTGATAACCTAGCCTAACACTTAAAAGCCTAGCTTAGCTAGCCTAGCTTGGCCTGGTATCAGGTAAGTTAAGTTAGGTTAGCCTAGCCTTACTGGAGAATGGCCTGGCCTGGCCTGGTATTAATTAGCTTGGCCTGGCTAGAGAGTTGAAGAGCCTAGCCTAGAGGAGCTTAGGTTAGCCTTAGGTTTTAAAGGTCTAGGGGTGCGCGCGGGAGGCGGAGGGCTGCCTTTTTTATAACGAAGGCAAGCGTAGCAAGCCGAGGAGCAAAAAAAGCAGCCCTCCGCCGACCCACGTATTAAACGTTGAGCTTGCGAATAGGGGCATCTAGTAGAGAATTTAGCTTATGTAAACTCCGGGTTACTGTGCCGCCCACGGGGGTGGCCTTGCAATTGGAAATCGCCAGCCCGCCAAATGATGACGTAATGCAGTATATGCCCTGGAGATGCTATAAATACAGGGTGCTTGGTGCCAACCCCTCCACCCTCCCCAGCTATAATGGCAGCAGGGTATAGCGCATACCCCACTGATTCTAGGTTAAATACCAGGCATTGTAGAACCAAACCTCTGCCCGCAGCAAGAACTGAGTGCAAGCCAGCAAGGAGTATAATTGTGGTTTTAATACTACCTAGACTTGCTATAATTCTGGCACATCTCAGCTCACAAATTTAGTAGTATCGTCACCCCGCAAACCCTGAAAATGACGGTCAAATTGAAATAACTGGCTTACGTAACCACTCCTCGCCGATTGTTAAGGAGAAGTCTACAAAGCATACAATAGGTTCATCGTGGAGTGTTTTCAGCTTTAATAGTAAGTGTAACAATTCAACGCAAGTAGTTTTTGCTCTTGTTTCTGCCATCACCATCTCAGTAGGATTCGGATCACCTACCCATCTAGACCAGGACTGCATTTGCTCCTTGACTTTTTACATTCCACCCCTTATTTTTTTCAGTCCAAAAATTATCCATGACGTCCCCCTCCCGACAAATGACATGGCGCCGTTGTGATTCAGTGCATAAGCCACGATAGTAGGCGAATCGGGTGATACATGGGTGATACATGGGTGATACTTGGGTGTTAGGAAGTTCGGTTCTTCGGGCATCGTGTTGAGGTTGTAGGATCTCGTCCAATGCAGACTGGTGAGAAAGTTGCAACCTACCTGGGAGGCAGCTGTGAATTGTGACCAACAGGATTAGCTCTAAGTTTGTGAAACGTGGCTGTGCCGCATATTTGATATTATTGCATATTGGCGTCTGACGGGCGTCGTCGCCACCAATCACTGGTTTCATCAGGCTTCATAGTGGTGACCATAAGACCATCGACCGCCAACTCCGCCACGGTTTTGGAGAAGCATTGTACAGTGCTAATTACAAGGCAAAACCGTGGTTTTAGCACCGTACAAGCCCTGTAATTACAGTGGGCTGGCCCTGAAGCCCCCTGTATTATAGCATCCTCGTAGCGCATACCGCTTATAACTTATAGGCCCTAGGGTATGTACTTAAGTATGTACTTAGGTATGTACTAGTATGTACCTTGATATCTAAAAACTCGGAAAATACTGCGCTGTTTGCGCTGTAATTATAGCGCATCATAGCGCATACATCACTATAATTATAGCGGAAGGATTTTTCAGGGTTAGGGTTAGAGAGGGCCCTGTATTTATAGGGCCTGGGTGCGCTGTAAGTGCTATATTTATAGTGAGCTTTAGCGCATATAAGTACTACTAAATTAGGGGGGGTTAACAATTAACTTTAGGATAAAATTGAAAAAAAAAGCTATAAAGGAAATGCGCTATACACGCTATAATTATAAGGCTCTTAGGGCCTAGTTGCCCTATATTTATAAAGCAGTTACAGGGCCTAGACTGTGCTAAAACCACAGTTTTACCTTGGGCTTAATACTGGGGTACGTACTTAGGTATGTACCTTAGTCCCTATAATTCATAGGGGGTGGGTGCTATAAAGGTGCTATAATTCCAGGTGGTTTCAGGGCTAATCAACTGTAATTACAGGGCTTGTACCGTGCTAAAACCACGGTTTAGCCCTGTAATTAGCACTGTACAATGATTCTTCAAGCCGTGGCGGACTTGGCGGTCAATGGTCTTACGGTCCGCTGTCCTTCAGCCGCACATTGTGCTACTATCTGACCACGCTTAGCCACCACAAAATCTAAACATGAATAGAAACAACGACATGATGTAGGCGAAAAGTCAAATTAACTCTCAAATGAGCCAATGCGCCGAAGTAATGCTTGAACAGTGGATTTTCTAAAGGAGTCTTTAGTTGTGAGAGGCCTATTGATAGCATCACCAACGTCTATTTTTGACTTGTTAGCTACTTGCTTTACTGGAAAGCTGTATGTCGCTTTCAGAATGATGTACTTGTTTGGAAATTCTGGGAAGCGGCGTTCCAAGGGCGGTCGTTGAATCTCGCGAATATAAATACTCAAGTTTCGACCTACCTAGCCTAAGAGTTCACCAACAAACATACAAACATCAAGAATATCAACCTCTCGTTAATTCTCGAACATCAAGTTTCCTATCGTTTCTCAACCACTCAATATTCTGCCAAAATGCATTATCAAAGCTTTTCACTCCTCGCTATTGCAGCTGCATCTGTTTCTGCTCTCCCTTCACAGGTGGCAAAACGCGATTGGGTTTACGACAACAAGGGCAATATCAAGATGATCTGTAAGTGGTTAGAACGAACACCTGAGCTATACATGCCCAAATTCTAACTGAACATAAGTCTCGGATGATAAAATCACTCTAGGCACAGTGAGCATCGACGACATTATTAATGGCCTTTACGATAGGTGCAGCACGGCTGGGACTTGTGATACTGGAGATATTTCTCTGGACGGCCAGTTGATCGCATCCGGAAATGGCGAAGTGGACGACATCACTGTCACAATTCATCCATCCGGGAGTTACCCAACTTGGATTCATAACGGGCTTTTGGACGCCCTCCGTGCGGGAGTCAAAGCCGTAGCAGACTGTAAAGATGTTACTCACAAGTCAGACTGCCCGAATCCCGCAGTCTACTGCCCCAGTGAGTTTGCTCGAGACTGAACTACACATTACCAACCTTTACTAATGCTTAATTCAGCCACATCGACTACTATTAATGAGTGCGTGGTGCCAAGATATTGGGGCATCAACTACCAGGCACCAGATTCGAACAATGCTGCTCCGCCTAACATTCAAGCCGACATGGAGGTAAAAAAGGATGGAGATGGCTTCTGTGACACGTTCACGACCGTTGGTGGTGCAGTCGCCGGTGAGTCATGACTTTAAACATGCTCTTCTACGTGACGTCGACTAATTTCTCCAATGCAGGAGCTATAAATGGCGTTGCTGGTGGAATATTCTCTCTTCTAAGTTTGGCTTGCGATTAACAAGTGGAAATACTTGTCCTATCTGAGGTTTATATACACATGGTATTCTATCGAATGGGTTGAAAACCCCCACCAGTTATTGGGACAAATCAATTGTATTTTATTAGTGAAGCACTTATTGGAGTTGGCGTGTTATGAATTTATGCATATAGCGGGGAGGTAGCAAGTAAATAGACATGGAGAGATGCATTTCTTTTAACTACCTCTTCCCACTTTTCTAGAATAATTCACTACCTAAGAGGAAATAAGATCATTTAATCGTTCGTATAACCTTAGCATAGAATAATAATAGCATGACTATGTCGGCGAACCCCTTTTAGCGTTGAGTGTTGGTGGTGGCCAACTAGCGTCCGCTAAGCCACACTTTTCCTAGTATGACTTCAAGTGTTGGTAGGTTCCCTCCGTGACTGAACTATAGCACTAAATAAATACATTTATTCGTTAGTACTCGAATAATTACTTGTATTAACTTACTAATTTCTAGATTGCTATTGTTCCACACATTTCTATAGCGTATTTCTGAATCTCTCGAATTTGAATGACTTTCCCCTTAACATCAGCGTTAAATCTACCAGAAATGGAGATCGACCTGAGTTATGTCGAAAATCTCGACCTCACAGATTCAGAGAGACCAATGTTTGATATTCTCAAAGCCACCCTCCAGTACCCAACTAAAGCAGAAGCCAAAGCGATCAAACTTGCCCACGACATAAACTTCTTCTATGAATCATCAGGTGAAGCTAGTGGGATGTTATGGGAAATATGGTATTTGGTTCTCGACATAGCAGCTTCTATTCCGTCTGGCCATCAGTGGCATGATAGCCTACTACAGTCCTTAGACATCCTGCGGAAGCGAAATAAGCCTATCTCCAAGCACAACGGGGTAAGCGATATAAGAAAACGATCACCGATGCGATGCTAACGAATTAACAAACAGTCCCCTATTTGGAAAGACCTTCCATACTTATCGGAAACCGTGAGGGAAAAGTGGGTTGGTATGGGTTTGAAACCTCTCCACGTTCTTGGAAGTTCATTGCTAACATCTTCGCAGATCCAGCTGGCCCTGGCGAAGAAACCGAAACGTTGCGAGAGCTACTTTCCAGATGGAAAAATCTGAATTCATTCGTTGCTCGGCTTTCGAGCAGCGGTATTGCTCCCGGTATCACATACCCAATCTGGCAGCTCAGGGAGGCACTAGAAGAGCCGCCGCTACAAGGGTCCGCAATGGAGTGCCGAATATGGGTTGCGAGTGAGTGGATTATCAATTACGCAGATGCCATCTTTGAGGAGATGAAATCAAAGGAAGAGGTTGACGATGACACGGCTCGAGTGCTCCGGGGTGGAACACTATACGACGGCAGACCACCCCTAAGTCTTGAGAGATGGACTTTTTAGAAGAAGCGATTTTCTGAGCTTTCTGCCAATGCTGAAAGTCTAGATCGCACAATTACAGCACGGATATCAGATGCCTTGAGGAGCATGGGTATCACTGAAGCGTAAGCATTTTATTACAACTTGGAGCTACCTAGGTACCTACTGTAGTCTTAGCTATCTGAGTATCTACACCGTATAGAATGAATTGTAAAGTAAGACGACGACTACCCAGGGCATTTGTCACTTAATGCGTTGAGTGGAGCTGTCTGGAATCAGGGTTGTAAGACTTGCTATTAGAAGACCCGGATGCTTATGGACATGAATTGATATTCATCGTGGATAAACAAGACTGTCTCTGGGTTATCCATAGATCTACGCCACTCGTTTGGATTATCGTCTGGCCGGTACCAGTCATTATTTCCCTCTGTTGGTTGTGTCCGTTCCCGCGGTCGCTAAGCCACAATTAGTCCCACAAGTACCTGATAGCACCTGGTTGCCTCTGTATCGAATATGTTTCTAATTGTCACTTTAAAAAGGTATTCAGCCTATAAATGTTTAGGATCAAATACTCATAGATTCACCTATTCTACAATTCCTCACATCCGTTTCTTTCCATTGCTATCGACATCACTTCTTGCACCAGAAAAATGGAACTCAGCCTACAATATGCGCAAGATCAAGCATGCTCGGATTTGGGAAGAGCCATCTTCGATATTCTCAAGCCCACTCTTCAGTATCCGGCCGAATCACAGGCAAAAGCGATGAAACTTGCCGATGATGTCAAGTTTTTCTACGAGTCATCACATCAAACTACCGACAAAGTTGATTGGGAGACCTGGTGGGTGGTTCTCGATGTGGTGTGCTGCATTCCGCCAGACCACCCCTGGCAGGACAGCCTGGTACAGTCCCTGGATATCCTACGCCAGCGAGACGGCTCTGACTCCAACGACGACCGTGTAAGAGACATAAGCTCTGATTTGCCCTTTCATACACAACTAATAATATTGTGACATACAGTCACTCGCTTCAAAAATTCTCTCATCATTTTCGATGACGGTGAGAGAAAAATGGGAAGGTAGTACACTAAAATTATTTATTCGACTCTATAATTTTACTAATGTCTCTATAGCTTTACAGGGCGAGGAGTTGAGTGACGATCATGACGAGTATTTTTGGTGGAAGAATTATAATTCTTTCATCGCCCGGATTACAAGGAACGACTTTGATTTTTGGCTTGCTCTCCCGATCTGGCAGTTGAGAGAGACACTGGAAGAGCCACCTGTGAAAGGATCGGAGATGAGTTGCCGTATATGGGTTGCGAGTGAATGGATAATTCATTGCACAGATCATATTTTCAACTTTGTGAACACGAAAGAGGAGATAGATGAGAGTATGGCACGAGCATACAAAGGAGGCTCACTATACAGCGGGAAGCCTCCGCTTCGTGTTGAGAGGTGGGAGTTTTGGAAGAAGAGATTTTCGGAGATTGCCACTGATGCCACAAGTCTAGAGCTTGACGGTCACACAGCTGTGCAGATATCAGATGCTCTGAAGGTCATGGATGGTGTTAAAGCATAAGACATTTATTGTAAATTCGAACTGTACTAGTTTCCTCCTTTTAGTCATCTCATTTTGATAAAATAATAGTTTACCACAAGTCTAATGATGAATAATGATGTGTTTAGTTTAAAATATGATCTATTAACAAATATCGAAACGAAGAGAAACAACTAATCTATGGTCATGGACTAGGAAGTTTGATCCTGCCCTCTCTCCCATTCCAATCTCCCTATCGTGTCCCCCCTCCCCCTGAGCCCTAAATCTACTGGCAATAACCGTGCTGCACAATATCATGCTGATTACCATGGCATGTGATCTTCCGTCCGTTTTTACTATTCGAGCCACACGTCAAAACCTTGGAGCCGTCGCTGCCGTGCACACTGCGCGGCTCGTTGCCGCTGCAGTCAGCGAGAGATAGCTGTTGACCTTTCAGGTTGAAAGATTGCCCGCATGGCGAGTCGACGAGTTTTGCCAATTCGATCGCCGCGGGGCAAGCTGATTCGCCCTCAACCCAGACTACCCAGTGGTTTGCCTGGTCATCTACCATCGCGTTAGCAACTATTGCGATGGATCGGGCTTCGATTTAACTCACGGTTCTGGAGTTCCTGTCCCCAACCGACTTTGAAACTGGGAATAGGGGCACGGGCGTGGATTTCGGCCTCAACCTCAGCCTCGACTTCAGCAAGAACTGGAGGAGCGCCTGGCGTAGTAGCGACAGCGAGACGGGCCGCTGCGAGGGCAAGAGCGACGAGGGCGTTCTTTGTGAAATACATCTTGACTGAATCTGGTCTGGTTTGAGAACTGAGTTGCGTGGAATTCAATAGGGCTTTGATCGGGAGTGACTGGAAACAAAATCCTCACGAATGTTCAATGATTTGGTTACCCTTTTATATGTTTCTAACATAAGGATATTCCCCATCCTCGTTCATTCATCCCAGCGTCAAGAGGAGGTCATCTGATGCTCTTTGCTTCCGGTACACGTACGCGCACTTCCTCTTTCCACTTAACCCGCTATGGATCACCATTGCACGGATCGCAAGAAGCTCCTCGTGAGAACTAAGTTGTACGAAATGGGTACTAATTCAGGAGTTCCAATAGTCTGGGCCACGTACGCGTGTACCATTGACGATAGTGGCCCACAAGTCCAAGAGACGGCTGGAAAATCCAAGAAGTAAGAGTTTGTACGCGGAATGATTTCGGGGTTAGTTTCCGATATCGCATGCTCAAACGGAATAATTGTATTCGAAAAGGTCGGTCTGGTCTTCCCATCTCTCATTTTAAGGTATGTAGATCTTACCAGTGCCCCTGCCAAGATCTGGAGCCGCCTTTGCCAAACCCATGGTAACCTAAGCTGTCAGCCGTCAATCTTGTGTGCGCCAACGCCAGCAGTGTCATATCAAAATCGTGACCGGTTCCGCTAAAGTTGTTCGTACGTCAAGCTAGAGTAGGATATTACAACAACCTGCAGAGCAGCGGTGAATTCAGCCGGCCCACGCCGCGCGTTCTGTGCGAATTTGAACACACCGCGACAACATTGCTGGCATATCTGACAAGTCAATTGAGAAGCGAGTTCTTATGGCGAAAATCTCTTCCGAACCATCCACTGAAAGACTCTACAAGAACACAAAACTATTCCATCCGCAAATTTCAATCTTGCAGTTATTTTACACGCTGTATCGTGTAAACAGACTGCTGCCCTGATGCTGCAGAGTGAAAGTCGACACAGAACACATCAAGCCCGACAAGCAACACCACGCAACCTTTACTTGAACATGGACATGAACCCTCTTCAACCGATGATACACCAATGACTCAATGAAACTCAAGAGATAATGCACGGAAACCCCCACTAGAGCTATCGCTTGGTTTCTTAGAGTTACTCTACCGCCCGTCCGGTGGCTTATCTGAGGGAGCTCACCAAAGACTCCCTTGCGTCCAAGCAGCAAAGCTACTCCCCATATGAGCACCCGAACCTAGTAGAGCGACGGGACTAGGACTACGAAAGCCTTATTCGAGCCTACCCGGGAATGTCGTCGTGGCTCTCAGGCCCTGATTATCTGAGACAACAACCCGGAAGACGTTTCCTAGACTCCGCGATGCCGAGTGGTTGGAACTCACTCGGAAAGTCGCGCCCAACATAACCCAATCGTTTCGTGTCTCATTTAAGCATGCGAACCTGCTATCTTCGGGTGGCCTTACTAACGCAGAGACGTCATAGTCTTTAGGCAATCCTTAGGAGGTATCTAGCAATTGTTTCACATATTTGTTACTAATATAGCTACGTACGTAAATTGACAGGTGGGGAGTTAGCTCGTGTAACAACAGTTGTAACTATTTCTCACATCAGCGTCATTCTAACATAAAGCATTCTGACTTCTGGTATTACCTAATATATGGCAACTCCAACCCGCCCGTACTCGCAACAGTTTCAACATGATTGCAGTCCGCTTAGTTTATCACCAGTTCCGAGTTACGATCATGCCACGTGTCTTGACTGTTGTTTCACTACGAGAGATGATCTTGACCTCAAATATCGAACCACATTCCATAGCTAACCAGTTTACCTTGGATCAGAGAAGGTTATGACGACCGTACCAGCCAACCTCACCGGTCTACTCAGAGTTCCTACTGCTGCGCATGTGGCTCTCTAGCTCATTTCTTTTTCTGTCTCTAAACGATGACATAGATCGAACTCCGAGTTCCCGATCGCAAGCCATCAGTCATCGGCGTGTAAAGGAGTCCCAAGGGTTATGATGGCGTCAGTCTTGGATTTACTATATAATCTAGCCATTCCGCCCATGTCGGGAGGTTGAGAGTGATCTAAGTTTCGTCATACCCAAGCACAATATGGACATATAGCTTGCCTGTTAAAACACTTCGAGTGTTCGTATAAACATTATCTTCTTCTAATTCAGGATATCTTCACTAGCCACTCAGCAACTCATCAGCCCAGCTGCAGCAATGAGAAACCGCCTAGCCCTCCTATTCGGCCTCGTAACTCTATCTCCGGTCATTGCAGACTTTACGGTGTACGTCGGCAAGAGCAATGACATCACGGACGTAGGCGTCACCTACAGCTCGTCGGAGATGCAGATCCACGACCACGCGCCGCTCAGCTGCTCCGACATGGGGCACGTGGTTTCCATCTCAGCCAGCACGAATAACGACGCGAGTAAAGGGCGATGGGCCTGCGACGGGTGCAATGCGAAGGCGCCGAGAGATTGGATCATCTCGCGCTTCGAGATGTACAACCACGACGACGCCGTGGGGCACTCGACCAACCACCCCGTTCCCCTCTTTAATAGGGCTACGGGTGCTGTTAGTATGTCTCATCGCGTTGTCCTTCTTTCTGATTGATTACTAACAAAGTCGCAGCTTTATACGGGACTGGGAATGGGAACTATGACATGCTGGACGTCAACAATACTTATCTCGGGTCTTGCAACCGCCCGGCCGTTCCACAGGAGATGGACTGCTGGGAGCTCATTTCTGCGACGTTCCTCACTCATGTTTTTACTTGTAAGTGCGCGTGAAACTCTGCGATACCCGAGATGTCGGCGCTAAAACATAGTCCACTAGGCACGAGCGACCTTGTTCCCAACGACGCGCTTTTCAATCCTTGGGAGTAGGTAAATCGGCTTGGGAAGGAATGGTGGTGGTCTTAATGGGAAGATTGATGATGCTGGTGTGCTCACTTCACTTCATTGCAATTGATTTTGATTCAGGGGGGAAAGAGGTGGAATATTGGCAGGCCCAAATTGTCGAAACCTCGATGCCGTGTCCAAGGCCTTATTATTAGCTCCGTTCCTTGTGGCGGTGCCAGGAATGCACGGTCGGCCGCCCTGTTTACACATTTTTGTCTTGACTATGAGTCTAGGCTTGTAATATGACGCAGTAATGCCGCGCTACGTTAATGTAGTAAATGAGATCAAGATTTTAACAATTGAGAGTTATCTGCGTACTTGAATGCCTCCCTAGGTTGGTAGGTAGGCAGGTAGGTCGCTACCTGCCTGGCGGCTACTTGGCTTAATATGCTTGTGCGTGTTAATTACTTGCCTTCTGTAGAGGGAAAACTATCACGAGATCTGATGCATCATTCAATACTCTTGACCTATCCAAAACAAGTCATTAACTTCCGTCTTTTCATTGTTCGTCGAACCAAGCTGTATAAAAATAGCAAATTTTGTTGGGCACAAGAGCATTATCTGGTAGGTGGTTCCAAAGCTGTCGTAGTTAGCCTCATCGTGAGTGTCGACAAATACCCCGCCAAAGCTTGGAACGACTTACATCGGTGTCATTCGTGGTACCCCATACGATTCAGAGCAGATACTACCTTAAAACGTACCTAGAAACATGTGATGTTTCTAATATATGGAGGCTGAAATGTTGATAATCGTTGCGCAATAAGTGATTTCATGCGCTTTTTCTTATGTTTCATCACCTGCTATCACAGATCGCGAGCGCAGACGGACAGCGAAAAAGTCCCTTGGTGACGCTTGTATTGAAGATGCCTCGATGAGCTGTCTGCCTGCCTGCGTACTACGACGGCGGCCGCTTGGAGAAACATGGAAGGTGACGAGAGGTCGTAGTCGCACAGCATTGGCATATGAGATCAATAAGAAACCTCATCGCCAAAAGTGCACTTTCTGGCGGACTTTTTTTGCTGGACTTTTTTTTGGCGGACTTTTTCTGGCGGATGCAATTGGGCCACGAACTGTTATCTAAGGCATCCCACTCCCTGCAGGCTCGGTAGTCGAAAGGAATCGAGCCAATTATAGGGCGATGCTAAGAGTTACAGGGCCTGCCTAGGGCTAGCGTATTGGGGGCCATTCACTGAAGGGTAGGTACCATTTAGTGATCGTATCTCGGGGCTTTTAGTGCAGCCAAGTGCCGGATTCATTTACTCGGTACCGAAGCGATGGGACCGAAAGACTAAGACTCGAGAGCCTTGGAGAAAAAAGATTTGACTTAATAACATTTGATACCACCCAGAGTGGGATGCTAGGGTAGTAAGAGGCATTGTTGTCATCCTGCCTGTGTACCGCCGGCCAAGAACGGGAGGGTCTGGGGGGTCTGGGGTATGATTGATGGATCGCGGGCTGGATGCCTTCAATTAGCAACAGACCCAATTGACGGGCGAGGAGCTGTTATAGTGTGCCACACTTGGTGCCAGATATAGCTGGGCTTGCATATGTATGGATCTTTTCACTGGTCAGCACTATCTCCTTTCGCATGTGGGAAGGATTCCGGTCAGCATTCAAGTTCATGATTCTGACCTCCATCAGCCGCATTCTCGCAGGTGAATTTCCCTCATCGGCCTTACCGCAGATTTGACTTCTCACATGTCGTTTCGAAGAGAGACGAAGGGATTGGTCGCCCGATGTAGGGTTAGAAGGAGACAATCTCGATTGGACGTGACTTGCGTCCCTTTTGAATTGCGCTACGTAGTACGATTAGGACGATGCATTAAGCATCACATTTACGTAAGAAGCCATTGGCTAGGATCGTCGTGCTACGCCCCCCTTTAGGCCTTGGATGTCGTGAGCCCTTAAGTAAGCCGTCCCAGAATGGAACACGGATGCGCTCTGCAGCAACCCTTGTGCTACTGGATCATCTATATCGTGGCTTGGAGGGTAACAGAGTAAGTAGACTAGAGGTCTCCTAGGCACATTCCCTTTTGACACATTCGTCCCGCCATCAGCCTTTAAGTTTACGTGTGTATCCTCTGATCTGCAAAGGAGACTGGGCTTCTCCGGGTTCCTCCTTTTGTTTTTATACAGCTTTAGGTTAGATATATTTTGGGCGCCAATCCGCCCGCCGAAAATATCCAACGAAACCTCTGAGGTCTATTTTCATGCCATCTCTTTAGTAGAAGCACCGCGACACTTCTTACAATGGGGGACGGCCAAGCATATTATATGCGGGCCGACAATGTCATCGCCGCCGCCATAGCCTTATCTATACTCGACATCGTCGCTGTTGGATTGAGATTCTGGACTCGTAAAATCCAGAAAAACCCCCCTAGAGCGGACGACTGGCTCATGATACCCGCCACTGTATATCAAACCTACCCAGCTTAGGCTTCTGATATCATATACTGATCATGGCGTATAGCTCGTTACTGTAGGCATCGGCATCGACATGCTCTATGGCGTTTCACGAAGAGGACTCGGATATTGGATCGAGGTACCGCCAGATTATACAGGAAGCAAGGCGGATCTCGTAACACCGCAGCTGACTGCCAAGTCCCAGGTGGGTGCACACGTTCGACGCGAGACTGCAAGGTCCCAGTATTGACGATGAACGGCGCTAGGTTGAGTGGGCTTACTCGTTAATGCTTCCCGTAGCACTGGGGTGCATGAAGGCCAGCTTCCTGTTCTTCTACATGCGCGTCTTCGCAATCCAGAAGCAGAGCGCCATCTACAAGCTTCTCGTCGGGTTTATCGTTGTGGTGGTCTTGTGGGCCGTCGCGTTCTTCTTCGCTATACTGTTCGAATGCGGTCGCCAATTCGAGGTTATCTGGGGCTCGCAGAGTGAATTCCAAAGACGGTGTACGAATACGATAGGCCTGGTATTCACGCTCTGCATTACCGATTTCATATCGGACATTCTTATCATAGCTATTCCTATTCCACTGGTAAGTAGTCTACCTACACATGTGGACTGAGTGAGATGCTAAGTGATGTACAGGTCTTACGATTGAACTTATCGACGCATAAGAAGATTGGTGTCTGCTCCATGTTCCTTTTGGGTGGAGGGTAAGGAACCATCAATCAGCATTGAGTTAAGATTAAGCTAATATGGATTAGAACCCTGGTGGCCTCCTTCATTCGGTTCATCATGATGGCGGGAAGCTTCGTGGGGAACTTCGATATCACTTCTGACAATATCCGTAAGTAGCCACGGCAAAACTACCCGATTGGGTACTAACTCACCTTCTTACAGTTGGCGTAACAGCCTGCATGTATTGGGGGATGGTCGAGTGCGGCGTTGGCGTATTCGCTGCCTGCCTGCCAACCATCCAGTTCCTGTTCCGAAGATGGGTGTGGGAACCCGCCGTGAGCTCAACCAGGAGCATGTTCAGCTCGCGGTCCTCGCGATCATCGGGGTTTCACAAGGAAGCCATCCACGTCGACCAGACTTTCGGTGTTGCGTACGCCAAGATCCACGACGGCTCGAGTCGATCGGAATCACCCACTCTGTTACCGAGTGCTGTAAGAGGGGGGCCGATGCACAAGACATCATACAAGACTTATGATATGTGGGATGAGCGAATCGGTGCAGCTATATGAGAGTTGTTCAGCATTGCGCATATCGCCACACAAGATATTTACAATACAAGTTATATATAATATGATCTTACATGCGAGTAAGTATGGTTATCTCCGGTTCCTCATTTCGTTTTCTTCTTCAAGGCGGGGCGGGCTATCATCGGATACATTAATGGAGTCTTTCATCGGCAGCCTTCAATAAAAGACATCAAGAATAGACGAAACTTGATTGATTTCACACAGCAGCATTAGGTCTGTCGGGAAAGTATAGTAGGGTTCGCGGGGGGTCTCATCCCCTTACTCTGCCCAGTCAGCATGATCTCTGCGATGCTTATCGGACAAGCTTAGCACCGCAGAAATATAGGACACCAAGGGTATCTTCAATGTAATACGATGAACTTCTATGTATGTTAGTTTAATGTCAAGTAATTTCGCGTGACGTTTGGCGTGATTTGCGCGCGAAGATACACCATGTCTTTGGAAAGAAACACGGGGGAATTAACGAGCAATAGGTGCATGACTATTACGCACCCATCACAAATTGATACAGGTGAAGCTTACATGACTTCAGGACACGTTGTCATTAGCGATTATGCGCTCGTTAATTAGGTAATCCGAGCCAAGTCGGCATTAGCTTACGATGAGAGGATGCGGCAGACCCACAGCCGGCCGGTTGTGTCTCTTCATCTGGGGGTGTGCTCGCGTTTCGCCTCAAACTTTCGGAATTATGATGTGAAATTAATTCCGCAATGAGTCACGCCGTCGTATTGGGTACTAATTGTTGTCTGATTTGCTAACGAAAGTGGTAAGAGAGCTGTTGTGAAACCGAACAACTTACCAAGATTACAAATACACCCCCTTTTGTATTGCGTGCTGCTGTCACGATGCGATGATAGATAAATAGAGAGAATCAGTATCTATTGAAGATTTCTTAGCATTGCATCAGTCGACCAACATATCTGCTCATCTTCATATCCTCACTATGACTTTCAACCGCATCGCTGTATATGGCCACCGTGGCTGGGCTAGCTCGGCCATTTTCAATGCCCTGGTAGCCTCGGGGGCACCGGTTAAGGTGCTATATCGGCCTGGATCAGACGTATCCAGTCTGCCGTCAAACGTGATCAAGATCGAAGTAGATGTGGAAAACCAGGAGCAACTCATTGCGGCTCTCCAAGACGTCGACATCGTCATGTAAGTTTAATCTGGCATAAACTTCCGCCTCCAGTACTGATAGCCCCCATAGCTCTCTGGTCGGTCACGAAGGTGTTAAGCGACAGCACGGCTTCGTCAAAGCGATCCCAAGCACGAATGTGAAACTCTTCGTGCCGTCGGATCTAGGAATCCGTGCCTTTGACGAGCAGGGACTCCAAGTCCCGGTGAACAAGACCAAAGCTGAGGTTGAGAAGGCAGCACACGACGCGGGAATACCTACAGCTGTAGTAGTCCTAGGCTGCTTTGCTGAATCGGCTTTCTCGATCGGGTAAGATATCCGTTAATCACCCCCTCGTGGAATCAAAGCTAAGATGAATCATACAATAGGATAATGGGAATCGACTACCCTGGAAATCGGATCGTGTTTACCGGTGATAGTGCTAACCAGCAAGCGAACATATGGTCAGTAACAGTCCTGCTCATGAATCCAACATCATACTGGCCCTGCTTCATGGGCGCCAGGGTCGGCTTTTAGAGTGGAATTGTGAGTATCAGAAAGAAGTTAAGGCACTAACTCGAAATCGCACACAGCACAAGGAACTACGTTGCCGCAGCATACGCTCAAATCTTCGCCAGTACCCCGCCAGCTCAGCTGCAAGGTCGGATCATCGGCCTCTCGGAATTCAAGGCCACTGGAAACGAAATTGCGTCGGCTCTGAAGAGGAAGTATGGTAAAGAACCAGAAATAATCACTCATAGCATAGAGAAGGTGGAGAACGAGGTCGATACTTGCATTGAGAAAGGTATCCCTCTATCTCTGGCCTGGTGGTGTCGAAAGACGTGGGGCAACGGGAAACTGGTGAAAGGCGTTGGCGACGATATCTGGGATGTCAAGGGTTATGAAAAAGCTACTCTCGACGGGTTGCTGGTGGATGGCAAGCTGGAGCCATACCGAGATTTGCCTCCCCAAGTGGCACAAGCCTTTTACTCCATGTTCAACTAGTTGCTACAACAGGTCAACCAAATAAGACGTAAAATTTAAGCCATATGTAAGATGTTTGCACAAGGTGAATGGTTGCGGCTAGGCTGATTGATGGTGTATGATATTTTACCTCACAAGGCGATGCACCTTTACTTAGGGTGGGGGTAGGAAGAGTGAACGGCCTAGAGATGAGCGCCCCTTCACATATGCGTGCTGCGAAACGAAGTACAGTTATCACTGCCGCTGATACATAGTGTATGAATCATTGGCGAAAAGAGGAGGCAACGAGGTTTATGGATTCTGATGGCTCAGCTCGAGGTTTCTGAACTTCTCTAATATGTACATGGTATCTGTTGTTGGTTGCCTAGTTTCTCGCTACGGCAGTTGGCTCCCACGTCGAGATCTTCGACTTCACCCTGTCTAGAAGTTAGCGAAAGACCAACTCGCAATATATAATCACATACGTGCTGTAAGGCTTGTATGCGCCTCTCGTTAATGTGTAGTTGGGAATGGTCTTGGCATCGGTGTCTTCCCATGGTCGTCGCTTGTATGCAAGCGTGGCATCTTGGGAAGGCGCCTTGTCGACGACATAGGATATCCAGGCGTGCCATCCGGGCTCAATCTGGGCTCTAAATTGCGGCATTAGCGAAATCGCTTGACTCGGGGAGCTAGTGGGATACGTACGGATCGAAGTCGTGCTTCTTGTAGTCTACCCATCGTGTTCGAACTGTGTTCCGTCAATATTCGCCTTCCAATCCACCTATCCAAGGTCGCGTAAACGTACGGGGAAGCTCTTCGTTGTTCTCGAAATATTTGTTACCGAATCGGTCGGTACCGATCAAGGTGCCAGCTTTGGTATCGCCTTCAATCTGTCAGCATACTCTTCGCGGTATATTATCCTTAATTGTCTCGTACCGATATACTGTGCTCCGAAGGTCCCTCGTTAGTATCGAATAAACAGCTCACGAATGGTAGGTTCGGCGTACGTTCAGTTGGTGGAAATAGTCCTGTCGCAAAAGTTAGTTGCTGCATAAAATCTCTGTAAATTGATGACTGACCTTGAATCCCACTCGCCAAAAGTTACTGAGGGTTCTGGTAATGGTCGACATGATGGGCAGTGTTCAATTGCACTTTCACCTGCTTCCGGTAGAAGCAAAACGACGTGACGATTTGATGGAGTTGACAATTGAATTGGAGCTCCTAGGATTGGCCCGGATATTCTTCGGATTATGAGTAAGCAGTTAACCGTGTACCTGCATCTCGCATTTCTTTAAGTGCATATATGAGTAACGTCATCCCGCATGTCTTATCGATACAACCCCCTGTCTACTTTAGTTTGAAGCTCGGAGAGCTCAAAAATTCACGGCGTAACAAACCAGCTCAACTCATGAACATCGCTGTTAGTCTTCTTTATACCCATAATGATAGCTAGAGGCTCATCACGATGCTGTCTCAAGCTACGGCCGCACTTTTCCAGGCCAGTAACTCGGCATAGTCAGCAAAGTTGCCGTCGATACTCAATACCTTCCAGCCCAACACCAACGACTCCTCCAAGCTCTGCAGGAATGTTGGCGCCCTTCACCAATGAGTTGGATAAAATTGCGCCTTCTTTTAGGATTGCTGGATCTCAAATACAAATAATCAAGACCCCGTCAGACTTTTATGAAACACTCAAGGTGAGCGATGCGCCACTACGTGCTAAAATGGGTATGTCCAATTAACACTATCAGGCAAGGATACGAAATGCCAAGAAACGCATATTCCTGTCCACACTCTACATCGGCAAATCTGAGAAAGAACTGGTATGAAATTTAATAAAACCATGCCGTATCATCTTTACTGACTTATGTGAAGATTGTGACGCTCCAAGAAGCTCTTCGAGCGAATCCTGAGCTAAAGCTGAGCATTCTTACAGACGCGCTGCGTGGGACTCGCGAGGCGCCTGAGCCATCATGCGCCTCACTTCTTGCCCCCCTTATCACCGAGTTTGGTTCAAATCGGGTTGATATTCGGATGTATCACACTCCGAACCTGACTGGTCTACGGAAGAAGCATATACCCAAGCGCATTAATGAAGGATGGGGCCTTCAGCATATGAAGCTCTACGGAGTTGATGATGAAATTATTCTTTCCGGGTATGAAGATTTAATGAATTATTAAGACTTCGAACTAACTGAAGACAGCGCGAACCTTTCCAATGATTATTTCACCAATCGCCAGGATCGATATCACCTATTCTCATCAAAGGAAGTGACAAACTATTTCTGGGGACTTTATCAAGGTGTCACGTCGCTCAGCTTCTTGGTACAACCCTCGGATGAGGCTGCAGGATTCAGTCTGCAGTGGCCGTCGACTAATGCAGCCCCTTCTCCTCTGGAACAGCCCGCAGAGTATATATCGAAAGCAGCTGGCTTGATTCATGGATTGATAGCGCCGAAGAACGTGACTAGCGATACCAAGTTACCAAATTCAAACTCACTTACGTCAGGAGATACGACCGTCTATATGCTTGGTCAACTCTCGCAGCTCATGAAGCCGAATACATCAACTGAGCTTCCCGCAATTACACATGTTTTGAAAACATTAGCTGCGCCTGAGTACGCTGGCTCATCTTGGACTTTCACAGCGGGATATTTCAATCCGGCCCCGTCCCTTACCAATCTTCTACTCTCTACGGCGTCACGTAACAACGTAGTGATAACTGCATCCCCTTACGCGAATGGCTTTTACAACTCAAAAGGTGTCTCGGGTCTCTTACCCGATGCATACACACTACTTGCTCGAAGATTTCTCCGCTCAACCAAGGAGCAAAAGCGGGATTCTACCGTCGTCCTCAAAGAATGGAGGAAAGGCACTGTTAATGAGCCAGGTGGATGGACATATCATGCTAAGGGATTATGGATAACCCTTCCCAACGAGCAGGACCCATCAATCAGTATCATTGGAAGCTCCAACTATACGAAGCGTAGCTATTCTCACGATCTCGAAGCAGGCGCTTTGATCGTGACCCAGGACGCTGGTTTGAAGAAGAGATTAGGTGACGAGCAGAAATGGCTACAGGAATATGCAAACCCTGTAACACTGGATGATTTCGCAAGAACCGAAAGACGAGTCGGATTGAAGGTGCGCATTGCCATGTGGATCGTCAGTCTCGTCGGTGGCGCGCTGTAGCGATCCGGCCCCATTGAGGTTACAGGGGTCATTGCGCATTACCCCGGCCTCGCTCGGCGGCTCAACCGAAGAATTGGGGTTCCGTTCTCTCTGCTACTTTACTCAGGCACTTGATATCGGTAATCGGGAGCCCCACAGTCACCCACGATATACGTAATTGGAGGCGATCACCAAAATACCGGGAAAGGGCTCGGAGCTAGCTTGAGCCTTCTCAAAACCCATAGGCGGAGCGAATGCCTCCGCATGCGATCTCACCTCTCATCATACCTCTCACCATAGTGATACCCATCATAGACGATAAAGTACATTTTATGCCTGTGCCTGGCTCCAGTGGCTTCATTTCGTTAGTTCATTTTCCTTAATAGTAATTGTGCTGCGGGCCACGCGAGATGTGATCCGAAGTTCCGGACCTCGATGACACGGTATTACGCCGATATGGCACACCGATTTGCCACGCGTTTCCGTTTTGATCGAACCGGTGGGCCCTCGTCTTGTCTCCGTAGAGATGCAGATTGATTAATTTCACCGAAGATCATGGTTTAATCTCAGAGTTTAGTCGCACTATCACGCGATGGTCTACTTGACCGCAGTTTATAAGAGTCGACTCATCCCAACGCCATTCTTTAAACATTCTACTATAACTTATCACATCAGTCAACTCCTGGAGAAATTTATTCATCATGAAGCATTCAGCACTCCTCGCTAGCTTGGTCAGCTCGGCTTCGGCCACAATCTACTATGCCGGTGTCGCTGAATCTGGTGGTGAATTTGGCGTCTGGTCTGCGGATGCAACGCCGGGCACAGGTCTTCCTGGTACATTTGGCGTCGAATACAAGTTCATCGACGAGGCTGGCGTCGACGTTCACGTTGACCAGAACCACCTGAACCTCTTCCGCATCGCGTTCCTGCTCGAGCGGATGGCTCCTGTTGCCACCGGCCTTGGAAAGACTTTCAACGAGACTCACTTCGACTACTTCAAGGAAGCGGTTGACTACGTGACCGTCACTAAGGGCGCCTATGCTATCTTGGATCCACACAATTACATGCGATACAACGATCCCAGCTCGCAGCCCTACAGCGGCAGCGTGATCGGCAACACGTCGGACCCCACCGCCGCCACGACGGCGCAGTTCGGCGAGTTCTGGGGCGAGCTGGCGGGCCGCTTCGCGGACAACGAGAAGGTCATATTCGGGCTGATGAACGAGCCGCACGACATGGCGACGGAGCTGGTCCTGCAGAACAACCAGGCGGCTATCGACGCTATCCGCGCCGCCGGCGCCAGCAACTTGATCATCATGCCGGGAAACAGCTGGACCGGAGGTCACGCCTGGGCGGAGGGCTCGGACCCCAGCAGCGCGATCATGCACCAGTTCACGGACCCGCTCAACAACACGGCGATTGATATCCACGAGTATCTCGACGTGGACTACAGCGGCAGCCACAGCGAGTGCGTGAGCGACCCGGCGACTAACCTGGCGGCTGTGACGAGTTGGTTGAAGGTGAGTAGTTCGGCATACCAGACACCAGTACTAGGGAATGGCGACTAACTCGTTAACAGGAACACAATCTCAAGGCCTTCATCACAGAGTTCGGCGGACACAACAACACGGGGTGCGACGACATGCTGACCAACTTTATCAAGTACATGGACGAGAACGACGAATACATCGGATGGACAGCGTGGGCCGCCGGCCCCTTCTGGGGCTCAGCCAGCCCGTGCTGCACCGACTCCCAGAGCTTTGGCAGCTTCGAGCCCGGCAGCAAGGCTGTAGACGGTGGCCCGAGCCTGTACGACACTGTCTGGCTAAAGGTGCTCCAGCCGCTCGTCCCGGAGAAGCTGCAGTGGAGCGGCGTGGCGAGCGTGACGGGCGGGGAGCTGGCGGATTTCCCGGCTTAAAGGAGGAATGTTTCTGAAAGATCAAGTCCCCGGTGTCTAGGCGTTGCTTTATCTTAGATGACCTGATGATAGGCAAACATTTAACACCTTTTCGAATCACTGCCTTACTACTAGGTTACTTCCGTGGTATGAGTAATCCATGAGTCATCCATAGGATGAGTAATCAGAAATCATGACTTACTAATCAGCACGCTAAATATGACTACTGTCAGTCACGTAGTCTAAGTGTCTCTTTTTCTCCTTTCCTTTTTCCTTACGGTGGATTCAGTTAACTGAAATTCAAGAGTGGATGTCGTATATCCTTTAATGGGGTCTAGAAAAATCACCTTAAGCATGTAAAGTCAGGTTTCACAAAGGCAAGACTCATGTGTGCAAATCAAACGATCAATTACTGCCCCAGCCGGGGCACCGTCACTCTCTCTTCTCTCTTCCCTCTTCTCTCTTCTCTCTTCTCTACGTCTCTCGGAAGCGCAAGGTTAGGACCGTGGCAGCCTCGGCCTCAGCCTCGGCCTCGCCTTGGTAGTCGGCCATCTCTACGTCTCCGTCTCCTTCCTCTTTCTCGCCCTCCTCGGCCTTCTCTTCCTTCTCTTCTTCCTTCTCCACCTCCATCTCTACCTCCATCTCCTCCTCCTCCTTCTCTCCTTCCTTCTCCTCCTTCTCGTTCTCCTCTTCCTCTTCCTCTTCTTCATCTTCTTCCTCGTCCGAGGGCAGCGACATAGTGCTCTCGAAGTAGAACCCCATGACGAGGGGGTTGTGTTGGTGGTGCTGCCTATTTAGATATATATAAGTATAAGTCAGATATCAAAAGAAATAAGATTACGTACTTGAGCAGCCCGGAGAAGTTGTGGACGGCCGAAGCCAGTTTGCCGTACTGGTGCTTGAACTTATCGTACGGGTTGGCGGCGTCGTACGCCTCGTGGGAGATGAGCAGGGCGACGACGAGGGTGAAGATGGTGTGGCCAGCGAGCGCATCGCTGGTCCACGGAAGGGTCTGCTTGATGATGCCCCAGTACTCGCCGGGCATCATCTCGGTGATCTTGTCGGCATCTTCTTCCATCGCCGTGATGGCCTGCTCGAAGATGCTCGCCAGTGCCTCGTCGACGATGGGCTTGTTGAGATCGCCGGCGAAGGCGCGGATCTGCTCCTTGATCGTGACCGAGTCGACGCCGGAGAGCGTCGCACGGCATCTCTTGTCGGCGAGATCGAAGCCGATTCGGGGGATCAGCTCGCGCAGGCGGTCCTTCTTGGCCTTGTGGCGGGGCGCTTTCTTGCCGTCGGCTCTTCGTCGACCCATGTTGATGGTTGGTTGGGGCGGATGGTTGTTTGTGTGGGAGAAGCGGAAAGATGGCTGTAGGATGGAAGAGATGGAAGAGATGGAAGATAACCAGTTGCGCAAGAAGAGAGTTGCGCAAGACGAGTTGGCACCTAGGTGGAAGAGTTGTTAGGTGTGCAGTTCGCAAAGGGCCACTTCTCAGATTGAGAAAGTGGAAAGTGGAAGGTGGAAAGTTGCAGGTCCTAGGGCAACGAGATTTTTAGGTGCACACAATACGCGAGGGGACTGCAAAGTACCTTACACTGCACTGCAAAAAATAGTGTCTGTTGCTGGCGGTGGCATGGGCGGTGACATACTGCCGCAGCGGTCACATGAGGTAGCTGCCGGGCAACATAAATAGCCCAGTAAGAAGCACCCTTTCACCACACCCACCAAGCCAGCTCGGTTAGCCGAGTTGGTTAAGGCGCTCGCCCCTCTTCCCAGGAAGGGGGTTCGAACCCGGGAGCGGGCAAAATACTAACCAATTTCTAGGGGTTGGTCTGAGGGATACATACTACTACAGTATAGCTCGTTTGTGCTCGGAACGGTGTTTACGCCTTGCGCTTCGGCGGGGGACGACGTTGAACCTTAAACACTGTTTCGAGCTATACTGTCTACTATTTCGGACTGTCATTACACATTGATTCCAGTGTGTCCAGTCGTGCCGGCGCCGGTGGGTTCGAGTCCCACCAAGTCCTTTTTTTCCCCTTTCAACATTTTTTATTTTTTCCAACCCTCCACCTCAACACTTTGCGAAATTTTATTTATTACATCCTCTCGCTAGTAATTGACTCATCACGCCTTTTTATGAAAATTGTATAATCCCACCCCCATATTATGGTTCAGTGATATTTCATATGGGAAAACTCCTAGCATACCGGCTCAGCCGCAAAATCGCATGATGCGCATCGATATAATATATCCTCATCACACGTTTAAAGATGCCCTCATCCAATCTTGTTTCTTCCTATTCGGTGACTTTTTGATCAATGTAAACATACAACTATCCATTCTTGCATATATCACCATTAAAATGTATCTATGATAGCTGCACCAAATTCTTCCATTCATTGACGCCGCAAATGTTGCATGGCACTTTATGACCCCTTCTATCTACAATGGTCCTGTACTCGCACGGGCTTTACACCTCAAGGACCTAGTCGTTTAAACATAATATTTATTACTATTGCACCACGTTCTAGGTTTGGATCCTCTACCGCTTAGGACCTGACTAGACGCTGCTGCAATGCATACCAGCAGCAGTGCAATCAGAATCTCGAAAAAAAAAATTGGTGTTTTAACCGCCTTGTCACCGGAGGTTGACAATTTGCTACCTGTACCCTAGATTCAAGTCTAGCAACCACTCTAAATTTTGAACCCGACCCAACCGCACACGTAGCCATGTAAAAGCTCCCGCTAAATATTTTACGCCGTGCCTTGACAGAGGCTCTGGGTGCGGTCATCTATCCTTGCCTTCGCTCGTGCTCTTGGGGTTTTAGGGGGCGAAAAGGTTGCCCATGAAAATTGAGTAATCCCGAGGAAATTCAACGACATATCTGACATTACCATTACAACTAAAGTATCTAGCATAGGAGATCCGCGTATGGTTTCAACAGCCACGCTGTTGCTTAAGTTTTTACGCAAACGACAGGTTCCAGAGGCTCCAAGAACGGCGTCGCCAAGCGCCATCCGTAAACCCCGTCCCACATCTGTGGGGCCGCGAACGGCTCGAGGTTAGTGTGGACGTTACCAATGACCGGAACCGGAGCGGTCTCTCCTGTCGTGACGGAAGTGTTGAACAGGCGCACATAATAATCGCACATTTGAGGGTTTGCGAAGACCGGTTGGTTCGTTACGTTCTTGATGAAGTCTAGGGGATACGGTACGTTCTCTCTAGATAGCTTCGTCTCAAGTGTAATGAAACGGCTCGCTGAGGTGTCATTGCTCTGACTATGCGCATAGGTCGTGCCGTCCGGCTTCGAGATGTACGCATCGCACGGCGGATCAAACGTAGCAGGGTGTACCGTGATCCCGTACGACTCGGCACCCTCGATGGCGATATCATTAGAATACGTGATGAGAGATGTCCCAACCCAGCGGAAAGGACTATGGTCATCGCCAGCTATATATATAAACGGGAACTCCAGCGATGCACGCTAGAGTGTAGAATTAATTAGGTGACGTCTTCGCTAGATATAGAGCGGAGCAACTCACTGAAAAGTCAGCTAGGGATGTGTTCAAGGAATAAACCCTTATATCGTGGTCGTGTACGATCTGCGCTACCATAGGGTACATGCCATCAGGAAATGAAGGAAGTAATTCCCTATATGCTTGCTCGGCTATCTCGTATTCGTCGGGGATAACCTCTTGCGCAATTTCTAGAGAGATGGGGACGATGAGCGTGGTCCCATTAAGGTTCCCAGTTATTAAGTCGGGGTATAATTGAGAGTGTTGGTTTGGGCTGTCTAGCGACTGGCAGTCAGCCGAAGCTGATAAACGGGCGACTTGCGAAGCACCACCCCCCTTAACAGTGGCTCCTATTGAAACCAAAGCGAGATGGAGATGGCATAGGTCCATCAGAAAATGTATTCCTAAGAAATAGCCATTTCTGCTCGATTTCAACGAAGCTACTGATAACAATGAGAACCCGTACATGACGAAGTCAAATTTCAGAAACTAGAAGCTATGCGTCTCTAAAATGCAGAGTCAGGCGATCTTGGAAGTGTCACAGGTCTCTAAATACACTTTGGGTAGGTCACGGAACAATTGCCCAAAATGGATGGTCGATGACAAAAGTCAAGTGGCAATAAACTTTACCTATTCTGCTGGACACTTAATAGATTAATCCCACTATATAATATGAGCCTCATGGCCCTAGGGGCTTGCGGTATTAAACCAGCCATTGTATCTAAACTTAAACTTATTGCGGTGTACGTCAAGTAGGAATTGCAGGAACAATGAGGATTTGATCTGCTTACTATGAAGCAGCTTCTTAAGGGATATGCAAATATCATCGTCAGTAAATCACGGAGATTTGGGGCATCAGCAATTTTTTTGCTGACGGTACAGCGCATCGAAATTGTGTCGCCGCAGGCTCAATTCGACCTCAAAAAGGAGAGCAAATACCATTTTTGGAAAATCACATGTAGTTTAGAAGTAAAGCCGCGTATATTTCAGGTTTAAGCCCAATCATCCAGTACCTAATCTTGTAAAAAGGAACGATTTCGACCCGGAGCATTCTACGTAAGCGCGTTCCGAAGATAGAATAGGGGTAAAAGTGGGTCCACCGCCGTGGAGGTTCCTGGCAGATCGGGACTAGTGGAGTACGGATACATAGAGTTCCGGACAGTGACATTGCATCTTACTTGTCATATCATATAGGCAGTATACATGGTCCGTCAGCATGGCAGGTATTCGAAGAGATGCTCATTTCACTTTCCGACCTTTGAGCGGTGTTTGTAGCCCTAGATAGATTATGCCGTGGTCTTTATAAAGTACGGAGTATTACATAAGCTAATCGTTTGAAGCTCTATCTTTTCCTCCCTTGATTTAATTTTAACATTGGTTTTCTTATTGGTCTTCCTGTTATAATCGCCTATCATTCTAACCCCCTCAAGTCTTGCCTCAGAGACCCTAAGTATTATGTCAATGAATGCATTGAAGACTCGGTATAATCCGATCGGCCTTGGCAGTAGCGGCTATCGCTATCTGCTCGGCATATCCCGACTCGGTGATAATTTCTCGGTACTAAGTGCCCGGACTCCGCAATGCGCCGTAAGGCACATTCCCCACATGCCTACCTCCTCAGCTATCTTCCAGGTAGGTAATAAGTATATTAGAGAATAACCCTTGTCTTGCGGCAAGCTCTGCGTATCTGGTTATCCCTTGCAAGATCAAATACCTTCTTAAACATTTTCAATTACCCCTCTTAACCCGTTTCCCATATAGCCATAATGGCGGCAAAGGCTAAGGTGCTATCATTTGGCCCATTGCATTATGTCGATCCGGAGAAATTGGAGCAATTCACATCAACCTTCGATCTTCACGTAAGTCATTCATCCGCAGTCTCTTACCGTTCTTCATTCTAATTCTTCGAAGATAATAGAGCCGACCGATCGTCTAGGAACGGTCGCATTAGTTGCCGAAGCGGCGAAGACGTCCGGCCCCTTTGATGCGGCTATCATCGGCATGGGAAATGGCCGCTACGAGCTCTTCAACGAGGAGCTCCTAGGCCCCTTACTCCCTTCACTGAAGATCGTCGCATGTGTCAACGCCGGATACAGTGAGTTTGACTTGGAGTGGTTTACCAAGAACAAGGTCTATGTCACGAATACGCTGTATGCGGTGGCGGAGCCCACCGCCGACATCACCGTCATGCTGATCTTGAACACGCTGCGAGACTTCTCAAAGTTCGAGAAACTGGTGAAGACTGGTTCGTGGCGGAGCGTCGTCAAGGTTCCGCCGACGGATCCTCATGGCTTGCTTCTCGGTATCGTCGGTATGGGGAAGATTGGCAAGGTAAGGAGGCACTCAACTCATGTTCATCCATGGGTGTGCGTGCTAATCAATGGTCTCTGTAGCACGTCGCAAAGAAATCTCAAGCATTCGGCATGAAAGTCCAGTACTATAACAGAAACCAAATACCAGCGGAAGAAGAGAAGAGCCTGGACGTCACTTACGCTTCACTGCAAGACTTGCTGAAGACGTCTGACGTTGTCTGCGTCAACTGCCCCCTTTCGGAGTCTACCAAGGGGATGATCGGTGAAGCCGAGATAGCAATGATGAAGGACGGTGTCTTCTTGATCAACACTGGAAGAGGTCCCATCATAGATGAGAAGGCTTTGATCCAAGGTATATGGTCTGGAAAGATCGCAAGGGCAGGTCTTGACGTCTTCGACAATGAGCCCAACATCAAGTAGGTACCCCTATCTCGTCAAAGACCGAGTACTAGTACTAACATTACTCCTAGTCCTTTCTTCAGGGAGAACGAGAAATGCATCGTCCAGCCCCATCTGGGATCTTTCACGAACAGGGCTTGGAAGGACGCGTACCTTGAGTGCATGGCTAACATTGAAGGATATTTCCTTAAGGGGAAGCCAATATCGCCTGTAAACACGATATAAGTACCTAACTGATATTATATATAGCATTAAATGCGGAGTATTTATAATCAAGTATCTGCCCTGGAGTAGTGTATTAGTCTCTAATAAATGTCACTGCCAGCTATGATGGAACCATGTTATATTATACGAATTTATCATGTAGTAGACTGCTGAATCCAGAAACTTCAGCCCCACACAACTCTATCGTAGATGTGAAAAGGAATTCCCCTTATTGTGTCTAGAAATCACCTATAATTCAGACTACATTCTGAATTCCATATGCAACGATACTGTACACAATGTACCATATCAAGTATTTGATATCTTTCTAAGGTAATTCATATTTCTTCTACTTTATGAGGGCTTAAGACTCGAGTGCCACCTTCTCCACGACAGCGAACACGTCCCCATCAGCACTCTCCGGAGACGGGGGTACGTTCTCCTTCCACGGGACTGGTGGAATGTCTACAGTATCAAGGTATCCGGTGCCTAACCTGCCCTCGACCTGATCCATTATCATGCCGTTGCCCATCCACGTCAGGAAGTCTTCCTCATCGTCGTCGTCGAATGACGAGTACTCAAAGTCTTCAAATCGCGGCTCCAAGAGAGTTGCCCGTTGATGTACCATAGACCCCGGCCAGTATCCCAGCATTCTCCCGCTTGCGGTTCTCTTGGCCCAATTGTTGCACTAGAAATGCGTTAGCCTGATAGTGCATGTCGTGATGTCTCATAGCTGTAACAACTTACGGTGAATGCAAACGTGGATTTCGCGAAGTAACGGTCAACCTGTCGCATAAAAGCATTCACTGCTGATATCCTGCGGCAATAAGGGTTAGCACAGGAGATAACAGTCATGCTTTATTCCTGATGGATGAACGTACTTTGGTTTCATCCATCTGAGGTTCTCGCGTTGAATCTTCTTAATGCACTTGATCATGTACTCGCACGTGCACTCGCTCATCTGGATGGTGGAGCCAGCCCCGGGAGCGCCGTTCGGCCCGACGAACAGGAACATGTTGGGCATCTTAGGTGGGAAAATTGACATGTATGCTCCGGGTTCTTCGCCCCAAAGCTCGTCAAGAGAAACACCGCCTTCGCCGTAGATGGGTGTGTCGTCGAGTCTGAGAGACCTATGGGCTGGGCGTTAGATAGGGGCGGAGGTCGATGCGGGGTTTTACAGTAGCTTACGTGTCAAATCCTGTCGCGCAAATAATCGCGTCGACATCTCGAACGATGCCGTCGTCATCCTGGATACCGTTTTTGGTGACCTGTCGAATGCCCTTCGGAATGAAAGACAGTTTATCTTCAACCAGGCATTCCAGATATCTAGGGCCGGGAGAGACGCGACGGCATGCGACAGGGTAAGTTGGCTTAAGGTGCTCGAATATCTCAGGCTTCTTGGCTAATCGGCGGGCCATGGACTCTTCGGTGGCTTTTGAGAATGCCTTGTTCATGTCTGAGCCGACCCAATGGACCATTTGAAACTTGTTCACGTAGTTCTCGATCTGGTGCCTGTATTCGAGATACGCTTTGGGGTTTCTGATGTATGTTTCTCTCTCCTCGATGGGATGGGGGACTTCAATATCTTGTTAATAACCGCATAGGTAGAATATTAGGGGCTAACGTACAGTTGTGTACGTCTGAATTCGCTTTTCGTGGATCGGCAGCAACATATCCTGCTGGTGAGATCCATGCCTGGCCTCTAACGTAGTGGTCCATGTGTGCCACCTTTGGAAGAATCGCAGGAACGAGCTGCACGGCCGTGGCTCCATAACCGACCACGGCAACTTTCTTGTCAGTGGGATCGAACGAAGTGTCCCAGTTAGCTGAGTGAAGCAAACGGCCCTTAAAATTTTGCAAGCCGGCGAGTTCCGGCCAAGTCCACTTGTTTAGGTTACCTGTCGCCTTGACGAACACATCGCAGTAGTCTTTGAAGACCTGGTAGCCAATAATCAGCTGCTGCGAAACAAGTTAATCATGCTCCATTTACTTACAAGGTTATCAGACATCCTCATAATTGTAACTTCCCATTGGGCTTGATCCTCCAACCACCTCGCGGACTTGAAGACGTGCTGGAAACGGATATACTTCTTTACATCGTATTTCTCAGCGACATCTTTAAAATACTCCGATATCTCCTCGCCGGGGGCGAAGAAGTGCGACCAGTTTGGGTTATTTGCGAAAGTGTACTGAAAGACATGTGATGGAACGTCTGTTCAAATTAGCAACGTCCACGTAATATCCGTAAAAGTACGGCATACTAACCGCAAGTTACGCCAGGATATCTATTCAGAGTTAGCATACCAGGAACAAGCTAGGGTGGGAGTCTCAAGGTATAACGCACTTGTTTTCGTACCATACGCCGCCGACTTCGTCATTCTTGTCGTAGATGGTTAACTGAAGGTTTGGGATTCTCTGGGGAAAGCGAATTCCGCAGACTATACCAGACATTCCCGCCCCGATGCAGATGACTTTAATTGGTCTGACATAATCAACTGGGGCGTCTCGAGGCCGGGGAGTTGCACTAGGGGGTTCCATTGTCTCTGGAGGTACTTAAGGAAGGGTAGATAAAGGGATATGAGGGTTCCCCTGATTACCGGAACAAATACGATGCTGGGTGTATAACGAGAGTCAGTAGCTAAAGGATTCGGTACGAAAAGAAGGTGTATTATTAGGAGTTATAGACCATTTGATATAATACTTGTGAAATGTAAGATCGAGTAAATCCCGGCAGCACAGCACACATGCCTATGCGCATTAGAAGCAGACTGAGGCGAATTGTTTCATCCAATTCAATACATCGGCATTGGCTAATTACTGATATACAGGAATATTCCGTCTTGAATCGCATGATGCGACTAGGCCTAGATGCGATACCGACCGTGATGTAGAATGGGTGGATGGGTGGGTCGCTCCGCATACTCCATCTTATCGGCTAGGTCGTATTGAAGACCAAAGACTCGGAAGCTACCGTAGCCTTCATCGGGGAAGGGTACCTTCGGATTGTGCCACTTGAGCCTACGAACAAGTTGGTCTGGACCGGTTTCACGCTAGGTCCTAAGCACGACGTTGGAGATATGTCAGTTGTCTAGCCCCTATTTTGGTATTTTGGCCATCGCGTCCGTTACCCTTATTCAGTGCATAGCCATATATCTACCGCGTCACTAGGAGAAAAGTGCAGCTGCTTCGCGAGAAAGTAGCAACGATTAGACGCAGGACTCAATTGAACGGCAAGATGGCGGAAGTGAAGCAGACCATACCTCTCTCCATTACCGAGCTGAAGGCGGCTGGCTCTGCTAAGATGCCGCCGGTTGTAGAAAGTATTGCATCATGTCGATATCGTTACAGCATCCTGGAGGCTAACGAGAGACAGGCTACTACAACAATGGCTCTATGGATATGCTCACGTAGGCCACCATTATCGACTGCTCTCCGCTATCCATCTAACCGTTTCCAGATTACGGGATAATGAGGCTGCCTTTAATCGCTTCAAGCTTCGCCCGCGCATACTGGTAGATGTATCAAATATCGACCCATCAACCGAACTACTCGGGTCAAAAGTGAGTCGTGAAGCTCAACAGGGTGATCTCCACTGACATTCAGCTTTACTGTAGATCGCTTTTCCCCTGGGAATTGCTCCTGCGGCCATGCATGGCTTGGCACACCCAGACGGTGAACTTGCCACTTCGAGGGCAGCAGCTTCTGCTGGAATCCCAATGAGTTTATCCACGTACTCAACAACCTCTCTTGAAGACGTTGGCGAAGTTGGGAGTGGGAACCCCTACGCCTTGCAGCTCAGCATTACGGCTGGTCGCGAGAACTGCCTACGCTTAATTAAGAAGGCAGAAGGTAAGTAAACCTTTGAAAAAATCGCAAGGAAAGAAGCTAATACGGTTCCTCGGGCGTAGCTGCAGGATACAAGGCCCTCTTCGTAACCGTGGATGCTCCAGTCATTGGGCGGAGGCTTCATGAAGAGAAGGGGACGAAAATAGAGCTGGGTCCGAGCCAGTCGCTACCCAACTTCCCAGGCGATGCGTACATCGACAAGGACGGCACCACCAAGTATAAGCCGTTGCGCTCATATAAGATTGCCGTCCGAGATATGGCTCAGTCTTGGCAGACATTTATTCCCTGGATTAAAGCGAACACGTCTCTGGAGGTTTGGCTTAAGGGTAGTAAGTAAAATCTACGGCTGATAATCGAGGAGTCTTTCATTAATATGCTATTGCTTCCTAGTTTACTGTTCCGAAGACGCTCTTCTCGCTGTTCGCCACGGACTGGATGGCATCATCGTCTCCAACCACGGCGGCAGACAGCTTGATAGCGTACCCGCATCTGTCGATGCACTGGCAGACGTCGCTAGAGTCGTAAAGGGCCGCATAAAGATCGGTCTGGATGGCGGTATCCGTAGAGGGACAGACATCTTCAAGGCGATCGCCCTTGGCGCCGATTGTTGCTTCATTGGTCGGATCCCTCTATGGGGACTAGCTGTAAGTCTGCTTTCATGATGACTAATGCGGATTTCGGCCTGCTAAAACCAACTTCATTGTAGTATGATGGCCAAAAGGGTGTTGAACTGGCGATTAAGATACTTAAAGACGAGTTTATCACGGCGATGGCGCTTACAGGGTATGTGTATGAAGTCCTCTAAGTATCATTCTTCATTATTGACTTTTATTATAGATGCGCATGTATCAAGGACATTTCGCAAGACCATTTATCTGTCCTGGGGGCTAATGGTTTGCTCTGTAAGTTGTAGGGGCGGGGTGCTCAGGGGCGCTTGGGATTGTCAACATGAATGCTTGCCTCTGCCGACAATTTAGGCACCGTTCTTAAATACAGCGCATTGATATTTGAAGGTGTGAAGGTAGAATGATAGAACTTAAAATAAAATGGAAACAGTGCTCTCGTCGAGTTGAGTTCAGTTTGTCACCATTGTCACTGTTTGAATTGGGGTGCTATTGATGTTGTAGGAGGAAAGTTCAGGTTTCCAGGTTTCCCTGGGCGCTACAATTCAGAATCGGCTACGAAATTCAATATCCCCACATTACGTAACACGCCCAGCATCATCAATCCTTGAAGTGCTGACTAATCCTTAGCTGAGCACTAAAGCCATTACACTTACAGTGGGTTACAGCGGGCCTTCCGCTGTCACTTTTGTGCCCCTGGATCAATCATGCCCAATAAGCCTCCATGATTATAGCGCCTCTCAGCCCCAAAGCCTCTATGTTTACAAGGCACAATAGCCAACTGCAATGGCCGGGATACAATTTTTTGATCAATGATTTCCTAGTACTAAGAGACACACATAGATATTAAATGCGTCGTAAATTTTGCTTATTTCATGTACGCGTTGAGTTAGGTCCTTAGATCTAGTCGCGACTGGAATATTGCAGTTGATCCTTATCCTGATCATTGCAAGAACTCGCCATTCGTCTCCTTTACTACCATGTCGTACTCGGGCTGGAACTGCATGTAAATAACCTCTGGAGTACCAGCAGCCTCTTTTGTGAACATTGCCTCCTTTTCGCGGATGAGCTTTTTCTGGATTCCATTAGCAGCTGCAGCTTCAGCGAGTAGCTGGGCTTCGCAGGCCTGTTCCAAGGCAATGAAGAACCCGGCCGCTTCGTCGACCGTCCTCCCGCATGTTAGGATACTGATTAGTCAGGCATCTGTCAGCTTGCTTACTTAAGCTGGAAAGGAAAATAAAAGCTGGAACTGCTTACCCGTGGTTCTGCAGTATGATGTTCATCTTGCTCGGGCCAAGCGCTCTTGCTATCGCGTTGCCTTCCTCGTTACCAAGCACCACACCGCCAAAGTCCTCGTAGACTGAAAGATCGTTGTAGAAATAGCAGCAATCTAAGATGTCTCAACACCTCATCATAATGAGTTAGAAGTTGGCTTGCCTGACCTACCTTGATTGAGCATCTCTATCGGTCTCCCGAATGCAGACCATGCACGGCCATACTTGGAATGCGTGTGGCAGGCAGCGTTTACGTCTGGTCTAGCCTTATGCAAAGCAGCATGAATCATGAAGCCGGCCTTGTTGACTCTGTATTTTGTCGGTGTAACAGGCTTTCCATCTTCGTTAACCAAGACCAGGTCACTGGCCTTGATCATGCCGTAATGTATTCCGTAGGGGTCTATTGCGATGCGAGAAATTAGGAACACGATCATTTGCCGTCCATGAGACCTGTGATTCATAAAAGGGAGCACGACTTACTGATCCAGAAACAGTCTGGATGCACGGGATCGCGCAAGCTGATGTGACCGCCGGCGCCGTCATTATAACCCATCTTGGCAAAGACTCTGAAGGCGCCGGCCATGTGCTCCTTTGCCCATTGTCGCTCAGCATATTTATCGGAGAATTGAGGAATTTCGATTAATCTCTCAACCACTTCGGTGCTGGAGTCTAGGGGCTCATTGAACACTGTGGTTGCTGCCGCTCTAGCGGACTGTAGCGGCTCAATCGTAATTGTTTCAGTGAGTGTCGCCGACATGGTTCCTATGTGTACCTTGTCGATATGGAGCTAAACCTCTCTATGCTACTGTATAATGTCCCAAGTCTAAGTCCCTGAGGCATGGTTTAAACTACTACCACCGTATCTAAGCCCCTGAGCCGGTGGCAAGTATCAACGAAAAGATCGGCTCCCGGGCGACTGCATTCCGGAAGATGCCGACCTACAATAGGGATCCGCTTCGGAACATCCCGACCCATGCATCAACTAAAAGTTGATAAGAAAAATGACTCTAAATACTAAGATGGCCCAAGTCATTAAATTAAGGCAAGTAACTGCTCTATAAGCTATAAGTACATGCCAACATATCTGTGTGTAGGTACCTAAAGTGCTTTCATACCTTAAAATCAATTCGTAGTCATGGCAGAGACCATGCGAAAGCGACTGCGATACAGGTCGAAGTTAATAAAATCCTACTACAAGTAAATCAGGAAAAAGGCTTCTCATTATAGGTACCTAGCAAGCGTAAACATGGCAGGTATATTGATATTATATTATTGAGGTATTGTTGCATAAAAGGAGGGTTTACAGACGATTCTGGAAATAAGGATTCAAAAGGCCTAAAAGGCCCTGGGGAAATAAAGTATTTAGGTATATAATTAGAGTATTTTCGTAACTCTTACCTTAGACTCAATCAATCACTCCTGCAACCCCGAAAACCATTACAGGTATTCATGAAAAGAATAAATCCGGTCGCTCAAATGTAAACACCTGAACCCCTTTTCAATGTAACTGCATGCCAAAATCACTGTGCTAGACCCTGTCACTTTACTCTGTAATTGCGGGGGACTTAGCGATGAAGGCTTGATGATTATAGGGGGCTATGGTGTAGAAAGAGGTACCCAGTGACCCTATAATTACAGCGAGCTTTAGCAGCGGGTTATGTTATGGGGCGCCGAATAAGGGGGTAAATTATAGCGGCTTCCAGCAGGTTGGCTGTTCACATGAAATAGCTTATTCAACACACTACCATTTCACTGAGATAAGTCTTCTTTTCATTTGACATGTTTCAAATGAATAGCTGATATTGAGTTATGCTAGCTTGCTTTAGGGAGAATAACCAAGTCTCTGAACTTATCACAGAACCTGGTCGTCGCATCTATGAACTCCTTGATCGCCTCATCGGGGATTTGCAGGTTAAGCGCAATCGACCCACGGGGCTGTACCCAGAATCCGGCGTCCAGCATCTCGAGCCAGAACAGTTTCCTCAAGTCCAAAGCATCAACGGCATTAATATCATCTTTGCACGTCATCTGAGAAGGCTGCATGCCTGTGTTCGTAGCATGGACGCACATCAAGGACCCACGACCAGTCACGCAGAACTTGGTCCCCTTGAAGACCTCCGCCAACTTGCGACGCATGTGCTCTCCGCGATTGTTCAGGAGCTCCACGGCGTCGGGCGTGTAGACCTCCGACAGCCCTACGTATCCCGCGTTTAACATGATGGTGTTGTTCTGGAACGTGCCGTTGTGGGTCAAAGACCCGGTGACACTCGGGTCGTACACGCTCATGATATCGGCCCGACCGCCGAACGCTCCAAACGGCATTCCGCCTCCGAGGTACTTACCCAAGGTCACTAGATCGGGTTCAATGCCGACCAATTTTCTGAGTCCGCCGGGAGATAGACGAGAAGTGACGACTTCATCTATGATGAAAAGAGCCCCAGCCTATTATTTAATGTTAGCTTCAAAGAACTAGCTGCTCGACAAGGTGAAGTGTACTTGCCTTGATCGTTTCGGACCGGATCGTTTTCAGGAACTCTATCGTCGCAGGAATGGCTCCGTTTCCCTGCATAGCCTCGACGATTACCGCCGCAATATCTGGGTTCTTGGTAAATGCCTGCTTGACAGCATCCGGGTCGTTATACTGGACAAGAACCCAGTCGCCCAGGTCGACATTATTAGGGGAGACATCAGAAGGGAACGAAAGCACGCTCCCGTGGTAGCCACCGCGAAACACCATGATCTTGCGACGACCAGTGAAGCGGCGCGCCGCGGCCAGGCAATGCAGGTTAGCTTCCGTTCCTGAGTTGGTGAACCGCATCCGGTCGAGATTGAAGCGGCTACAGATGAGCTCCGCATAACGCTGCTCATAGGGGTTGGTGGCACCCAAACTCAATCCGACATTCTTGACCGCCGAGATGATGGCCTCTTGGAGTCGCGGATGCGAGTGGCCGAAGAGTCCCGCGGTCATCTCTCCCACGAAGTCTTGGTACCTAGTCAAAACGTGTCAGCATGGTTGACTTCGATCAGATCCCACGCTATAGTATTCGGTGATGCTTACACGTTCCCATCCTCGTCGATCAGCTTGTGACCGTCACCCTTACGAATGATGATTGGAAAAGGAGCTGTATACAGCAACGTCCTGGTGTTCCCGCCAGGCAGAGATGCCTTCGCCTTTTCAAATAGCGGCTTCGACTTGGTGTTCTTCTCTACATATCTCGCCGTGGCAGCTTCAATTGCTGCAGCGACTGTAGCCGTCATTTTTACAGTCTGTGAAAAGGGGCTGATGAGATGAAGTGTGAAGGTGGTGCGTAGAACTTCAAATTCCCATATAGTCTATCGATACTAGGCAGCTCTATAAAGCAAGCATTCTAATATTAAGGAAGTTATGAATAACTCCGTGGATATGGTCCCGCCCGTGACGAGCATGCATCACAGTCCGCGAATCGGGGGACTACCGCCACCCCCAGGGGTGAGAGTGCCCCCGAGTAGCGGCCCCCGCCCGCTCGGCAATGCCCGGTGCCGCGCCCTTTGATGTAGATACCATGTCACCTGGAATGTCCCGAGTACCCGGGTCGCATCGCGGGATGATGGTGACTAAATGCGATAGTTCACGATAGGTCGGTATTCCCCATGGACGCTCTAATGAGATAATGGGCGGTGCCGGTATCGCGCGGATATGGCATTAGTGAGAAATCTAGGTAGTATTAAATAAGTAAGAATTTGAAATGAAGAGGGTGAGGTTGATGTAGAATCGAAACAATAAAGCAAAGCACAGATATCATTATGTCACCTCCTTCTCACACGGTCGTCACCACGTCCAAGGCTCCCGGGCCGTACCCGGCCCTTTCACAGGCTACAGTCTGGAATGGCATGGTGTTCTGCTCAGGAGCGCTGGGCATAAACCCCGAGACCAAGGCTCTGGTCGAAGGCACTATCGCGGACCGGACAGTACGTATTGCATTCTCCGCACATAGTGTCTCTTGATCATCTCTGAGCTCACAATGCTAGACTCAAGCCCTGACCAACTTGGCAACTATTCTTAAGGAGGCCGGCTCGGGACCTGACAAGGTTCTCAAGGTCATGGTCTACGTGACTAGCATTAGTGATGTGCCTTTGCTGAACGAGGCTTACATAAAGTTCTTCCCGGAGCCTAGACCCGTGAGTGCGCCCCTACACCCCAGCGGAGTTAGGGCTTCCCAGCTAAAATCGGATTTGAACAGGCTCGAGCGTGTGTTGCTGTCAAGGAATTGGCAAGGGGAACTGATGTCGAAATTGAGTGTGTCGGATATATTTAGGCTAGGTACTATGAGGTAGATACCAGGCATTCATAAATATCAATTGCGGTTTATTGTTAAAGCATGCTCATGAGGAAATGTGAATGAAGTATCTGTAATTTAACTCCCTTGTATGCCGAAGTGCGCTATAAATACAGGGAGTTTAATGCAAAAGGTCGCTATAATTGCAGCAGTTTCTTATCGCCTTCTTATCGCCTTGTCTCGCCCCTATCGGACAGCTACCTGCCATCACTCCAGCCGTCATCTCTGTCCTCTATTGAATCATCATAGACAACAAATCTTCTATCGAAGAGCACATGCCCAACTCAGCCATATCTATCAGATTATTTGATAATTGATCATGCCCCGAAGACAGAGCAGGTAACGCGTGCATCGAAGGATTAACCTGGGACTCCGCGAACATGGTCTGCGTCGCGCTCGCCAGCATGTCAAACGTGTCGCGGTAAGGACGGACAACGGCCCAGCGCTCCGCCATCACGGCCAGGACCACCATACAAGAGGTACACGTCGCCGAGACCTTATCCGAACGATACGTAGCTCTCGTTTCTGGACTCGCCCACAGACAATACAGAAACGTGATGGCGCCCAGGAAGAGAACGTGCAGCGCGCCCCAGGTATCGTTCAGCCGCTGGGTAATGTACAATTGGCGGTAGAGCATGCATATTCGCTCCGCGGCCTGGGCACATTCCAAAAACGCAGGATCCCGCGCTCCATCTTCGTTAGGCGCTTGTTGGAATGAGACTAAGATGTGGCGGTGGAGGAGCAGGATAGAATGGTGGTACATCAGCTCGAACCATTCGTGGCATCCAAACGCATTGTTATGCGCCTTGTTCGAAGACAGCTGGTCAGGGGCTGTGTTCAACCAGTCTTTCAGCTCGTCTCGGAAGCTCTGAATGATCATGGATCGCATCTCTAGTGTCGACTCTGACCCGATCTGTGGATACATCAAGCACTGTATCCGACCCCATATCTGTCGCGCGCGTATGGTGTGGATAGATGATGATAATGTGGTCACCGGTTGCGCGCTAGATGTTCGTGGCTCTGCCAGAAGACACGATACCGTGATGTTTTCATCATCTATATCAAGCGGATACTAGAAAGGGGTTTCGATTAGCAGGAGCTACAATGAATCGGTGGGCTGGGTATGCTGCAAACCTCTACGTCAATATCCGAATCATTGATACCAACCGGTCGGCCTAGCGTGATCGCCACAGCTCGGTCGAGGTTATAGCTGCACCAAAAGACGCGCCTTCGCATCTGAGACTTCAAGACGTTATGCTCAACTTTGGACCACGGAATCTTTCTATGCAGCCCCAGCTCGATGCATTGGCGGAGCGCGAGGCCGGAAAGTGTCCTGTTCCTGAGGTGAGCCTTATCATCTTACATCTAGGGAAAGGGGACACGATTCCTTACCACACGGAGACGCCCACCGGTGAGCGGATCGAGTACATGGCACAGCAGAGGATTGCCTGTATCGACTCCAAAGAATTGAGTCGCATAACATGCTCAAACAGCGTCTCCGCCGATGCGTACAGGCCCTGCATCACCCATATCAGCTTGATTCAGGTACATGCAAGATACAGGAATTAATTTACCCCATGGAGAGCATCTCCGCTGGCGGCATTTGTTATAGCTCCCACAGCTGCGACCTAGGGCGATTGCGTCAGCAAGGATCCATCGACCTGATTGCGGCGCCCACTAGATAGTGACTCACAGCATATACGAAGAAAAGGTGCGTAGGATTTGGCAATTCCCCCTTTTCCCTCGCCCGGAGAACCTCTTCTTCCCACTCTAGATACGTCGGACGATGCAACAGGGGAAACTGAGGATGAACTTGGTCGAAGTACGCCGTGGTTAGCTGGACGAGAACCGACCGTTCTGGAAGCTGTTTCGGCGTTGGCAGCGGCCGACTGAGCACGGTCGAGTTGGAGACGCCGCCCATAGTCAAGCCGGGACCCTGGGCCTGCACGCCGCGAAGGGTGGCCGAAAACAACTTGGTAAGGGAAAAGTCCGAGGAGCTGCCGAAATAATGCGGGTCGCCCCCGGCCGCTCGGAGGCAGAGCAGGTCAAGGTTTGACAAGTCATCCCGGTACCCGCCCTGTGGGAACGAGGGAGAGCCAGCGGACCGGCTATACGGTTAGCATTTAACAGAGGCTCATGCTGACGTATCGGATCATAACTTACCCTGTCATGTCAGATACATCCTCTTCCCAGCGGATCACAGCACTGTCGGCGGCGATAGACTCGATAGCCCGACTCGTCAGGTTATCGACGTCTAAGTTCGGATGAAGCTTCCGAAGAGCGCCTTCGAGGAAGGCGACGTGTTGCTCAAGCGAGGCATTGTGCTGCTCGAGTGAATCCACGTAGTTTCGCGGGTGGCGACGGTTGGTGGAAGGATCATGACTGATGCAACCTAAAAGAGCATGATGAGCAAAGCATTCACACATCAACCCATGTCCCTTTTAGGTCGAGGTCTCTTATAGTGGTGAGCCTGACTTCTATTTGCCTTGATACAGTTCCTACATGCTGGACTTCCACCGTCACATTTCTGTTTCTTCTGCTGGCAGGCGATGCAAGCACGTGCTACACGGGGACGTCGTGCAGCGGCTCGCGAGGGGATAGGAGACTGTGGCCCATCCGACAAGGCGTCGGTGATTGCTGGGTCCATGGTGGAGCCCGGGGTCACGCAACTAGGCCCAGGCATCTAAGAAATCAGATCATATACTCGATGTAGATTAACAACAAAGCACTTAGAGGGGTAGAATAGAATGGCAGTAAGGTAAGTTGACGAACGAACGAGCAACAAGGACAAGACCGGGGGCTTCTTTGTTCAGGCGACCCGACTCTCCGGTAACTGTCTATCGTCGGCTATCCGCTAGCGGCTACTAGGAGTTGCGTATCTACATCCCTTGGCCTAGTGTCGAGGGTAGTAATCTAAGGGGAAATATGGAGCCACCCCACACTATATAAACCAAACTAGCCACTTTGGGTCAGCTCGTTGAGTCGTTGTCTATTTGTCTTGAGGGTATTTTGAGCATACAAGATAAGTCTATAGTAGAAATTACAGGTTTAGTCCATATCTCGCCCGGGTCTTATGTGCCGTATCAATGTCTGCCGTCGTAAGCCTCCTTGGAAGCTATTCGTGACCATCCTAGTCTGTTTTCTCAGCCCAGCTTGTCGAAGTTAGCCTTATCTCTGCTCATACGGGATGTCCCGAGCAGGGGATTCAAGAGTTGCGACGCCTCATTATACAACTGATAACAACTTAACAATGCGACGGGATGCTACCTCTATAGAAAGGCGCCGAAAACCTAAAGCAATCAGTCAGACATCATCAATCTTCTCAACAACCACGTCTACCAAACTACCTCATTTCGAACCCTCTCGGGCTCCCTGATAGCACAATCCGCAATCATGTCGGACCAAGCGTCTATCAAGAAACACGCAGCCATGACACTACCCACTGATATTATGTCGGGCGAAGTGCTTACCAAGCTTGCCACCGGCCAAAGCAACATCGCCGACGAGGCGACGCTCGCAACACTCGACTATCAACCTGGTTCGGATCTCGAGAAGAAGCTGGTGCGAAAGGCTGATCTTCTTCTCATCCCGACACTGTGGCTGATGTGTGTCTTGTGCTTCATGGATAGGAGCAACATTGTCAGTTTCTTCTTGCAATGTTTCGTTTTGTGGCATGCTGACAAGGTGAATAGGGCAATGCCAATGCCGCTGGCATGGGTAAAGATCTTGGACTATCGGATACAAATTACTCTATGCTCATCACCGTCTTCTTTATTGCATACTGCATATGGGAAATTCCGTCCAACGTGATTCTCGCACGATGCCCTCGCCCATCGCTATACCTTCCCGGTCTCATGATTGTAAGTGTCAAAGGGCCATAGAATTGCCTAACAATATCCTAACTGTTGGCCAGGTCTGGGGTGCGATTGTATGCGCCATGTCTACGATGGAGACCTACGGGCACGTCCTAGTCTGCCGAGTCTTCCTTGCCATTATCGAAGCGGGCTTTCCGCCGGGAGTTCTGTACATTATGACCACGTGGTACAAGAAAAGCGAGATTGGTTAGTATTATACCCAAAGCCTCTAACAGCTTTCGCTAATATCATACAGGCAAGCGGTGGTGTTTATTTTACACGGCTATCTGCTTCTCTGGTGCCGCATCTGGTCTCATTTCAGGCGCAGTTATTTCTGGTCTGGAGGGCGTCAACGGAAGACGAGGCTGGAGGTGGCTATTCCTAGTCGAGGGCATAGTCACCATAGCATTTGCCATATTCGCCATGTTTATCCTCCCTGACTACCCCCACACGCCGAGCAAACGTTTCAGCGAGGAGGAACGAAGACTTGCAGTCGCCCGCATTCTACACGACAGAGCGGAAACCGTACATACGAAGAAGCTCACGGCCATTCAAAGCGTGAAAGCTGCTCTTGCCGACCTGCGTTTGTATCTCTTCGCCGGTGTTTTCATCCTACAAAATGGCTCTACTACGGTGTCCTACTTCATCCCCACCGTACTCGCCAGCATGGGATACAAGGGAACTGCGCAGCAATGGATGACTGTTCCAATTTGGGCGGTAAGTTTTGCCTCCTGTCCCCCTTTCCTTGTTTGCATCACGTTCATAATCTAACTGTTCGAATTCTTTAGACTGGCGTCGTATTCCTCCTCGTTTTTCCTTACGTCTCCGATCGTGTTGGTAACCGTCACTGGTTCGTTGTTTTGGGTCTCTCCACCGGTCTGATCAGCGCTATCATCTGTGTTTCGGTTCACGTCGACGTCGTCCGCTACGTTTTCTTGTGCTTTTATATCGCGGGCCTGTACATGACGTATCCTCTAGTCCTCACTTGGGCCTCGGAGACCATCAACCAGCCTGCTGAGAAGCGAGCCGTTGTTATTGCCTTCGTCAACTCCGCGGGCAGTCTTTCTTCAACATACGGCGGGTATATATGGCCCAGCACGGACGCTCCGGAGTATAAAACTGGTTTCATCACGGTTTCGATATTTATCGGACTCGCATTGATCATCGCGATCTTCCTGCCACTGCTTGCGCGACGCGTTCCAAAGTTCACCACTAAGGCGGAGCGTGAGCTCGAACTCGAGGTGGACTAGATATCGGTACTCATAGGTGGATTGTTGATTGTCGAGGAGAGAGATAGGCGAGACTAAGAGCCTTGGGCATTCATTCCAATGGTTTAGTCACCTGGCTTCACGATGGGTCTTATTTTAGCGTACTATTATCTAAGCTGTTCGTAGTTAAAAGGGTAGATGATTGAAGTCTTACCTTGGACATGGGAAAATATGGAGTTGTCTAGCTTACTTAGATGCCATGTATTTTCCGTAATAAAAACTTAGTTCCACGAGTAACATAGGTTGAAAGCAATAATTAGCTGGTACCAACCAATCATCAATCGAAAGAGGACGCCATTGTGTTAGGTGTTGGGAAGTGTGATGGTGTTGGTTTAGGCGGTGTTGAACTGAAATCCAAGGTAGCCGTTGCTACCTAGGGATAGATAAGCCAAATCGATAAGACGTCCATAGTAAACGATAGAACAATTTTAACCATAATCAAGACTATAACCAGCCCTGAAGCACTACTCAAGCAATGCAACAACAAACAATGCATTATGCATGCATCTACGGGGGCGCGATCGCCGACCCACCCCCGGACTTTACAGCTGGGGTTCCGGGGCCCTGGTCCACACTCGGGTCGGCAACACTCGGAACATCCCGACAATAATAAATTTCGGCGTTTGAGAACCGCCTTGGCATTTTGATTGATCAAGTTGTAAATGCTCTGGACAGGCTAGACTATTTACTGGGTCTTCACTCATGCAAACGGCTTTGTGCTCGCGAAGAGGTTGGAAGCTCGATCATTCTTGAAGATAGCTAAAAGAAAATTACTAATGTAATGACTTACAGTGGTGCATTTCCTTGTTAACTCTTAATATACAGGAAGTGGGTGTGTGATATGCGAGTTCGGATTGACCCGAGTGTCAGAACAATGGGTCAGGGCCGCCCCTATCAACAGCTTTAGAGCCACCTATTTCTATCTTTGAAGCTAGGTGACATCATCAACACTGCAAGCACATATGCCTGTAAGATATTATCCTTTTATTACCTTACAAGTGCTGTTGCTGTCGCTATACTCGGCTGTATCATCACTTCGACTTGCAATACCACAGATCTTGGTCCGAAAAGAATAGGCAAAATGATTAAACCAGAACTACATTACCTGGACGAAACTCCTCTGGTTCCCAACAGCAAACTACCACTCGTCATTTATCGAGGGGCTCTGACCTATTGCGAGAATGAGGACGCCATAAAGGAGGTACTTGAAGCAAATGGTGGCTGGAAAAAGGGTGTAGGCTGATTCTCAACTCTTGCTAGATCAAGGAGTACTAACCTGAGACGCATAGGGAGCATGGAACGCCTGGTTCAAAGCCCACTTCCATCCGAACGCCCATGAGTGTTACGGTGTAGTCCAAGGGTCATCTGAACTCTCTCTCGGCCGATCCCCGCTCGATCCCCCTTCGAAAGGAATGCTGCTCAAGGTTAACCGCGGAGATGTTATCGTTCTTCCTGCAGGCATTTCGCATTGCTCATCGACAGCCTCGCCTGACTACAGATTTGTCGTTCTTTTCCCAACGGTACCGCCCCTATAGGTTTGTAACAAACTTCGCATCTTACTAATAAACAACACAGGGCGCGCCTCGTTGGGTAAGCGTTTGGTTTGATCAGCCGATGGAATCAGTATCAGAATATCAGAGCCAGAGCCAAAGAGTGTCACTACCAAGCCATGATCCCCTTTACGGGGAAGGGGCAGGGCTAGTAGAGACGTGGAAAACAGTGCTCGCAGGCGGCAAATAGAAAATATATAAATACAGAGTTATCCAAAATGATTCAAATATCCCGTCGGAACCTCGACTGCTCGTATTTATCAATCCTCGCCTCGATTTCTGCTGCTCTCTTCTCCATGCCGATCTTTTCTTCCAACAGGCCCTGCCGCATCTCTTTCTTTTCGAATTCATTCCAATCTTCTACTCCGTGGAAGAGGAAAGGCATCTGCGAGGATTTCCACAACAGCACACCGTATTTCCTATTAATGACTGACGTAGCGACTAAGAAAAGCGTACCCAGTACTACTAGGGCAATTGGAGGCCCCATCCAGCTCCATTGAATTTGGATCACCGTGTCTTGTATCCATACTGTCCCGTTTGCTCTCGTCGAACCCGAACCGGTCCGGATCGTGTTAGATAGGCTGTCAGTAATATAGCCCATTCTAGCAGATACATCCGTGCCGTACTGGAAAGCGGAACCAACCCGATACGAGTTATCCGAACCGTTATCTGCGCTAGATTTGGGAAATTCAAACTGGTCTTTGAGCAATGTCCAGATATATCGCTTCTTTTCGCCCATGGGGACCTGGAAAATACCGTCGTCAAAGGGATATACCGGGCCCTTACCGCCAGGCCAGACTTCATCTTCGGCCGGAACAAGATATCCTGGGTCCGCGTAATTGTCTGCGCCTATTGGATCGCTGGTTGATTGATTGAATGTGTTTAACGTCATGAGAGAGCCTAAGGCTCTCAAACCTCCCAGGTGGTATGAGACGTGACAAGTTGTCCGCTATGCTAATTATCATCAAATTGATGGCGTACAACGGCTTCAGAAGCCAGGTTCCTGCCTTAAGGGCGTGCCATAACATGACTCCGGCGCCCACTTAGGCCTCCAGGTCTAATAAATTCGTTGACGACGGCGTTTGTACACCGTTTGGTAGAAAGAAGTGAATTTATATATGAAATATAAAGATGCCGCAATGGCGCGTTATCGCCGTCCCGTCTCCTCCCCCAAGTTTTCCAACAAGCTCCCTCCTTCGCGATCCCCCAACTTCGCTGTCCAAGCCATCTAGATTATCGCTGCTGGCCCAGCGTAGAGCTAGACCCTAATGATATAGAATAAGGTGACCCAAGTGTTATACGTATATATCCTTTCGTGAAAGGTAAGGCGGTTCGTTGTCGACTCGGCGTGTGCGTTTGGGAGAGCGTTTGGGAGTGAGGTTGTATCGGGGCTCTTTGTGGTAGGATATTGGATCGCTGAGAGGCTGCATTCGCACATTTCGAGTAGTATAATCTTGGATCGTACCGTCGACCTGCCAAATATATACTTGTTAGTATGAGCCTCTTCGCTTCCACTAGAGCTCGAGATGAGACTTACCACTGAAATGCCCGTATAGCTTTTAATACACCACTCGATGTCGCATTCGGTCACGGTCGAATTAGCAAAATTTGTGTTGGTTGTCGTGTTTACTGGCGAATCTGCCCACTCGTTGCTAAATTCTCTTAGGAGCTCTGAGCCACCCATTTGTACCAACCCAATCGATGCCAAAGGGGAGTCAATCGACGCACGATACCTTTTTACAGTAGTATTCACATTCTTGCCCGCCATCAGCTCTATCGGAGCCTGCTTCCTCCCGAGATACGATATTGTGTCACCTGCCGTTATGTCGAACTCGATCTTAAAGGTCGCTGGCGTCAGGAACGTGAAATTGCCGACACCGTCGTGGGCTGTTACAAACACAGTTGTACTCTAGAATTTGTCACATAAACGCATGACCTACACATCCCAAGCGTAGCGATGTCGGGCCAAGAGCAGTTTCCTGACTGACAAGTGAAGTCTAGGGGCGTGGGCTCGTCGATAATCAGGCCATTGAAAAGGGCACTCTGAAGCTGAAGGATGCTGTTGTAGTAGGCATATAAGCCCTTGCGTTAGTAGGATATCCATCGATGGGGGAAAGGAACTTACAGGCAATCCTTGGTATTGTCATATACCTGATATGAATTCGAAACAATTATAGAAGAGCTAGACTCAGGCTTAGCTATCGTCTGCGCGTGAAAATTGATGATCTGTTGGGCAAATGGGTCCATGGCCAGCGACACCACCATGATAAATGCACCCAAAAGGGCGACGAGAGGTACTCTGGCACATATTCTCGAGCACATCAACATCATAGAACCCCATGGCCCCCTGCTGGCGTCGTCGAAAGCTGTAAGGTCGGCAAGAGGCTGTTTCTGCTGCCAATAGTGCCACCATTTCATCTGGCTAATTCCTTCGGTGACAGGTAATAATATCGATGTCCTCGAAACAGTTGTCAGGATCGAGACGACGGTGTTCGGCGCGAGACTGAGCTTCCACTCAGATATCGAGGTTCCATCCAATTCAAAGGCGAGAATAACAACGGCTACCATGCTGCTGATGCTCAGAAAGGTAGCGAGTATCTCCCACGTCCATTCTCCTTTGAGATATTTCCTAGGTCGATTACTTCGTCTCCGCTTAGGAGGGCCCAAGGTTTAGGATGTGACTAGCTTTTCCTGATGCTCAGTCTCACCTGCTTAGATGGTAGTATTCGATGACGCGGTTGATACTGAAGATGAAAACGGGACCGGCTTTTGTAAGGTATCTGCCATGATGCTATCAGGTTACATAGGCCTTTTGAAGTCTCCTTAGGACACTCCTTTCGCGGCATTCCTTCCAAATATTCGGATTAGGGTGTGAGATCGTATACTTTACCAGGAGAAATCCGCCTTGTGCGCTCTTTAGTAAGACATGCGGGCGAAGCCGGATCGCTGCGCCATTGCTGAGCACCGTAATACAGCATATTCTAGGTCCGTCATATTAAATACGAAGAAAATTAGCCATGCCTTAGCTACCCCTATACGTACTATGACGTAGAAGGCGAGCGACGCCACGCTATTTCTTGCTTCTTTACTAGGGCCAAACCCAGGCGTGCTGAGATAGGCTATGTTTATCGGGGGTCTTCGGCAGCATTCCCTTGGTATCGGCTCGATAATATGATACTACACAGTTCAAGTAAGTATTTTTGAAATATTCTGTAGATTAACAAGGACTCACTCTTTACTCCATGGGCTCAGCCGTCTGCTTTTCAGAAACATAGTAGATTATGTGCGATATGCGTCTGGTACATCTATGGTTCTATTAAGTTATCATAATGATAATGAGTCATCGTCGGTTTCGTTTACAAACTTGTATGTTCGCCGTTCGCTTTCGTTCGCTTTCGTTCGCTTTAGTGGTGTTCCACGGGTGATATTTCAACAACATCCTAACTTCCTAGAGACCTTTCTCTAGGAACGGAATATGGTAATAGTTGGCATCGCTACAGGGGTTGTAGCCACGGTGAAGGTCGACACAGTCGAAGACGAAGCGCCAGCCGCTTAGCTGCTTTCTCTTAGGTAGAAAGGAAACTGTGCGCTGATCTTGCTTGTCTCTAGGTCTTCGACTGGCATAGCATGAAGGGTACAAGTGCCTATAATCGAGTAGCTCAGGCATACCTCATGAGCTGCGCATAAGTTCTTGCAGCTGTCGAATGTTTGCGATCGGTAGGTGGCTAGATTGTATCTTCTAGTCATAGGAATGCCAAAGGCGACTGCGCATTGAAGGGTTTCGGAAGGCAAGGAGAAGGAAGTGGTCGAAGATGTCGCGGTGGGCGAAGCTGAGGAAGTTAACGAAGTTGTCAGCGTCGATTAAGACGTTCCTACCGATGAATTTTTCGCGAGCGATGAAGTAAGCGTAGGAGGCAAGACGCCAGAAGATGTCAAGGATGCGAACGAGCTCGAAGTACCAGAAAGGTGTTTTGTAGCCAGCTGAGAAATTCGCTAGAACTGCTGCAGCCGCTGAGATAGCTAGAGGTAGAAGGAGTCGAATAATTCGAGGTTGCGTTTGAAGTTGTCGCAGAGGACGTTATGACAGCGAAGCCAGTAGTCGACAGTTTGCTGCAGGGCTGTGCGAGCACCAGGGGAGTCAACAGGATAAGCCTAGAGAAGCACGGAGAACTTTATTACAGGAGTTGCTCCAATTACTGCCTATGTAGAAGTGACCCACGATAGTAAATTCCCAAGTTCACTAGAGAGGAATGGGCAAGCATTTATATTTAATACTTCAGTGCAAGCCCTTCTTCAACAAGGACCCAGAAATTCTACAAACAGGTGTATCTAGTTGACATAGAGTAAATACCTTCCTATTCTTGTAAACAAGGTTTACTAATGCCCGCTCGCCAGGTCAGATGAATTCACGCAATGATGAGAGACACATTAGGCAAGGCACCAGTAATGAGTAGACCACACTAAAAGCACCCTCTGCTTCCATTTTGCAGTCTCCTCTTAATTACGAGCTAGCTAAGACATGAGGTTATTCCGTAGGGTTGGGTAGTTCTAACTACCTACTTAAGGTACCAGGTATCCACGAATGTATGCGTGCGTAGCAAACAAGCGACCCAGGCGTATATTATTTTCTTGAGGTTCTATTGGAGCTCAGATAGCTCTCTGTTTCATCTCATGTTCGCACATCTGTACTTATCTAGATAACATACCCTACAAATAAATATAGCTTCAGCATGACATGGAAAGAGACAGAGTGGAACAGCTGAGACGACCTAGCTAAATGATCTTGGGCTTTAAGTCCTCCTGTAAATATTCCATTGAATTCCGCCCATAGACTAGTGTAACGTCTAATCCTAATGAGTATAGTGTACCCGCGTATTAACATACGCCGCATGCGAAGCTACCTACGTATTGCCCTGGAGGCTTGAGAACTAAACGTATGTCAGTTTCTGAATCTCAGGATTTCCTTTACTTTACAAACCATCAATCTGTTTGTTTGTTTGCCAATCTAATAGGATGCTTGATTGTATTGCCGACAAAGGCGTATCAGAAGTATCCAAATAAACATACCTACATAAAAGGGGTAGGTAGTGCTATATTTTTCGTGACTTTTCCCTACTTCTAGAAGAGCTTGCCTTATTCTAACCAACATTACTGTAATATCATCTTGAGTGATCTTGTCAGATTGGCTTTCTATTAGGTAACTACAAACTGTTCCACATCAAATTCCACGTCCTGTATTTGACATGTCATCTTTATATAGCTGTCTAGAAATTCCAAACTATCTAAACTAAGTGTCTAGATTCCTGGATTGTCATGCTAATAAACGCAAAGGCTTTATTTTTATGATATAAAGGCCGCGGGGGAATCTAGCCCAGAGCATTCTATTAGAAAATGAAAGGTAGGATACGACGAGATTAGTTAACCTATTCACTTACCCGATACGCTCAGTAGTTACATTTACAAAACCGATAGAGGTATCTCGTGCAGTAGGCACACTTCGAGGTATTATAAGGGACCCCTCTGCAAATAAGAGCTCTTCCAATCACCCAGAGAACCAGCTCGCTAGGCCCTACACTTTACGTCAGCTTGTGCCCTATTCGCTAGCGACGAGTGCACGAGTACCTAAAGAAGTCCCGCCATCCAATAGCATTGCCCCTTCTAAAGTGCGATTAGTAAATCGGTTGTCTTGCGTAGGTACCTAGGTAGATAGTTAGATAATGGGCAACTACCTCATATTCAAAATTTTCTCCTAGTTTCTCAAGCGAGCAGAAAATAATTTTCTGAAACGAACAGGAACCAAGCTCTCGATCTAGTCGTCCTCGTCGCATTCTCATCCTCGATATCAATACCATCGCCATCGCCCTCGACTACATCACCACCGACGCCCTCTCACTACCAAGCCTCTCCTCTTCCCTC